>JANZXP010000002.1:3654534-3691949 GCA_027576715.1 Erythroxylum flavicans
AAAATATTTGCTTAATTTCTTAATTGTTTTTTTCGATAAAAGTTTGTTTAAATTATTTTAATTTTTTGTTATATTTTTTATATAAAAGAATACATAATTTTATTGAAGCTCATCTTATGTTTTTTTTTATTATCTTGATACTTTATTAAAAATTATTTATTGTATTTATTACTTTTAAATGTTTAAGAGAGAGTCTTAAAGTAATTGATAAAAGTTGTTCCATTGTGACCAGAAGATTACGAATCACAGAAACAATATCTTTGTAAAAATATAAGGGTAAGACAACATATATCAATAACCCTCTCTAAATTTCCATAAAACAGAGAGTCTTGTGAATCGGATATATTGAGTTTTTATTAAATTTAAATATTTATCCGTTAATTATAACTTTATAAAAGTTTATTTTTATTTTCTTATAATTTTTAGGAGTAATAGCATAAATAAAAATTTTAGTTTTTTATTTTTCTTATAATCTTTTATTTTAAAATATATTTTTAACATATAATCACTTATTTTTAAATTAAATAATATGAAAACTTAAGATACAACAAATCGTGTATATTCTTCATTAATTATATATTTGGTGATATTCATTTAAATTTCCCCATCACTTAATTTTTTGTTATTTTACTAGCATAGATTTTTTTAAAGAGAATACGAGAACTTAAATCCATAAATATTAATGTGACCAATAAAAAGAAAACGCGGTTAGTGTTATCTTATAAAGACAGGCGTAATTAAAGCATGAACAATGTGGATCAACTCTAATGAAATAGACAAATCACTGGTTGCGCCTGCTCTTGCCTTGTACTTTCGTCTGGAAGTTTACAATTAAGATAAGGAGAGGACAAGAAAATTCTCAACCAACAAAATCACTCCCCAAGAAAAAGAGATTGATTGATTCTGAAATCATCATTTGGACACATTCTTACCCAATCACCGCCTGCACTATCATATCACATCGCCCTTTCTTTCTCCTCCTCCTTCATCATATGTTTACTTTGGACATAATTTCGTTAATTTTTATTTATTAATAAATTTTATTAATTAATCAGTTAATTTTATCAATTAATAAATTATTATAAATTTAAATAAATAAATAAATTTTTATTTAATAATATTTTTAATTAAATTTTAAAAATTTTAATATATTTCAATCATATTTTAAATTTTTTAATTTTATTTAATCTTTAGTCAATTTTATGAAAATTTTATTTATTGATTTAACTTGAACTCGGTTGTTAAAATATTGAAATTTATATATTTTTATTTTCAAACTTTTAATTTTGTTTTAGATTTTTAAGTTCGTTTTTATTGTATGCAATATTCTTATTCTTAACAAGAGAATACATTATATATAAAGGAAAATTTTTAATTTTATTTAAAGAATAAAAACAAAAAATTTATAATATGTAATTTAGGAGATATAAATATCATATGAATTTTAATTTTGTAATTAAAATGAATAAACAACTATGATTTGACCCCATCCGGCTGAGTGTGGTGTGGTCCCAACTCCCAACGCAGCTATCTTTGAAGCTTAGGCATAGTCCGTTCCGTCCAAAACAATGACTCTATATTTCCGAAACTGCCCTCAACAGACAACAGCACGCTTGTAAGAAAAATTCAATATGGGTAATAAGGTAAAAAAAGAAGTCGGCGACTGTCCAGCTGTGCAGGACGACCCATGTCAAATGTTGATCAAGTTTAGGGATTAGTTAAGCATATCCAAGCCTTGACGGTCGTAAAGAGAGTGCTCGCTATCCTCGTTCCATCTCTATCACGTCAAAATTAGGCCAAAATCAAACGAAGTGCACATTCAAAATGCCATAGGTTACGGGTTTGAATTCTCTTCATATATACAGATGTTTAAAATTTAGGGTTAGAGTTTTATCTCTTACAAGAGACTTACTTAATTTGAGCGTAAATTAACCTACGTGTGGATGACTTAAAAGTATCTTCTTATAATTGAGGCGCTAGCACTTTATGAGCAATTAAAAAAATGATTTTTTCGGTCAACTTACCATAAGTCATTTTGTCGTTAATTTACAGACGCAACGATGTTTAATTATATTTTCATTTAAAAATCATTTATCTATTAATTAAGATTAAAAATTGCACATTATTAAAAAATTTTAAACTCCGTATATTAGCAAAATTTTTACTTGGTCGGCCATGTGAGGCGATAACTATAGCATTATGAGAATTTTATTCCATTGGTGGGAACGTGTACCTGTTCTTAAGAAGAAGCAATTTCGGACGTTAGTGGTCCTTTTACGTCATCGTTTAGGTAAGGCTCGCGCGGCGCACGTGATGCAAACGAGCATCGAAGTTATAAAAGTACACAGAGCCACACGTGTCAGAGAAAGATATTTGGGTATACGTGCGCCCACTAAAAGAAAAAAGAGAAACGGCCAAAGTAATAATATATATATATAGTATTTTAAGAAATTAAAAAAGTTGAATAATTTTAAAAGAAGAAGAGGAGTACACATGGGAGAATATCCGTCTGTGCCGGCTTTTGCTTCCACCGGAGACGTAGTATAATGTGAAGGTAATGGTCACGATGATGAAAAGAATGGCTAGAGTAGGCTTTTTGATTTTTTTAAGACAATGACAAATTCCATAGACCATCATGAATTAAATTGTTAAGATTGAGTGATATTAGTTATTTTTAAATTTTATATATTAGCGAAATTTTTATTTAATGTTGTTATTGTGAAATATATGTCAGGATAATATAAATATGATAATTTTTTCTTAAAAGTCGATACTCCTTCAATAACTTTATTATATCAATTCCTTTTTTAATCTAAATCTAAACTTAAAGTTTTCATAATTTGATTTCATTAGTTGTAGTATGGTTACAAAAAATCTTTCCAAATTACATACCAAAAAAGGGTCGGCAAAATGTAAAGTGGATCAGAACAGTGTCATAAGCACATACCCACCATCTTAACACTTAATAGACAAAGAGAGGAAAAAACGATAGTGAACACAAAAATAAGAGCCATAATAAAACAAACTTCAAAACCAAGCTAACCCACGAGTTCGAATTCTCAGCTCGTAGTATTATTGCTTCAGAGTTGTGCAAGTGGAACATAGTAGTTGTTTAACTGAGTTGGTGCTTCTTCCCTTCATAATGGTACTACGAGCCAAGGATTTAAAGGCCTTCTTTGACAATCAGTTGATTACATTAATTATTAGTTAATAATTGATTATATTAGTTGATTTAACCAACAGATTATATTAGTTGTTTGTTAGAGATGTTTGGTAAAATTAGTTGTTTAGTATTAACTGTTTATGTGTAAAACGACTTATGACGACATGACTCTAAAAAAATTATAAGGATATGAATATTATATATCTTAGTATTTCACTGAATATTCTTATAAGAATTTAGATTTTAGATAAGTCATGTTCACCTGTACTGTTTCATCATCTATAAAAAATTTATGCAACTCTTTCTATTTTTATTTTCGTTTAAAGTTAATATTTTATTTCTAACCTATAGTTGTATAAAATAATTATAAGAACAAACAATGTTCCTAAAACATAAATATTTAGGAATTTCAATTAGGCTGTCCTGCTTACTAAAAATTGTTGTATATTAGAACTAACAAAAATATGACGCGTGTGATACTTAATTGTAACTTAATTAAGAATACAATTTAAACAGCAACATATTACACAACTTAGCAATAGAATTTAAATGGTAAAATTGACTTTTGACAGTTAGAATTTCGACTGATACCATTTTCATCTTCGACTATTTGTCTTAAATCAGTCAGCGTTTTCTGCTACTCTCCAAACAACTTTCGTAGCTATTTGAAGAGTCAAACAACCAAGACAACCGATCAGCTAAAAAAATAGTTGATTGGTTGTCTACCAAACGAGGCCAAAATTTATCCAACGAGTTAGGCTCAAATTTATCAAAATTTGGATTAGATTCGATACCTTTTATTTTTAGAATTTAAGAATTTGAGTCGAACTCAAATTCGGGTTACCGAAGTCAAGGCTTAAAATTTTCAAGAGAAACAAAAATAGACTGTTTTTAATTTTAAATTTTTTAAAAATATTTAGCCTAAGGGGGCGCTTGGTTTAAAGAGGGGAATGGAAATGGAAATGGAAATGAATATAGTGAGGAATGAGAATAAATATAATCATTATAATTATGATGGTTGGTTAAAATAAATGAATGATTACTATTACCATTAATAGTGGTTGATTTGTTAAAAATGTTGTGGAAACAATGAGAAAAAGCAAGATTGGTCTAAGTAATGATTCTCATTCTTCTGGTTATTGGGAGGAATGAAGTAAGGCCCCAAAATAAGGAATGATAATATTACCTATTCAATTATGACTCATTACTAAGCATTGTTTTTTATTTCATACCCATTCCTTTCTTCTCATATCCACTAAACAAGCATACCCTAAATTTAGTTAGATTTTAGGGTATTCAAACTTAATCGAGTTTTAAACTCAGAACTCAAACTTGAAGACTTTGATTTGATCATAATTCAAATTGAGTATGAACCCAAAAATAAATGTTCAAGTCGAACTTAATCCAACCCATTACTAATCCTACTGTCAATTGGAAACGTTAGTTTTGACATACGGTTTAAATATATAATTTACTTCAAAAATTTGAAATATTAATTTATGAAAGTGAAGAAGTATAAAATTTGTAAATGTTAATTGAATTAAAATATTGTGATTTATTGTAAATAATTTATTAAAAATATATAACTTGTAAATAATAATATATATTTAAAACACGACAAAATTATGAAAAAATATGTTAGCTTCAAATTTTTTTTAAACTCTTCCCGATTTTGTGTGTTTATATGTCAAATTCAATATATACAATTTGGGTTAAATCTGCTATTTAAATTATCTTATCAACATATTAAATAATTTATTTATAATACGCAGTTATTAAATATATTTAAAGATTTATTCTATATACATTAAAAATTACAATAAAAGTTTTTATTATAAAAAAGAAAAAATCAAATGTTGTTTTATGCTATTGTCATTTACCATAAATATAATAATTTTAACGCTACTTATTTCACAAAATCTTTTAATATGGAATATCTTTTCACAAAAATTATGATAAATCCGTACTACGTAGTTCATTAATGTCAAACTTACCCGTCAGTAATGTGTTTAACTACAAAACTTTAAAAAAATGACTACATCGAAACGACGTCGTTTCGGATGGACGTTAGCTTTGATACTATTTGCCTAAAGTAGAACATGAAAACAACAGTAAGGGACAGAATGAAATGCCGACATTTCCGTGTCTTGGTCTCTGAGCACTCACACACACGTATGACTCGAACACGCACCCTCTCTCTTGCAAACTGTGTGAGTAGCTACAAAACGAGACACTGGTGAGAGAGAGAGAAACAACCTTCATACCTCTTAACCGCTCACTCTTCTCTCCGCTTCCCATATCTAGCCAAGTGGTTGCGTATCTGTGCTCTCCCGCTAACCATTTCTTTGGAGCACAAGTGAACAAAGTTTTTACTGGTTTGCCCACTTCCTAAAAAACATTGTTACACACGTATGTTGTGTCTGTTACATGGCAAGATCCTTACTTTTTTTTTTGTCTTTGATTGTTAATTCGTTGTTTCAGGATCTGCAGCTAGTTTTCTCCAAGTTACTGCCACACTCTTTTCTTTTCTCTTCGCTTTTATCCACCCGATTTGTATGAGTTCTTCTATGTTCGAACTGGCCCTGTTGTTGTTCAGTGATCTATTTGGTGCTTCTTTCTGTTTTTCTTTTGATGGTTTCATTTTGGTGTTGCTACTTGATAAGTTGATTTCTTGGTCAAATAATGCGATTGTCTTTTACTTTTTAGTGAGTTCTTGTTGGGAAAAAATACCTTTCCGTACTGGCTTTTGTGCATTCCCTTCAGATTTTTCACAAGTTTACTGGGACTCGCTTGCTTCCTCTGATTAGAAAGGTATCAGCTTTGTCCTTTTCAATTGCTACAAGTTGAGATTTCTTACTTGTGGTTAATCCAGTTCCTAGATATTTCTTGCTGTGAGTATATGTCCTTGAACAGTATCGTAATAGATGGATTGCTTCCTTCTGTTATTGGAACCATAACCTATGCATTGACATTATGTCTGGTAGAGGATGCTTTTGTAGGTTGAAAATGCTTCACTGATAGGTGCAGCAAAATTTCATTTCTGGACGAATGTGTTTAACCCAATTTAGTTATAACTCCCTTATTGACATACTCTTCTTGTAGTTTTCTTCTCTGGAATAGAACTGTTTCCAGCAGAGTAGAAAAATATTGAATATTGACGATCCATCCGCAGCATCTTAGTAGATGCTAGAGGGCTAGACCTGTTGTCTGAATGCTAGGTTTATACCTATGGCTGTCTTATCGTGTCCAGAGAGCCCACTATTTCTACATGAACTGATGATTGATGATTGTATTTGAGGTGGTAACTTCTGCCTGCCTGAACTGATGATTGTATTTGTAAGTCAATACCTATGATTGCGTTATAGTGGTAACTTTCATTTCTGATGATCTGGTTCTGGTTTTCCTTTTTAACCTTCAGATCGGACTTAACTGATTGCTACTGATGCTTGAAGCGGAGTCACTCTTCTAAGTCTTGTACTATGTTGAAGCCGTCACCTAGTAGAAATCAGAGGTCAAAAGGATTTAAGGTGAAGCATGTCCTTCAGATATTTCTATTGCTTGCAATTGCTGTCTGGCTACTGAATCGATGTAAGCACTCTTATGACGAGAAGGAGGGAGTTAAAGACGGCTCTGAAAATATATCAGAGGAAGTGCAAGGAGAGAATGATATCTTAAAACTTGGAAGGAAAGGCCTCCGTCCTCGAGAAGAAACAACCTTGAATTTTGAAAGTGAAAGTGAAAGTGAAAAAGAAGAATTGGAAGAAGAAACTGAAGATATTAAATCTGAAGAAATTGAAGAAGATGGAAGAGGCGGTGGAGATGATGAAATTGATGGGCATGACCAGGAGAGAGCAGAGGAAGAAGGACCTGAGGAAATTGAGGATCTCATTGATGTTGATGACGGAGAAAAAGATGGGAGTTCGGAGCAAGGAAATGAATCACCAGTTGATCGAGCACACTTTGCAGGTGAAAGGAGCTTTCAAGAGTTCAGAGAGGAGCGGTTCAAAAGTTATGATATATATCGTGATGTAAACGAGGAAACAGAAATATCAAGTAACAAATCTGAAATTGGAACTATAAGAAACCTGAAGGTAAATGAAATAGAGGATGATCATAATATCAATAAAGAGCAAGGGAATAAAAGCCGCAGCAGCTGGGACTCGAGTGTTGAAGTGATTGATTTAGGTCTGAAGATAAGAAACAAAGTCAATGAAAATGGTGATCGTGGAATCAATGCGAGTGGGAAAGAAGCACATGACGAATCTAGTTTTTCCATCCCAGATTCCTTCAGAAATAAAGAACTAAAAACTAACACTCAAGCAATTCCTGAAGAAAGTCTTCAGGATGGAAATGGCATAGGAGTATCGTCAATTCACCGGGATGAGATTGCTGAAGAAAAGCAAATTGATATGCAGGCTGTTCCTGGAGTGCAAAATGGAAGCTCTGATGGGACCCTAGAGAACGCGCAAACATATCGTAGATCAACCCTTCTGGGAAAGAATGAGAGTTTAGACGCAATTGGCATAGATTCTGTTGTATCTACTGCTGCAAAGCTTGATGCCACTGCTGCTTCAGGTGGTAGCTCTTAAGTTTACAACCATCAGCAAGAATGTTGATGCACTTCATAGTGGTGATTCAGTATCTTTCCAAACTGAAACCGCAGACAATTCAAAGGCAGCTTCACATTAGTGACAAGTAGGCAGGGCTCAGAATAAGGACTTGCATCTTCCAGTTCCTCTAAGGTATGCAGGATTAGGAGCCATAAGTGATGAAGTATCAACTCTTGGTGTCAAACCTGCTAATAGGCCAAAACTTTGGTGATGTAGAACGTAGAACTTGGAAGTGCTTTAGACTATTCACGCAAATGTAAATATACGTGCTTTGTTAGCTTATGTATTTTATGTAATTGTACTTCCAATGCCGCAAGACTTGGAAAAACAAATAACTAGTGTCAATTTCAGCTAAAAATAATATGCAGTGCTTTCCAATTTAATGAAAGCTCGTTCTCAGTTCTCACTGTGATACTCTCAAATATATAGTGATTCGTAAATGTTTTAGAATTTTCCTTTAATCTGATTAATATAGCGCTATTAAAATTTAATATTATGCACTTTTGTCTATTAACAAGGTCAAATTGTTTTACGTTGCGTATGAAGTTAACAAGACGTATTGAACATAAAGATTAAAGAGGTGCATTATATTTAAACCTTCAGGGTTTCTTTTACTTTTCACTAAAAGTAAACCTGAGAGCTTATTTTATTTTTTCCCTTGTTACTAACAAGTAATATCACGAATAAGATTTCACAAGTAAAAAGCATTTCTCTTTCGGATTCCTGAAAATAAATGTTGCGAATAAGCAAATACTACATCATTAGTCCCATGAGAAAACCATTGCTTCATGAAAAATCCGGAGTACATGCATTGCACTAAGACCTCAGTTAGAAGCTAAATTCCTAGAGAAGGATCAAATTCTTATCTTCTCAGGAACTCTTGGGACGAGTCTTTTCATGTGCATTCCATTGCAGCAGCATCCATACAATTGACGTACCTGATTCAATTCCAACAGTAAGTTATTTCAAAGATTATTCGTTTGACATAAGAATCTACAATGGAAGCAACAAACTGGTATCCAACAGCACAAAAACATTTTCATTGGAGATTTTTATATACTAAATTTTACCCAGGACAGAAGCAATAATCGTGTCAAAACTCGAATTACTGAGGGATAACGAATTGTCTGAGACCGTCAAGCTAATATACACAGAAGTGAAAAGATCAGTTTTGATCTGATCTGGAAGCTTGGAAAACCATACTTGAAGATTAATGCTGTTTTGATTTCCATGTTAAAAGAAAAGAATGACGCAAGGTTCAGCGTTAAGCAGTCTACCTGCAAAGATGGTGACAGTTGTCAGGTTCCCAAGAGTCATTGTCTGGTATCAGACATTCAGACAAGAAATGGCCCAAGGCATAGATGAACGACAAGAAGGTAGCCGTATAAAGTGGCTTGCTATCGAGGTTCAATGCGCAGAGAAAGCAAAGTGTGCAAGTTAAAAGTGTCCAGACTCCAAATGTTCTCCCATGCACTTCAGTCACCACATAAGAGTTATCAAAGGAAGGAAATTAGTACATGGATAGAACTGTCGTAAATGGAAGTTACCATACTTCATCACATTGCTATCTGAAAATTCATTTTCTTAACATTACTATCATCAGAGGATAAATTTAAAGTAAGAAGTATTTAGGCAACTATCGTAGTATTAAACATCAGACTTCGCAATAACCACATTAATTCTAAAAGCAAACTTCACTTCAAACACACAATTTCTAGAGCATGTACCTAAAATGGACTATGTTGCAGATTCTGCAAAGGACAAAGCAAACTTTTATCGGTGGTATTCACTGTACATCACAATGAAATGAACTGTCTTCCTAACTAATCTAATTCCTCCCTGAATCTCTACTCAAAATCCAATATTCTTTATAGAGAAAAGAGGTGCACCCTCTACTCCCAAGAAGATCTAACATCTAAAAACACACAATGGGTCGTGCATGAATCCAGACCTTTCATGTTCCAAGGATCTGAATACAAATCCTTATTGTGCTTGCCAAACTCATCTTTTTCCATTATACTCGAAATCGAGTATCTTATATCTTTTTTTCGCATTGGAGTCAAACTCAATTTTGACGCGATACAGGCCCTCAGTTTTTTCTTCTAATAACTATCATTTAATAAATTTACATGGGTAATCATGATTCACATGCTCCTTACAATTGTTTGAGTGAATAAGGTTTGAATTTCCAAAAGGCGAATCTCTTGGTTTTGCAAATTGAACCAAAATTCTCAGATCCTCCTCATATCACTACCCAAGATTCACTTAAAATGCAAATCATAGAACTTATATTTCAAGAAAAGCAGTGTTGTCGAGACCAATGCTATAATACAATGCATCATCTCCCTTATCATAAATGATTAGCACTGGATATTTTTAATAGAACAAAGCATCTTCTTTAGAAGAAATTCAAGAGTAAAAGACATGCTTGTAAAATGTCACGATAATTAGATAGCTTGCCAAAGAATTTTGGGAATTAAAATGAGTTCCATCACAAAAGCAACACACACAGTTCTCAAATCTCAAATCTCAAATCTCTGCCAAAACTTTCCTTTTTCTCTTTTTTTTCCAAAGAATTCCTTTTAACATGCATTGGAGACAGGAGCAAGCAACATTGAGATCTCCAATTTTTGACCCAGAAATAGTTACTCCCAACTTGAGACACGCAGTTCTCACATGCACTAATATTATCAGTAACTTCTCTACAGATCCCGCCGAATCAGAATCCTCTTCAGCAAAAAGACGCCAACTTGTTGGGTTTCCAATACGAAACAAAATCACCCTTCTCCAACCAAGAAACAAGGAACTCAAAGTAGCCACACAACCTTAGTATTGGACTGTGAATTAAGGCAGAGAAGTAGACAGAAATAGGAACGACTAACAATTCGGAGTGGTAAAGAGAAAGACGGAGAGAAGAAGAGAAACTCACTAGTGGATTTGGAGTAGACAGCAACTTGAAGAGCCCAAATGTCGAAGAAACCGAACCAAACTGACGCCAATCGAAGGGAACCCACCAACATCAGCCACCATCCTAGTGCCTTCATCTTCCTCGATTTTCACTGTCTGTCTGTCTCTGTTCTTTGGCTTCGCCTGCGAACGAAAAAAGGGCACCACCGTTGACCTTGTTTTGTCACCCTATTAGGAGTTAGTAACTTTGTCGTGCATCAATTTGGAGCAATTTCAATATCTGTTATAGTCAAAATATTAAAAGGTCAAATTAAGATTTAAAGTCTTCTTTATTTTTCTAAACCAAAAAATTAAACGGTTTATCAAATTTTAATAAAAAAATTTTGGGTTAAAATTTAGTACTTATTAATATTTTAAAAGTCGAACTGAACTGTAAGTTAAGCTAATAAAATAAAAGATTTAAGGTTTAAATAATTCAATCTAATTATCATAAAATTACTTAAAAATTAAATAAAATTAAATAATTTAAAATATGACTGAAAGTGATTGTCCTTACTTATAGAAAAATTTAAAGTTTAATTAAAAAATATTGATAAATAAAAATTAATTAATTTATTTTAGTTAACTAAAATTAATCAATTAATTAATAAATTGATCAACTTTTAACACAAATAGTTATTGAAATAAATTGAACAGGAAAATTAAAAACCAAATCAAAAAATTAAATGGTTCAAGATTTTTACTGCTGAATCAGTCGAACGGGTTGAGTTGAGTTTTGTAACCACTTATTCCCGTCACTTCAACAAATTTTGATTAATTTTCAAAATAATTTATTTGAGTTACAAAATTTATATATTAACGTACATTTACAAATTAAATCAAAAGTATATTACAAATTGTATAAATTAATGAATAAAATATAAAATAATAAATAATACGGTAAAGATAAAAATGAAATGAAATAAATTATTACAATAAAAAAGTAAGTAAATGAGTTAAACAAGTCGTTACAATAATAATAATAATAATAAGGCTAACTGAAGAACTATTTACGTTAAATCACTAAGAAATAAGTACAATATATTTAAATATTTAAGCTAAATACAAGAGAAAGATGTTTAAAAATTTATAAAAATGGTCACTTTATGTAAAATCCTTTATTCATATTCTAATGCGTGCTCGATAAGATTCAATAGATCGATATCATATTTGACACCTTCTTACAATTCTTCTTAGGCTTTTTTTCCCCTTACAATCTCTTATTGCATCTTCTCACTAAAGCATTTGATTGTCTTTTCTTAATACATTCAAACCACCTAAACTTTATCTCTTTTAATTTTCTAATAATATTAATTACGTATAATTTATTCCTTACCGTTACACAACATCCAACAAAGCTTCCACATCTTTACTGTTATCTTACAACTATGTACCTATTTCATGAGTCAATACTCCATCTTATAGAGTTTGGTTGGCTTATTCACCCACCATAAAATTTATCACTAAGCTTGAGTGATATCTTAGTTTAAAATAATATTAATTTAACCAAGTTTTTAGAAACAACTTTCGAATCGTTTAGTCTCGCTTAATTTTCACGTCTAAATGTAACAATCCAACTCATGACCCACGTGCATCTCACGAGTCACAGCACCCCGTCCACCTGACCATATTGTCCAGCTATAAAGCCTGACAATTTCTGCTACGATCCCACCCCCAACCCCCGACCACCACAGTCGCTGTGTGTGACTGTTTGTGTGCGTGTCTTTTTGTTGTGTCCCAGTCAAGATTCCCAAGCCTTCTTCTCTCCGCAAACTTTCTCGCCTGTTGGACTAGCTTAAGTCTGTGCCAAACGCCAATACGATCCAAATTTTCTAATTAGAATCACCCCATCTTTGATTTAGCCTTGAAAGTCTTACCAAATACTATTCCTTTTACCTTGCTTTTCCATCGGTAAAAGTCAATTAGGGTTGGTGATATCCTACCTCAAGCCAACCTAACCTAAATTAAAAAGATGCAACCAATATTTATGTTAATCATTATTATATACAACAATAACAATATAGAAAAATTTAATAATATACAATCTTACTCCTAATTAATAAAGGGGTTATTTCTAAAATGACTGATTAATATATTATTAAATAATTTTAATAATTTATCAAATATGCAGAAAAATAACAATTACAAGAAATTTCCATTTCTAACACAAAGTACGTTAAAGATACCAAACTTGTTACTTCCAAAGTAATGAAAACATGAGAATTAACACAAGCCCCACAAATTAAAAACAACGCGTGCCTGTCTAATCTAATATAATACTTAGTCCTAATCCTCTCTAATCTCAATCTAATCACTGTACAGAAGACTGTAAGCAGTTAGGATTAAGAGAAATTCAAAACTCTTCCTGAACTTGAGATGGAACAAAAAGGTCCATCAACCCGGAAAAAGAAAGAACTAGCCAACCAAGTCAAGGTCTTGAGAGAGTTCCTTCCTGAGCCGTTGAGAGAAGAGCCTACAAGCATCCATACTCAAATCAACGGCAGCAGCGAGCGCCACGTAAGCCGCAGCATCCTCGGTGCAGTTCACGTGCTGCTCGCTTACCTCGACCCCGGGCTTACTACACTTCCCTTCTCCTTCCACGCTAGCAGACATCACAAACCCTCTGTACGGCCACAGCCCATACCCAAAGTCGCCACTGCCCTTCGGACTACCCGCCGGCGACGCTGCACCGCTGCCGAGATCAATCACGAATTTTCCTCCTTTACTTGAACTAAGCGTGGATTCGGAGACTACGATGCCTCCTCCTGTAGTGTCAGGTATTAGCTCGAAGCGGTAGCCGAGTCCGTCGGAGGAGCCGCGCTCGCGCCACGCTTCCAGGCGGCCCCATGGCTTCCATATGCCGTCCCCCGGGCGGAGAATGAGCCACGCGCCGGGATTCGATCGGCTCACCCGGTCCGAGCCGGGCGATGCTACGAATGGTGTTACCATTGAAGCTGCGGCCACTGGTGAGCCGGAGAGGTCGTGGACCGTCACCGACCATCCCTTTCGCTCTTTGCCTGGTCTCTCTCTGTCGCTCCCAAACGAACTTAGCCATCTTCTGGAGCTACTTGATTCTGAATGCAGTGACCTGAAACAACCCACATATTTACTTACGGAGTTCTATCGACACGACTTAGACGTTACAATACGTCTTTTTCAACTAACTAATTAACTAACTGACTAACTAACCTGGTTCTTTGATTCCGATCACCGGCCGTCCTAAAACTGAACTTGCAGGTAAACACCGGTTGTCGAATTTTTCCTTGGATTTGAAACACTTGTGGGCTACATTCCGGTTCGCCATCGAACTGAAACACGAATCTAGGATCAGGCTCAGCTTTAACATTCAAGTGAAACTGGGCTAAAGACCCTTTACTGGTCGCTTTACCAACAGTAATCCAGCCATTGTGGAACACGCAAGCTCGAGACTCCGTTCCGCCGAGATCCAGCGGCACCGTCACTGTGCCCAGGAGCCTGTCGGAGTTAACCCCGCAGGTCGTGCCACGACGGCCGGTGTAGATGGAGATCTTGAGATGGGGTTTCCCGGAAAAAATGGACCTGGATACGAACCGGTCGACGTCGGCTTTGGAGAGGTGGAAGGTGGCGGCGACAGTCTGTGGGTGGCCGTCTGGGCACTGGTTGGCGTCCGGGGTAATGCAGGTCACAACAGCTGTTTGGAGAGGAAAATTCTTGAGCTTGATTTTGCAGAAGCACGGAGACGAAGATGGGTGGACAACGGAGCGAGCAGGTCTCGTAGCTACGGGGATTTTGAGGGCTAAGTTGCCGACTGTAATACGAACAAAAGGGCAGGGATCCATTTGTGCTCTGGGTCTGCCCTTTTAATCAAAATCAAATCTTTAGGGTTTAAAACAGAGACTAGACTGCATATGAATATGATAAACAAGGAAGAAGGAGGAGGAGGAGGAGGGGTGCGCAATGCGCTTCTTTTTCACTGGCAGTTCTCACTAGTAGTAGTACTACTACACTCATTTGATCTTCTCCTTCTTCCTGTGCTAGGTCTAGTAGTATGGTTTTGTTCACCCAACCCAAACCAACCCCAGAACAGAAAATAACAAATTAGGTCTTAATAATAGCAAAATAGTATAGTATTGGTAATATAATGAGTTGGGGGTGGTAGGGAAGGAGAAGAAAGAGGCTAATTAGGTGTTGGATACAGCTGGGAAACAGCCTGTCAACTGCTTAATGCTAATCGTAATAGGAATAGGATCCAAGTTGACGCTATCGCCTGACCAACTCCAGCGTAACGTAGGACCGTCGAAATTTTACAGGAACTATCCAACAAATCTATATGTGAAATGAAATGTAGTATATATTCAGAAATCTGAAGTCAAACAATATGTTTAATTCGGTATCTTTGTTGGTGGTCGCACGTGTGTGTGTTTGTGTAAACATTGGTTTATGTCTTCCTACTAGCCGGCGAAAGACTGGGGCCTGTGTAAATTTTGGTTCGTTCTCCCGTGTGATTGGTGGAGTTTTTCGACCATTGGATGGTGGGGGGGGTTGGCTGATTGGTTGTGGCGATGAATTGATGTTTGTTCTTGTTAAATACGACCAAAGTGTGGTGATTTCATCTTTTCTTTTTTCTTTTTTTTTTGGAGTTGTGGAGCTGTTTTTTTTTCCTTTTCAAAATAAAAATTAAAAAAATCGTTAGGATAATTGAATTAGACTTTGCGATTGAGTTTAACATTTTCAAATTTGAGTAATTATGAAAAATTGAATCAAGTAATTGAAAGTGGTTGAACTAAACCAAATTTAATAAGAGTCGAGCTTTGATAATCAAATTTAATCAAAAATGAATTTAAAATTTTTTATTTTAAAAAATTCAAATTGAATTAAATATAAATAATTAATTTTAGGCATTTTTTTAATTTCATTATTTTTATTTGAACCGTAATAGTTAATATTGTCTCTGGATATCAAATAAAATAAACTAAAAATAAAAAATATTGGGCTCGGCCCATGTCATAAAAACTTCAAGCCCATTGGCCCAATCTAACGAAGGTTACTTCTGTAACTATATGCCAAAAAGTTCAATCCGAATTGAAAGGTCCAGAATTGCTCTTACGGTATAGAAGTACAATAAGCATCATCGCCTTTTTAGCTTTTCCGTGTTGGAAACGGAGCAGAGAAGACGATAACAGAGATGTCAGCCTGTGCCATATTTGGCTCTCCGACAGTGATGGTTCCTAAACCATCCTTAACTCTGGCGAGACCAACTTCAATGAGAACTTCTCAGGGTGATGTTGGGTTGTTGATAGAGTGCTCTTCCAGGCCGCAGAAGAAGGCGACGAAACATCACATGAAGACTAGGCCGAAAAAGACTCAGCCTTGGGACATTAGGCGCAAACCTACCGTGTATCCTCCGCTGCCTAAACTGCCTCCCGAATGGTCTCTCGTTTCATCGGCCGATGACGTCGATGCCGCTAATTCGTCGGAGTCGCCGTCGTCTCCTGCTCTTCAAGCTCCAGTCACAAGTTAGTCCGGTTAGTTCTACTTTTAGCGAAGTTTGTAGTGCTTTGTCCTGGGTCAATTGAGCCTTGATGTTTACGCTACTTCTTGCAAAAACCAAATCATGTTCGGGTAAAGTACTTGTGGCGGAATAAGCTTACCATCTGTTTGACACAATTCCTCTGGTGAAAGTTTAATTGTCCGTAGAAGTGTTCACACTTCATCTTGTCGAGCAGATCCATTATTAGACTTGTGGTAAATCCAGGAATTCTATAAATTACTGAATTATTAGAAATAAAGCTCTACTGAATTATTATCTGTTTCTGTATAGCCAATCTTTACATAAATAATATAATAATTAGTACAAATCTCTTAGGAACTTAACAGACATAAAATGAGTTTTTTTTATACTTGGAAGGTATAATAAGGAAATGCTAAATCAACTTGCACAGAAAAGAAACATCAACTTCAAATGGCAGAGAATGTACAATGGCAGGCAGCTCCATATACACAAATAATTAAAATGGTTTTATCCTACTGCTGCCCAATACAAGGTTAGGAAGATAGAACCAACAAGAAATATCTATACAGACCATATAAGATTGTGTATATGACCCAAATTCATGTGGTTGATCTAAATTACACCTTGGAAGAAGACCAAATGTACGAGGCATTATTGGATACTCCTGAAGCATCGGTGAAGAAGACCAAATGTACGAGGCATTATTGGATACTCCTCAAGCATCGGTGCTTCCACTTCTTAATGCAGAATCCACAGGTCGATGTGACCAGAGGAATACAATGCTCCAGAAGAACCAAGTGATTTCCAATGTGTTGAGGATCTTTGAAAGTGTCAGATTTTTCATTAGAAGACCTGTATCCAGCAATTAAGCAATTACAGAAGCCGAGCTGCATGTGAGGTCCCTGTGTTTCATATGTAGCTACCTCCAGGTGCTAGTAGGAACTACATTACTATACATTGTGACCAAAGGGTGAATGAGCCACCATATACTACCGCGAAGATGTTGATATGGTGCTCTTATTTATTCACGTCAGGCATGCTTTCACTCTTTAAGACTTTTTCTTGTATCGACCGTGTACCAGGCTCAAGAGAAAGTCTGTAAAGATATGCTCATATTCTGGCATTTTCCCATAACCTGCAGCAGTAAAACTACACAAGTTAAAGGAAGCAATCATCAGGCCCCTGTAAAAAATGATACAACATAAACCTACGAGGTTTTGAAATGGGGAAAAGTGGGTATCAGAGGAATTACAACTTGAAGCAATTCGAAATTTTAAAGGCAAATAATTGAAATACAAGATCACAATTTTACATGCCTGGAAAGTAGTTAATATCAATGACATAATATTGATCTCCTTTCCCATGCTCACGTATGATATCTAAGTTGAACAACCGGAGTCCCTACATAGAATCAAAGACAATAAAGAATATGTTAAGTAAACACCAGCTATCGCAATTTGCCATATATATATTATATATATACATGCTGTTGAAAAATCAGTAGTGAACATGAGGAAAACTACCAGCCGGAATCGGAGTTCCTTTGCCAGTTTCTCAAGTAAGGGTCTTGGAGGAAGCTCTGTATCAAAAGAAACGTTAGAAAATACTCATGTCATAAACATGCCTTAATATTAGGTATCGCTGCAGAACTTATCTAACCATTTCTGTTACCTAAGATATGCGTTGAAAAGGTGGAAATAAGCTTATAAAGATGCAACTCAATGGCCATAAGACTCTGATCAGGCAACTAACCAGCAATGTGAGGATCCAGATCAGCATCATCTGCAGAAGCTGAAGCACACGAAACCCTTGGAAAATGTAAAACACCAGCATTATTGGTAAGCTCCCGCTTACAGACGTCAGGCAAAGAGAAGCGTCTGACCACCTTTATTGCCTCCCCAACAACATAAACCTTGAACATAACACCTCCTACAACACATATAACAGCACTTCTGGAATTACAACACATTGGTGTTGAAACTTGGTGCAAATTCATTACTACATACCATGGTTAACAAACTCCTGTAGGACAAGTGGAGGTTCAAGTTTTCGGAGAGAGCGTTGATCAAAGGCAAGAGATAACTCGTGTGATTTGGTACTCCCATCAGCAACTAGTGGCTTTGCAACTGAAACAAATGGGGGCAATTAGTATAGGTGAAATGCGCTATGACCAATTGCGAAAATACAAAACCCTTAAAATATTTCCACATTCAAAACAGTTTCCAGAAACTGATGAACTATATATTCCAATACATAAAGGAAGATGCAGTTTGAGACCCAAAAAATACCAAGTGGTAGCGCGAGCCCAGCTTTGGTGACTGCATCAGGGATTGATGATGCATCCTTCTTAATAACTAATTGGCGGGGAATATCTACTTTTCCTACAGCATAATAACAAATCAGGTAAATACAACTTTATTTACCTTCAAAGCGCAAAGAGAACAATGTACGAATGATTTGATGCTTGGATGAAGAAACTGTCATTATTGTCATCTGGGCATAAAATTATTCCTCATTTTATCATCAGAGAATAATATATACCATAAGAATCAGACAAGCTAATCTCAGCAACACACTGAAGCATGGACTGGCGATTGTGCAAATGCTGTATGGCATCTGGAGGATCGAGTACGGTGACTTCTGGATGTATCCTCCTATAGTCCTACAATAATAAGCAAATCAAATGAAATTATCATAGACCTGAAGAATTTTCATATCAAACCAGTGAGATGAAAAAAATATTCCTGTCGGATATGTGCAAGTTAATTACTGGGAATTATATAGTATCAACATAATCTGCTACATAAATACAGAATGTACAGGAAGAGTCATAAATAGCTCCTCTTCCAGGATATATAGGCACTCATCTTGGCTTGATACATGAATAAGCATTCAATTACCAAAATTTACCTTTTTAACATTAAACAATGAAATTCCAATTTAATCCATATTGCATTGCAACAACATCCCAGCACCACTAGCTAGACGAAGAAACAGTGCAAATTTTCAAAACAATTTACAATATAAAAGGGATAATATTTTAGTTATCATTACTGCACATGTAAACAGTCTAATGGCTAACATTGAGATAGTATAGGTCACTTTTTACAAACAGCCACTCTCAAATAACCTCGATAGTTTACAAACCAAATGATCCATGACGGTGAAATTATATTCTAAAATCATATTTTCCCAATAAAGACTAGCATTCCCAATGTCACTTTGGGATTCCACCTCCAAGAGAGCTCTTGTCAGTGAGCATGAAACTTGAAGAGGAAATGAGATGCAGGGATCACAGCTAACAACACTAGAATATAATACTCTCCAGATAAAATCTCTAGAAAAGCAGACAAGCATTTCTCGAAACAGTATTATGAGCCATGACCACAAGGATTATATCCAAGTGCTTCCAACTGGAAGGAATCAACAAATGAAGAAATAGATGAGGTCAAAAATTTTTGCAACTACAATCATAGCAACTCTGTCTTGTGAATTCAACAGTTCAAAAACCTGATCATACTGGTAAAGCAATAAACAGGTTTAAGAAATTCTGGATAGTAAGAGTGAAGTGAATTTCATGTTTGGAATTTTAAACTGGTTGGTAGAGGTATCCTACTAGTCAAATCTATATTCAACTGACATAAAGGTTCAACATAGTAAAACAAAATGTTTTTCCGCAAACAATGTTCAGGAAACCTGAAGGAATCAGCTAGATGGCCATGAAGTAGAATAATCGCCACTCTCTAGCCTCGATCTCAACTATCAAGTCATGATTCATGATGGGGGAAAGAGCAAGGAATTCTGCAAGTTGTGTCAAACATAAATAAGATTCAAGCATTCAAAAGTCGGTTATATTTGATCCTGTATCTTCGTGGAAGACAACATGGGAGCATGCAAGCAATCAAGCAAATACAACATTATGGATGTTCATCAGAAATTTACGTAGCAAAAATTACCTCAAGAATCTGCCGCCACTCGCATCCAATTAGCTGTATTGGAGAAGAGAAAGAGAAATTAAAAATGTGTCAAATTTCCTATCATAGACGCAAAGGGAGTAGCTAATCATGCATGTGTAATAATCGATCCATAACCTTCCTCTTTCCAGCACAAGCACATGAAAAATAATAGGAATATCGTAATCAAATGATAACCAACGTATTCATAGAGGAAGTTGAATACGAAAGGAAATTCTAACCTTATGCAATACAATGTCAAAAGGGCCTTGAGCTGAAAGTGGCCTGTTTAGATCAATGGCTACAAATAATATCCCTTTGTTCCTGCACCACAGCAAACAATTAGGAACAACTGCAGCCACTGACAAATGAATTACGGAGGCATAGATTATATTACCAAAAGAGTCAGTAAGTTTGATCAACCTAACTATTTAAAACTAATCAAAGCAACAAAGAGCAATGAAATAGGAAAGAAGCCAATACATGTGTTAGGGCTTACTGTTAAATAATAAAGTCGAGTATGGCCAGTGGGTACAAGAACACTATGAAATGGAGTATACCCAGTTAAGTGAAATAGTCATTACCAAACTCCCAAATTATTTCTAGACGAAAAACCAACCATTGCATGGTCCCTAAATCCAGGGGCAGAGGTAACAAAGCAATCCAATCAACAACGTTTGAGCGAACAAGTCCTTTTACACGTCGTGTGGTAAGATGTCTATAGAGAATAAGTAACCATAGTTTCAATTAGGATTCAATCAGATGTTTTTTTTTTTTATAAAGATCACTTTCTGGACAACTAAACGAAAGCGACCTCTAAAAAGCCAAAGAATATTCCTGTACTCTACATTAAAGAGAAGAACGCACAAGAAATGGATTAAAACGACGTCGAAAGAACAGTATTGTCCTAAATCATACTTGCCACTGAAAATTACAATCAAAACAACCCAAAAAAAAAATCATGAGAAACCAGAAATGTCTGGAGAGGATTACAGTAGAGAGAGAGATTAATACCTGGCTAAACCTTCAAGCTTGGGCTGCAAGAAGCTTTTAATCTTCTTGGAGGTAAGAGCGTAACCGACGACAACAAGATTCCTCTGGAGAGGATACCCTACGGCGATCGACGACGCAACCACCTCATCCTCCATCGATACCTCATCGTCTCGGTCAAAATCTCCCAGCACAGTTTCATCGTGCAGCTTCATGTCCGCAAATCAAACCCTAAAAATCAGAAGAAGAGAAGAAGAAGAAGAAATTGAGAGTTAAAGAGGGAGAAGAACGGAGAATGCGAATAATAGTAGTGTGGAAGACCGGGTCGAGAGCGGAAGATATTTAAGGCGTAACAAACACGTATATATATAGAGAGAGAGAGTGATGGGAGAAAATGTGTGCTTGGTGTTTTTTTTTTTTTTGTGTGTAATTTTCTCAGATGGTGAAGTAGAGAGAGAGATGGAGTGAGAGGCCGGACGAAGCCAGGTTGAGCGCGTACTTATACGCGTTGTCTCACGTGGACGCCTGCACCTAAATAATTATACTCCCAAGAGTATATACATATAACTTACTCTGGCTTGCCAGGTGGCATTCGATTACACGCCATGTCATTCAATCACAAGAGGATTAATACTTATTGACGAATAAGGTGAGGAATTGAGGCGCATCTTAAAAATTAAAAATTAGTTTGGGTTGATCGAGTTATAGGTTAAAATAGTTTGGCCTGATCAGGCTATGAGTTGAAGTCGGGTTGAAAATAGGCCGGCTTAACTCAACCTATGGCCAAACTAAAATTATAAAACAATGTCGTTTTTACCTAAAATTTTTGGTGTTAGGCCTGATTAAGCTGGGTAGTCCGAGCTCGAAGCTTGAAAATTAGGGGGAAAAAAGTCTTGTCTAATTAATTCAGACCGAATCTGTTGACTTCAGGTCAGACTGGGCCTGAATCTAAATGTCATCTCTAATTATTCAGTAATATCTCCACTAATTTTCACTATTTTTGAACCAGCAGAACTAGAACACTAATCTAAAGGTTCTAACCAAAAGCCTATTTCTCTGTTTTTCTACTTCTGGTCAACTGCTAATGATGTATTGATAATTTGCAGGTGTTGGCAAGCAAATCAAGAATTTATATGGTACTAGAGTATGTAACTGGAGGCGAATTGTTTGATAGAATTGTAAGGAGTCATTACTACTTTTTTCAATCTAATGTAATGTTTAACAACTAATCACCAGAATACATTACTTGTTTCTTCATCCCATATCCAGGCGTCAAGCGGAAGGCTTTCAGAAGCTGAAGGCCGAAAGCTTTTCCAGCAGTTGATTGATGGTGTTAGCTACTGTCACAACAAAGGAGTTTTCCACAGGGATCTCAAGGTATTACTCTGCTATTAGATCCTTTTTTTCTTGTATCATTTGTATCGGTAAGACTCGTGGTTGCTACACTTCGGATGTGTACCATTCGTAATGATGTGTGTGTTACAACAGCTAGAGAACGTTCTTATAGATACCAAGGGGAACATTAAGATCACTGATTTTGGACTCAGTGCATTGCCTCAACATTTTAGGGTATGCATCCCATCAATATTTTGGTTTAATCGTTGAATGATTCCTTTCGTTATATAACACTTGTCTTCTGCAAAATCCAAGGATGATGGTCTACTGCATACTACTTGTGGAAGTCCTAACTATGTTGCACCTGAGATCCTTATGAATAGAGGCTACAATGGTGCCACTTCAGATATTTGGTCATGTGGTGTTATCTTATACGTAATTCTCACAGGATATCTTCCTTTCGACGATAGAAATCTTGCTGTTCTTTACCAAAAGGTATTTGAATTTCATTCCTGTTCCTCTCAATGTCAAGGCTTGGCAAGCATGTTATGTTTGATTCTTTTCAATGGTTTCTCAGATCTTCAAGGGGGATTGCCAAATACCTAAATGGTTGACACCTGGCGCAAAAAACTTGATCAGGAGAATTCTTGATCCAAACCCAGGCACCAGAATTACAATTGAAGGTATTAAAGCGAATGAGTGGTTCAAGGAAGGCTATACGCCTGCTGATCCAGCAGATGAAGACGAAGATGTGTATGTTGATGATGAAGCCTTGGCGGTGGATGAAGTGGTACTTATGAACTTAAAAGAGTGTTCTAACTTCTAACTTTTAAGTCAATGGAAGTCCTTTTTGTTTCTCACTAACCGCTAACTGGAATCGTTGTTTTTTTGTCGTAGCTATCTGAAGGGGAAAAGTGTCCAGAATCACCTGCACTCATCAATGCTTTTCAATTAATCGGAATGTCTTCCTGTCTTGACCTCTCAGGTTTTTTTGAGAAAGAGGTGACATAGACATTGCACCAGTACCTTATCTAACGTTCTTTACTTTCAGAATTCCAAATTCTGAATATTTTGTGTTAATAACCCAGGATGTTTCCGACAGAAAGATCAGGTTTACTTCAACTAATCATTCCCTGAAAGATTTGCTCGTAAAGATTGAGGGTATCGTGAATGAAATGGGATATCGTGTCCTGAAGAAAAATGGAAAGGTATCTAAAATACTTGGCTAATATTTCCTGAAAACGCTGGAATTTGGCAAGTTGTTCATGCTTATAACTACAGTTTGATTGCAATGTTCGTGTTTGTAGTTGAAAGTGTTGCAAGAACAAAAGGGGCAGAGAAGTTCAGGTAGCCTCTCTGTTGCTGCTGAGGTAAGTTGCATTGAAGCAAAAACCTGTGCTTCACTCTTCTGGTGCCAAGCTTATAGATTCTCCAAAACTTTGTCAGGTATTCGAGATAAGCCCATCTTTGTATGTAGTTGAACTGAGAAAGTCTTACGGAGATACTTCAGCTTATCGACAGGTACATCTCTCACCTTATCTCCATATAAAATAATCTGTGACAACTCTTTTTATTTATTTAAGATTACAAAAATAGTATTGTTTTATTAAATTGATTATGCTAAAGTTACATTTTGATCCTCAATATTTATAATATAATACAAAACAGACCTTAATATTTTGAAATATTCAAATTAAAACCTAATCTATTGACTTTAGATCAGACCAACCGAACTCATTTTGCCAACCTTATCAGCTTATCTCAAACTTCTAACATTTCATTTGCATCATATGGTGCTTGCAGTTGTGTAAAAAGCTATCAAATGATCTAGGCGTTCCTCCAAGCCCAGGATTGTTGAGTACGGAAGTGTGAATACTGTAGTTTCCGAATGAGAGGTTAGAGGCACATTGTACGTGAGTCCCTTTTTATGCGTTTGAGTGTAGAGTAGATGTCAACATATACCAATTCCCTGTTAAGCTTCATGCATGTTGATGCGATAAATGTTCAAGCTCGGAATATGTGGATTAACAAAAAAAGAAATCGATAAGAGAAGAGTTGTGTTAAATTCTTTAATCTCCTAATTATTTTTGTTTGATTTCAAATAATTAATATTTGAAATTTCAAAAGGTAAATATTTAAAATTGGTCGTATTGAATTTGACTCAATTGTTTTAAATTAAACTCGATTTTTATTACTTAATTTTATTTTTTGATATAAATTTTGATTATTATTTTGTAAATGCTAAATTAATTGTCAGATATTATATTTTTGTAAAATAAAATTGTGAATGTTAATTTTTATAAAGATAAATATTTATCATGTTTAAATTATAGAATTTATTATATTTTATCCATACTTAAATAAGTTAATGTTAAATAGTTACTAAAAATTTTAAAAAGGAAGACGTGTTTCGCACAATTATAACTACAAAAATACATTTTATTAAATCTAATATCATATAAATTAAGCACTAATTCAATTTGTAAAGTATTAAGATAAATATCTATTTACACTTTAATATCTTAACAAATATTTAAATAAATATCTATTTTTATTTTTTATCTTAATATTATAAAAGGACGGTACTTGTTAAACCTTAAATAGAATGTAAAAGTACTGGTCTCTCTGTTAGTTAGGAGTATGGTTGCATGCACTAGACCTCCACAAATCTCGTGTTTAGTAAGATTTTTTATTAGATCGTTGTTGTTGTTATTGTTGAATGTAAAAGTACTACGAGAAGCTAGTTTGTTATTAAAAATAATATTTTTAACTCTCGGTTTAATCTTGTATAAAGTTAATAGATTAGGTTAAAATTGATCGAACTTTCAACTTCTCAATCTTACTCACTCGAGTAAATAAAAAGATATCATTTTAGTCTAATTAACTGAAATAATATCATGTTAGTATATAATAGTTTGAGATTATAGTTTCATTTTGTTTGCATAATAACTTGTAATTGACTGAAAGAAAATTTTTAAGAGATTTATTACTTAATTTTGTCTCATTAAATACGAATATTAAGAATTAATTTGTAAAAATAGTATCAGGAAATTTTAAGAAAATTTTTTCAATGAAGTTTTAAATTTACAAAAAAAATCTAATTTATAATTAATCCCTTGATCCGCATGTAAATAAGATTACTTTGAAGGCTTGTTGGATGGGACCAAATATTTTGTTCCAATAACTCTGTTTCATGCCCAATATAACGTCGTTTTAACAACAAAACAATATCGTATTATGTACCAAAAAGAGTTGGAACAGAATAACTGAAACAGATGATCAAAATCCTAATTGAATTGATATGATTTATCCAAAATATAAGTAAAAATTTTAATCAAAACCATCACTTCTATTATAATTTTTTAATATGGGTAGAGTGTAGTGACCGTTAACAAGAATTAGGCGTAGGTCAATCATTGCTAAAATGACTAAAACTAGTCATTTAGATAGTTGACCCTTACCACTTATAAATCTTTTAACATTTACATGTTTAGTCAATATAAAATACTCTAACACTCTCCCTCAAGTGCAACTGAGATTGTATATTCAGTTATCACTTGAAATAAAAGTAGCGTTAACCGAATCAGGTCGCTGAGATTAGACATCTAAACGGACAAATAGAAAATTAATAATTTGGACTAAACTTGTTCTGATACTACATTAGAAATTTTTAATATAAGTGGAATGCTGAGCTTATTAACAAAAATTAAACTTAGGTCAATCTTTA
This sequence comes from Erythroxylum flavicans, assembly GCA_027576715.1. Taxonomy (NCBI): domain Eukaryota; kingdom Viridiplantae; phylum Streptophyta; class Magnoliopsida; order Malpighiales; family Erythroxylaceae; genus Erythroxylum; species Erythroxylum flavicans. Next base: position 3,680,750 of record JANZXP010000002.1, read on the forward strand.
TCAAAATAATTAGAACTAGTCAATTAAATAATTAAACCTTATCACTTATAAATTCTTAGACGTTTTTATATTTGGCCAACGTCAACACGCGATACTTATATATATTATTAATCAATCATTTCACTTAGGCTATGAAGTGGTGAAATGAACATGACAAACATGTTCTGTGCCCTGTGGCTTATTTACCATTTTAAATAAAAAGAAATCGTGTTGCCTGATAATGAGACTTTCTATATTGTATTAATTTTATTCGGAGAGCATATGGACAACGTGTATTGTGAATCACATATATAATACATTCTTATCTATAGACGAGTGCAAGTATGAGATAATTCTTAATTAAAGATGATAATATATTCTTATCTATAGGTCCGTGCAACTTGACTCTTAATTAATAGAGAGACTGATATATTATATATTATATTAATTTATTGTTTTTATACTTCAAATATGTATTTCTACATATTTCAAATATTTTAAAATGTGTTCAAATAATAAAATTCACCCTACATATGATAACATTATAAAGGATTTATTTCTCTTTTTTTAATAAGATACAATTTCAAATTATATTTAAAATTTATAAATTATTAAGTGCAGTTAAAATTTTATTAAATTATATTTAAAAAGTGCGCGCACACACACATATATATATAATGATAACAATAATATTTAAGAAAATAATGAGGATGTCTAATCTTTCTCAATTAAAGATGTCAATAGATCGGGTCAAGATTAAGGCCGTCATTTAAAAAAAACTTTCAAAACGATTGAAAGTAATATTCGGGCTATGAGCCAGGCCGGACTGATCTGTGACCTGCTCTTGACTCAGTTAATTCAAGCTAAAATTGGGCCGATTGGGCCAGATAAATTGGGCCTTTTTTTGACATGTCTATTCTCGACTAAAATCCTAAGTGGTGATGATTACGAAGAAAGTGGTGGAATTTTTTGGAAAGAAAAATGGAATCTTGGAGTTTCCAGGAAACATAAATTGACACCAAACACTCCAAAATCTCATATCAATCAGGCAAGTGAAAATGGTCAATTATTAGAAAGTGGAATTTAGTATGGCTTGTCACCTTTCAAATTCAAGCACACCTAATCTGATAATAATCTCCACTCTTAAATCTGATTATTTTAAGTCAAGTTTCCAGGGAAACGTCCGAATATATCAAACTTTGAATTGTCAAATCTCTTCTGGAAAACACGTTTACGTAAAAGAGGTATTCATATTTTTATAAAGCGTAATTCATTCTCTTCTTTAATTGATATGGAATTTTACATTATACCTCTTTTTAGGGCTCAGCATCTTTACTAACATATTACTAACATATTAAATTAGGTACTGACTATGATACTATTGTAAGTCCTAGACCACCCATTTATAGATATTGTCTGCTCTGAACTTTAGTGTAGCTAAACCTTCATGGTTTTGCTCTTCTCACATTTAGAAAAATGTGTCTATGGGGAAGAGATATATATACCCTTATAAGGCATATTTCATTCTCTTCTATAACTAATATGAGATCTTACGTATAATAAATAAATAAATATACAAACAAAAAAATATTTAGGGTAAGTAAGACAATACTTAAATTAAATAACTAAATGAAAAAACTACACATAAAAGGATAAGATTAAATACATAATATAATATTTGAAGAAAAAGTTTATAAGATGAAAGAAAAAAATTAAGTGAAATCCTTATTTCGTATTCTAGTACGTTAAAGTTTTCTATTAATGGTCACGTTCTCGGTAAATTTTGTAAGTTAATATATTATTAATAAAAGTTAATCTAAGTAATAATATAAATGTAAATTAATATATTATTAATTTCTACCCTCACAACAAATTTGGCATGTATGTTTTTATTAGAAATTTTAATTAAAAAATTTAACAAAAAATATATTTTAAGAAAATCATATTTTTTTATAATAATTTAAAAACACGAGTACATGCTCTCTATATCTTTTATGTATTTTAAAATCAAACTCAAATATATACAAATAAAAGAATACATATCTTAATTATACTTAATCCCTTTCTATGCATGCATGTAATTGTAAGATCACGGGTTATTTAGATGACCTAAAACATGTTGAAATAATTATTTTATATACTTAATCTTTTCACGTAGACTGTGGACAAAGTGAAATGTACAGGCAAAACGTGTTTTCATTGCTACTTAGTCTTTGGCCTACTTGAAAATTTAAAATATCCCAATAATTGAATCATTTTTTAATGATTTATTTCATATATTTGGTGAGCTTGTGGACAACGTTGTGACATCTATCAAGACTTTTCCTTCCTTCTTAACATATATAATATTTTTGACGAGTAAAAAGTATATTTTAAACCTCAACACTTACAACAAAATAAAACGTTTACAACAAATTATAGAATACATCCTAATATTTAAACCCAATGTTTTTAAAACATTAAAAAAGGATGAAAATTTTAACAAGTAAATTTCTTGTCAATTAAATGTCATGTCTATATTATAGAATACTCTCTTATGTCTTTGATCGTATGAAATGTACAAGGAAAAAACAACCATTCTAAGCTTAATGCGCTAAAGGATTTTATTTAAAGGAAAAAAAACCCTAGTTTTTTGTTTATTGGAAACTAAAATTAGAGAAGATAGGATGCAAAAACTAGGTTGTTTGGGTAATAAGTGGCTATTTATTTCATATCATCAAAGTCATGCCTGTGGAAGAATTATCGTTGCTTATAATAGTGATTTTTTTGGAGGCGAGGGCCTTGGAATACAATCAGCAATTTATACGTACTAAGCTATACTTCAAAATGGAGAATGCTAGAATTTTTGCTACTTTCGTTTATGGCTTTAACATAGTATTCCAAAGGAAAGAACTTTGGAATTCCTTGCAGAGGATTAAATTTATGATTAATGCCCCATGGATGGTTAGCGATGACTTTAACATAACTTTATTCAGATTAGAAGCAGATGGCACTTGCAATTTACTCAACTACTCTCCTGACATGTTTGATTGTATGCAAGAGATAGAACTCACTGACCTAAAATTTGAAGGACATCTGTTTTCTTGGTCAAACAAACAAAGTGCTAATTGGCACATCAAGAAGAAGTTAGACAGGGTGATGGTGAATATGAAATGGTTGAATTCCTTTTCAAGAAGTTCAGTGCAGTTGCTGGACCCTGGAATGTTTGATCATACACCTATGAAAGTTGTTAATCTATTCTCATTTACAAAAATCCATCATCCATTCAGATTTAACAATTTTCTGGTGAATCTGGAAGGTTTCCAAAAAGCTATAAAGAAGGGCTTGGAGGGTGAGTTTTATGGTACAAAGCAATTCATTTGCCTCCAAAAGCTCAAGGCTGTCAAAGCAGAGCTAAAGATTCTCAACAACAGGAGAGGTAGGAATATCTCAAAGGAATTAGACTTAGCTAGAGACAATCTATTAACCATCCAGAAAGTTATGGCGGATAATCCTACTAATGTTGCTATAGCTATAGCTGAAAAGGAAGCTCTTAAACACTACTTACAATGGGTGGATAATAACAACTCTCCAATGAAGCAGAGATCCAAAGTTAACTGGATCAAGGATGAGGACAGGTGCTCTAAATTCTTCTTTAATTCTGTCTTAGCTCAAAAGAATAGGAACAGAATCAATTCCATTACTACTGAAGCAAGTGAAGTTGTTTTCAGACAAGCAGCTCTTATTAACATGAAATTTTATAAAAATCTAATGGGTTCGGAAGACTCCTTAGCAAGACATGGAGGGGTTCTGGAACAATTTATCTCAGTCAGCCTCCTTGATCAGGAAGCATCTCGATTAAACCGATCAGGAAATTGAGAGGGTAGTTTTTAATATGAATGGCTCTAATGTGCCGAGTCCTGATGGTTTGAATGGGATTTTTTATCAAAAAACCTAGAATAAAGTTGGGAGTACTGTTAAGGAGGCTGTGTATGAATTCTTTCAAACAAGAGTACTGCTGAAAGAGATCAACGAGACATTCCTTTGTCTGATTCCTAAACACTCCAACCTGATCTCATGGAGTAATTACAGACCTATTTGCTGCACAAATTTTCTCTATAAAATCATTGCCAAAATACTGGAAAACAGATTGAAGGAGGTTCTGTAATTTCTCATCAGTGAGAATCAAAGTGCCTTTATGAGTAATAGGGATATTGGAGATAACATTCTGCTAGTTCAAGAACTATTGAAAGGGTATAATCGTAGCAACAGTCCTCAAAATTGCACTATCAAAGTTGATCTACAGAAAGCCTTCGACAATGTACACTGGAGCTTCCTAATTCAAACCATTGAGCTCATGAACTTCCCCATATATTCATAAGATGGACTTATGAATGCATATCGACTGCCTCTTATGGTTTACTGATAAATGGGAGTCCCTCAGAGATTTTTAAAGGCAAAAAAGGACTGAGACAAGGGGATTCTCTATCTCCTTATCTATTCCTAATTTGTATGGAGGTCCTCACCTAAATGCTAAAGCAGAATGTTGCCAAGGACTCAAATTTTAAATACCATGCAAATTGCAAGAAACTCTCTCTAAAAAGCTTATGTTTTGCAGATGATCTTATTCTTTTATGCAAGGCTAATGTTCATTCAGTATCCCTTCTGATGAATACTCTCAACCTTTTCAAGGAGTGGTCGGGTCTGGGTATTAACATTTAAAAGAGTTTTTTCATACTCTCCAAAAGTGCATACCATCTAGCAAATGCCTTGTCTATTGCTACAGGAATGGAAGCTATGGATCCACCTGTTCATTATCTAAGGATCCCTATACAATCTAGGAGGCTAGGATTTTGTGAATGTTTACCACTAATTGAGAAAATCCAGAAGCGTTTGGGCTCTTGGACAAATAAAGCCCTATCTTATGGTGGGAAACTCTAGCTTCTGAAATCTGTCATTATATCTATGCAAACCTATTAGTGTTCCTACCTTTTCCTTTCCTAGGGGCTTATCAAAACTATAGAAAAACTTATGAAGCAGTTTCTATGGGGGAAAGGCAATGGAGAGAGAGGACTAGCAAAAGTAAGTTGGAAGACTGTCTGCCAACCGAAAGAAGGAGGAGGTTTAGGTCTGGAACTAATCAGCAAGAAAAACATGTTACTTATGACCAAGAGGATTTGGAGAATCTTAGGGGAAAAACAGTCTCTGTGGATTAAATGGATCCACATCTATATATTAAAAGGAGAGAGTATCTGGGCTCTAAAGATGAAAGATTGCTATTCTTGGTTCTTTAATCAAATCCTAAGAATGAGGGAGGAAGTTTAGCAGGATGTTACTTGCAAAATAGGGACTGGTGAATGCATATCCTTTTGATATGACAATTAAACAGGGCAAGGGACCTTAATCCATAACCAGTTAGCTATATCTGTATTGGAGAGTCCCTAAGAAAACAAAGCTACATCAACCTGTCAAGAATAGTGCATGGCTGTTAACGTCCAAAGAGATAAGAATCTTGTCTATACAACAATTCAAAAGCTTAGGAGATAGTGACATCTACCTTTAGCATGGGGTCCCAATTTCAGAAATATCGATGAGAGAAGCTAGGAAGATGAGGGATGGGACTGTGAATAGAGTTAGATGGTCTTCCCTAATATGGAGTAAATTTCTTAGACCTAATGCTAGCTTTCTTCTCTGGTTAGCAATTCTGGACAGATTAAGCACAATGAATCGATTGAGATTCTTCTCTTTACCTATAACTTGTATCCTTTGCAATATCGAGATGAAACAAGTGAGCATCTATTCTTTAAGTGTGCATTGACTAAAGATCTGTGGATGAAAATTTTAAGCCTGTGTGTTCCTAGGTTTAACTATTATAGACTCTCTGACATTCTACAGCAACTACCTCGTATGCACATATCCAGCACTGACAAGGATATCCTAATGATCTCGATGGCTACTTATACCCAATTGGTATGGAAGGAGAGGAACAACAGAAGATTAAAAGGGGAATATATTCCTATCACTACTCTATTAAACCTCATAATTGCTAGAATTAAGGGGCAACTGATTACTCATCAGTTGCACCTTCACTGTAGGAGGGGTATATTTCTCACTTGGAGATTATAACCTTTATTGGCTCTAACGAGGATACATTAGTAGCAGCATACAAACTCAACCTAGCACAATCTTTCCAGTAATCCCTATCATTCAAATTCAAGGTTCACATCAGATTATTTCAGCAAGAGATCATACACAATCCATTATTTCTGATCAATTTACAGAAAGGCTCACATATATCTTCACAACTTTCTAAATCTCTACTGCTTCTATTAATTTCCTGCAAATCGAACAGACTTAGACAAGTCATTCAGGAAGACACCAAGCAAATATAGAAGGATGGAACCACCTTACCTCAGAGATGTTTTTATCCCTTTCTCATTTTTGTAGAGAGGTATCTCTAGATCCTCGAAACATGGTGAAGGAATGTTGGCGGCAACCAGCAGAAGAGAGGGAGTGGAGTTCCACTGTCAACCACACCAAAGGTCTACCAGACGGTAGATAGAAAAGGTCAGGGCAAGTTATCCGGGAAGACACAAACCAAAATAAAAGAGTGAAATCGACAAAATACCTTACCTCTGAGATGGTGCTTCCCTTTTGAATCAACTTCTGTTGAAGACACCTTCCAGATCTAGAAGGCTAGAGGTCACCAACAGAGGCAAGGGAGTCGAAGTATACCGTTAGTCGCCAGCAGATCGCCTCTTTCCAAAACGGGAGAGGTGAGGAAGATTCGAGAAAACTATGGATCAGTATGCCCTAAGTGTCGTAATCTGTTGGTTTAATTCATTTCCATACGATGTCGTTTCCTTGTTACTAAGACAAAGTAGACTTCTAAGTGGGCTATTTTCCCACGTGATGAGTTGTATCTTCTCTATTCTTTAATGCAATTATTTAATTTCTCAAAAAAGCTTCACAATCAATGAGTAGAGATCGACTGAAACTTAAAAGGAAACGATAAGCTTTTGTGTGTCAGATTGTGATCATCAACTTGTTCTATTGGATCTGAAGACAAGTACAGATTTCTATTGTTTAATTTCCAGGCACAATTATTTAACAGAGTTATGCTCCTAAAAAAATAAAGGTTTAATTTTACAAAAACGGTTGACTTTATAATATATTAATTAAGCGAAGATTAGTATAGTATGTAATTAGACATGTAGGTTTAGTTAATAATAGCTCTATTATCTAATTTATTAATTAGCTATTGCATGTATGAAAGCGTCATCCAACCATTAAGTTATCCAACAATATAAGTGTAAAATTAAGGTTTCAACCGTGCCATACCCTGCATGTTGTTTCATCCAACTATTAGTTGTCTGAACAGTTGAGAGAGAATCCTACGTTATCTTTGTTTTTACTTTACTTTCAAAAAGGATAAATTACTCTAGTTGTGAGAGAGAGAGAGAGCATACATACCTTGCATGTTGAAGCGGTGAAGTTTGAGGGATGCCATGAATCCAAATGGAAATGATCAGACAAAAGATAGTTGGCTACCTTATGTATAATAATTTAACAGTTGATCCCAAACCATATGCTTAGTAGACGGGTTTTGTACTGTGATTTTACGTTAACTTGGTCGTTACTCCGCAGGCATGAATAATGTCAAGTTTCATTCCTTTTGCTATATCTGAAAAATAGTCAGTTTTTCACATTATCTAACATTAATAATACTCATGCTGAATCTTAAAGCTCCACCCTAATTTTTTATAGAGATATAAAAAAGATTTGACTCCAACTTAATTTGACTTAAAATTAATAAATAAAATTTTAATTGATTGAAACTTAAAATTATAATTAAATCTAAATTTTTCATTTAAAAAATTAATCCCAACTTAACTTAAATTCTAAATTTTAACTTTACATTGGACAAAATCATAAGTTAAGTTTAGACTCGAATATTAAAATAATTTTCAAAGTAGAGTATTTGAAAATTTCTGTGGCCATGCCATCTATAAGCCTTTGTACTATTTGATAGATGGCACGGTATTTACAAGGAAAGTAGCAAGACTTGCAACTTTATAGTTTCTTCCTGCTATAGCACCTATTTGGTTAAGCTTTTAGAGAGTAAAAAATCACTTTTTACTATTGCAAAAATTATTTTAAAAAAATGAATATTTGGCCGTAAAATTTTAAAAAAAAATTTAATAAAATTGATTTTTTTAAAAATTAAAATACAATTTTTTAAAAAACTCAAATTTAAAGATTTTCAAAAAAAATCCTTAATTTACTATTTTGTAAAGTGGCAAGACTCTGTCTTAGCATGTCCACACAAATTAAGTAGAGCTAGGCAAAAATCACGAGGCTGTATCAGAAAAACTTTTAAATTTTAATTGATATATAAAGTTGCAAATGTATAGGTTAAGACGGGCCGTTGGATCATAATACGTCTTAGTTGGTTCAAATCTACCCCAATCCAGCTTCATAATTGGAAAAGACGAGCACCATGGAAATACATCCCAACAAGCCAAAGAAAAATGACGAAACGCTGGCCAAAATGAGCACTAATATTAATCGAATATTAAAATGATTTTCAAAGTAGAGAATTTGAAAAGTTATACTGTGATCAGATTCGGAGTTAAATCAGTAATATAATAAGTTTAAGATTTAAAAAATGCAATTGATATTAAACTGTTATAAAATTAACTAAAAATGAGATAAAATTAAAAATTTTGAAAAAAGATTAAAAATAATTGTCTTATCTATTAAAGAATTTGAATCTTAATTAAAAAAGTTGTTAAATAATATTTTATTTTATAAGAATTTATTAATCTACAAAAATTGAACAATTAATTAATAAATTGATTAATTTTTAATAACAAGAGATATTAAAATAAATCAAACTGAAAAATTAGAGAATTTGCCAAATTATTACGGTAGAATTTGCCAAATTATTGAACATTTTAATTATTGATTTATCTATAAGTCTTTATACTATTTGATAGATGACACGGTATTTACATGGAAAGTAGCAAGACTTAGTCTTGCATCTTCATAGTTTCTTCCAGGTTTAACCCACAATATTCTGAAGTGGCAAGACTCGGTCGTAGCACAAGTCATCATTTGCTTGTCCACCCAAATTAAGTGGAGCTAGGAACAAATCATGCAGATATATGAAAAAAACTTTACAATTTATTTGATATAGAAAGTTTCAAATGTATGGGTTAATACGGGTCGTAGCAATGGTTCGACTTTGGAAGTCATGGAATATGATAAGATACCATCTTTAGCGATGAAAATAAACGTTACTAAAAAAAAGAGAAATTATTACAAATATTAATTTGCAACGATTTAGTGTCGTCGCCTAAATCGTCGTTGAATTTCGGTAGCAAAACAACATTCGCGACTTTTTGCATAAGTCGTCACAAAAACTTGCTTGCGATAAAGATAATTCGTCCATTAAAATTATTACCGACGATAAGGAGGAACATCATATATAGTTTTGTGAGACATTTCTATTTTGTAGATAAAAGTTTTTTCTCACGAAATTGTATTTGTAGGCATTTATGTTTAGTGACGATTTCATTTTGATAGCAGAATCCTTTTAACTACTAATTTTTATTGTAGGAAAATATTTTTAAAGAGGTTTCTATAAATGTAGGTAAAAACTTTTTGTAACGAATCTGACTTTGGTTGCTAATAGAATTTTGTGACGATTGTGTTTTGGTAGCAAAAAAGTTTTAGCTACGAAAACGTGATTGTAGCAAAACCTTATTACCGTCTTTATTTATACATAGTTAATTAGTTTTTGTGACGAATTGTATTTAATAGCTAATAGTATTTAGTGACAAATTTTAACTTTTAATTTAATAATTATTATAATTGTTAAAAATGAATTTATTTTAATTTATTACAATTTTAAGACTTTTTGTGACGAATTTTTTTGAAAGCTAATATTATTTATTAACAAATTTTAATTTTGAAATTAATAATTATTATAATTGTTAAAAAAGAATTTATTTTAATTTATTACAAATTTTAAGACTTTTTGAAATATTTAAATTATTTCTTTATAATTAATGTTAGTGACATATTTTGTAAATAATAATAAATTGAAATAAAATAAATATATAAAATGAAATGCATTGTATATAAAACATTGATATTTACATATCATTTACAAACTAAGAGTCTGCATCTGGGTCACTACTACTAACATATGCAGAATCTAGCATTTGTTTAACCAATTTTTTAAGCTTGCTAACTTCTTTTAGTCCATGATTTAACTTGTATTCTGTACATTGTAATTTTGTCTTCAATGGCTGGTTCTCTTTTTGAAGCGCCATCACATATGCTGGTCGTGACGAAGAGGCACCAACAGGCTTAAGGTCATATCCAAGACTTTTGATATTGCCCGATCCTGTACTAAGGACATTGCTATAAATGTCATCGACATTGGGCTTATTTTCCTCAGCTAATGACGTCTGCAACAACTCCTACTTCTTGTCCTAAAATGTCAAGTAGAAAATTGAGTTAACTACAAATTTATTAGTTAATATTATATAGAAAAATAAATTGTAATATTAATTTATTTGTACTTACATGATTATTTTGTGTCTCTTCAGACGTCCAGCCTTGACCTTTCTTGTAGTATATGCTTGTACAGTGTGATTCTGTCACACTCTTGTCCTTGAAGTTCTGTTTGACTCTATAATATGAATTTAAAAAATTATAACCAATTAGAATTTATTATATTAAAAAAGAGAATAATAAATTGAAAACGTTGCAGTTACTAATTCTTGTCGGACAACGACAAATGATCTGGAACCGGTGTTATGAGAAGTCTTCGTTAAAGCTCTGTTGGCCTTGACTTTAGAACACTTTTCCTAAATTAAGAGAAGTAGTTATGAGATTTATAAACATAATTAATGGAAGGAAATATGAAGAAGACAAAAACAAACCTGAACCTTTGCTGAAGCTCAATAATCACACAATTTATTCCAATTTTCTTTAGTCTCCCATTCCGGCACATGTCTCCTTACCTCTTCATCGGAAGGAAAAGATTGATAATATTTATTAAGTTGATAGTGGTGATCCTTCACCCTTTGTTTCAACAGTGAACTAACACTGCTTGAAACCTCAGGCATGTCGATATCAATAATATTGAGCTTCATTTGTAAAAATACTTATTAGATAAGTTATTAATTTAATTAAGTAAAACTGCAATACTTATAATGAAATGAATAGA
>JANZXP010000002.1:3692049-3721152 GCA_027576715.1 Erythroxylum flavicans
TGAGGAATTGAGGCGCATCTTAAAAATTAGAAATTAGGATGTAAATTTTGGTCCATTTTAGTTTGGATTGATCGAGTTATAGGTTAAAATAGTTTGGCCTGATCAGGCTATGAGTTGAAGTCGAGTTGAAAATAGGCCGGCCTGATTCGACCTATGGTAAAATTATAAAATGACATCGTTTTGTAAATATTTTTTAAAAAGAAGTAAGGATAGGTTGAGCCAGGTCAGCCCACGGGTCATCCAATCCTATAGTCCTTCTGATTCCGCTCAGCCCATTAATATTTCTACTAAAATTTGATATAAAAATAATGTTTATTTAATTATAATATATTATTAAAATTTTTTTTATTCCTTACTCTTTCCTTTTTTCTCATACCAACTAACAAAATACTCACAATTTTGGTAGAATTAATTAATGGATAAAATAAATTAAAAATTAAAACTAAAAATTTAAAATTTTGAACAAATCTAATTAATTTCAAAATTTTTAGTCTAACTTAAATTTTAATTGAACTCAAATTTTAATTTAATTTGAACTTTTGTATTTTTATAAAAAGTTGAAATTAAGGCCTAATCATTATCATACAAAGAAATTTAATTATAGTAAAAAATAAAATCTTGTTAATTGAATAATAATTAGGTGTTATTTAAATATGTGTTTATCAAATTTGACATGTAAAAAATTACAAATTTTATTAAAAAATAATTAAAAACAGATAACAAGACTATATTTGAATATTTCATAATCAAAAGTGTCTTTTAATTAATGAAAATAAATTTAGATATCGAAAGATTGTGTCAATTACTTTTATATTTCAGTCCCTATCTTAGTCTTGATGGGATTAAACATTGACTCCTTAAAGTCCTTAGTGCTACCTTAAAATAAAGGTGTTAAAGAAATGCAAGTAATGTTTTCATCTAATCTAATCATAATGACAAGTCTTGTGCATCCAAACAGCAATTATTAAGTAAAATTAGAAAATTCGGCAGCCAATGGTAATAATTGTGCACAAAATAGGTTCCTAAATGGCATTTGAAAGACCTGTTGCCTTGGTTGATCATTTTTTGTAAACAAAAAAAATATTTTAATCTAACTTATACTTTTTAAATCTGTTAAACTCTTTAATAACAATATAATAGCCATTAATTATTATTATTTTTTTAAGTACATTTTTGTATACAAAGGAAAGAAAAAAACAGAAATTACAATATTATTGCATGGCTCGGCGATATGAAACTCCTTGATTATCCTGTTGTATAAAGCCAACATTTCCGTCAGAAGTTTTGTTAGTACATGCAATCTTGGACTTGCTAGCAAGGCTAATGCAGCCAGTATATTAACGCTCTGATTCTCTTTTCGATAGACGTGTTAAAGCTAAACATTCCAATCTCGACACAGTAACGCCTATATGCCCTACACCAAAAAATTAGCCTCAGTCAACATTCGTTGAAAAGATGAAATAATATTGATTACCTCCAACGAATCAACTTTGAGGACGACTTTTCGATAACCAAGGTCCCAAGCCAATTTAAGCCCATCATGCATCCCCCTAAATTCAGCATTCAAGGGCGAGTATTCTCTAATATTATTCAAGAATCCGTCACACCATTGTCTAGTGCAGTCTCGAATTAAACTCCCAGCAGTACCAGTAGAAGACCTATGTTGAACCGCTCCATCTGTATTTAATTTTAACCAAAACTCCTACGGTAAGTTCCAACTCACAAAGTGACCTACAGGCAAACCCGTTACTTTAATAACTCGACCAGTCACTACTTGTACTTCCATGATCCAATTTACATAGTTTAAGACGATGCGATATCCTACTTCCGGCCAAGCAAAACTAGCTTTAAAAAGACTCTTATTCTGCCGCTGCCATAAATACTAAGAAACACTATATATTGTGACTCACTCCTCTATCTGCATTTGAACTAGTTTAGTAAGATTGGATCACAACCACATAGTCTCGTCCTGTTAAAAGAAGTTAGACTCAATCACCTCGAGAGAAAATTTGCTCCAAAAAACTTTCACCCGTGTACAATCCCGAAATACATGCAAAGTTGTCTCTTCTTAACTATTAAACTGACACCTACTATCCGTTGCTATATGTCTGGCATACTGTTAATTAGTCAGCAACCTCCTTTTAACTAATAGCCACATGTATGTCTTCATCTTGTCAATCTATTGTCATTATTTTTAAAATAGACTCAAAATAAATTTTCGTACACTCAGTAAATTTTCTTTATTAATTATGTCATGAACCGATGATGTCAGCAACAATAAACAAAACATGGTCGTAATCAAGCTAACATATGAGCAGGCTGATTAGGTTGGACGTTGATCAGACACAGACACGTACAAAACAACGTTAAAGACCACATCAGGTTGCGACATTTTAAACTCCTAGCAATGAAAGCGTCTTGACACTAATCTTATATTTTATCATCCCGACAATTAGGGACTTGACGAGTTTCGGTTCATTTGATAAAATAAGCTAACTAGTGCAAGGCTGCAAGCAAGTGGAGATATTTCAAATTGAGGGCAGATTCGGAAACAAGCCTGTCCAGAAAAATGCTCGACGAATTCCACTCAATGGATAAGCTTCCTCCTGTAATCCTCTTGGGATAGATTTGATGAGTATGACCAACAAATGTCACTCACAAAGGTGGCAGACACATGGGGCCGTTAGATTGAGACAGTATTCCAACTTTTGTGCAATGAAGAAAGCACCCAATGAGAGGAACAGCCACGATTTGACCTCAGTGCGTATCACGACTTGGGCTCAAGCCACACCCAAACGAAGCGAAGGGTATAAAAGTCACGAGCCTAAACAGAAACGGTTGACATACGTGAAAAAGTCGAGTCAGTACAGACTACATTGCTTAAGCAGCGTTCTGGGTTTTCTGCTTTTGGCAAGTGTTATTTCCTGGGACCATGCAGATACTGGGATTGCATTGCTCGGTTGCTGATAAAAGTAAGGCAACGATTAACATATAAATGTTGTTCCTTTTTTGTGATGTATGGAATTGGACAAGAACACTGGAGCAACCCTTTACAGAGTCGATATATTTCTTTAGCCGAAGCTTTCTTCTTTCCTCAAAGGATGACTGAGAGTTTCAACCCAATAGGCCTTGAAAATGAAATGGTGTTGTCCAACACTAATTTAAGCTTGTACCTCTTTATAATATTTTGGCTTTAAACATGAAGGGGAATCACTAGCAGGACTTATTATTGTCTCCAGTGCGTTGGGAAGTGTACATAGGAAAAGCAAAAGCAACCAAGAATTCCAGGAGATTATATTTCTAGTCCTGTGACTGAAGCATACCCTTACCTGAAACATATGGTTCATTGATAACCAGGAGACTCGATTGTTAAGACATATCATCCAAGAGCTTGCCTGAACAGTCTTTTTTCCGTTACACGTCTGGAACCTGATAATCAACCCAAAAGGGATTTGGTCCCACAGTCTGAACTTAGCAAGCAAATGACAACTAAATAATAATGATCACACATAAACAGCCATGCATGTAAAATTATTACCGTGATGTGTTTGAATACCCTTCTCCCTCCCAAAAACAGTCATTTTATCTACTACTAACAAGAAATCGGAATAACATTGATTCCAGCTTGCAACACATCAATGAAGTCAATTGGTGCATATAGACGATGGCCACTAACAATGGAGTCACAAACAATTATACGCAAGATAAAGCTAATGACCAGCTCATCATTGTGCAAAGACAAAAGTTCAGAACTCATAAGACATTATTATTTGATGACCCTATATTTGATATAGAACATACCGCCTGGAGCAGAACCCACGAAGAGGGGCTTTCAGTTATGCTCGGCGAAAAGAATAATGTTTCTGAGATATATATTCCATCAGATAGACATACGATATGGCTCATGCTTAGTTTAAATTCACCACACGTGTAAATTGGCAATAAAGCACACACACAGGTGCATATAACTACTATTATAGAAGGAATTTGGTTGAGAAAGCAGGTGACAAATAGTATAGATGTGTCACTGAAATATTGCCAATAGACTTATCAACTTGGGAAAAGGGTTCTCACAGATGAGCCAAAGCAGTTTAGAGGAGGCTCAAATACTACCAAGATAGGATGTTCAAATACTCCCAACATTAGTTATTTTCGCTCTCCTTGCTACTCTCTCTAGCTCAACTTCAAATTAAAGTCAAACTAACCAAGCATTTTCTATAGTTAACAATTCTCACAGATGAACCAAAGCAGTTTCCAGGAGGCTCAAATACTAACAAGATAGGATGTTCAAATAAAATTAGTTATTTCCGCTCTCCTTGCTACTCCCTCTAGCTCAACTTCAAATTAAAGTCAAACTAACCAAACATGTTCTATAGTTAACAAATCTAAAGGACTTTGCCAAACATTTTATATTCTTTTAATGTAATTATGTGACACTTTTCAGACAAATTAGTTTTTGTTAGTGGTTATGATTGGGTGCATGAAGTATTAACTACAAACTGAGGATCAGAAATACATATTTATCATCGCAATATAAAGTATCTAACTCTAAACTTAGGATCGGAAATAAATGTTTATCAACACAACAGTAGAGTATCTAACTCCAAACTTCGGATCTTATAAATATTATCAACCCAATATAGACCATGCTGCAGTGCGAACCAAGTACAGTTTGCATAGGTGTACAGGAAAAGAATTAGCCACACATTAACCTCTGTTGACAAATTTGACTCTCCCTATCAAAGCCTAAAGATCCCATTACTCTCCAGTCCACGAGTTAATTGACCATCTCCACCAACTTAATGCAAATAAGTGCTCACTCAAGATATTTACTGCGGCATACAAAAGTTTGTACAGCTGAAAGAGTATGGGATCTCACATCTTGCTTTGATGACAATAACCTGAAACTGAAGACAACCAGATATATTGATGACATCTCAGTGACTAATCAAGCCTGATTGACTGCAGAGTATACCATGAGACATAATGCCTGGTTATGCAGGACTTCGAGTCCAATATTATCTTCTTACCCTCAAAGATTTGTCACAAATTACCTAAGAAAGACTCATTCGCTTCCCATATTTTTTCCAATAAAGTCCTAATATCACTGGCGTCCCAAAATCAACTAAATTGACAGCATTTAAAGTTTTGGTCGCCATGGCTTACCACCTGAACCTTGCAATGATATAATTTCCATCATTCTCAAGATTCAATTTTAAAAAAACTGTGATATTCAAGGACTTAATATGACAATAGTAGAAAAATAGAGTGGAACAAGAATGACACAGTGAATTACGTGGTTCGGTTAATCCAACCTACTTCCACAGGAACGAACAACTTTTATATTTCTTTTCCTTTTTTTTGTACAAGATGTAGAGTTTTATAATGTACAAACAGGGTTCTAATTTAGGAAAGAAACCCATCTACAGAAGGATTAATTAGGGGAGATTGCCCCCAATTTAGGAAAATCAAAATAGAAGGAAATCCCTCAATCTCGTGATTTCCACACTCCACCTCAAGTTGAATGTTGATCATATCCAACTTGCCAGTGAAATCATCGAAATTTTGCCTTGACAACCCTTTAGTGAATATATCGACTGTTTGGTCCTTCGTGGCAATATATATCATGCAGATTATCCCTTATTAAACTTTCTCTTTGATATAAGTGTCGGTCCACCTCTATATGCTTGGTTCTATCAACTTTCTCTTTGATATAAGTGTAAGTCCACCTCTATATGCTTGGTTCTATCGTGTTGAACTGGATTGAGGGAAATACTGATTGCTGCTTTGTTATCACAATAGAGTCTCATAGGTGATTCTAATGTGATATGTAGTTCTTGCAAGAGTTTCTTTAGCCATAACCCCTCACATATACCATGTGCCACGACTCTGAACCAACTTTAGCACTACTTCAAGCCACTACGTTTTGTTTCTTGCATCTCCACGTAGTTAAGATTTCCCCATACAAAGGTGCAATATCCAAAAGTTGATCTTCTATCATCATTAGAGCCAGCCCAATTTGTATCTGTAAAAATGTCTATTCCTCTTCCATCACATTTCTTAAAGAATAGGCCTCTACTAGGAGTACTTTTGAGGTACCTGAGAATCTTATACACTCCTTCAAGGTGAGCCTCCTTCGATGAATGCATATGTTGACTCGCCATGCTTACTGCAAAGGTGATGTCTGGTCTGGTATGAGAGAGATATATTAGTCTACCCGCCAATCTTTGGTATCTTTCTTTGTCAACTGATTTCCCTGTATCAATCATTCCCTTGTTTCTATAGGAGTATCACTCGGCTTGCAACCCAACATCCCAGTTTCATTTAATAGATCAATCACATATTTTCGCTGTAAGACACTGATTCCTTTTTTTTGATCTAGCAACCTCCATGCCTAAGAAATATCTCATCTAGCCAAGGTCTTTTACTTCAAATTCAGTGGCTAGGACTTTCTTCAACCTTGCCATTTCAAATACATCATCCCCTGTTAGTACAATGTCACCCACATACACAATTATGGTTTTCTTCCCTTCTTTGGATTGTTTAAAGAACATGGTATGATCTGAATGGCCCTGTTGATATCCTTGACCCTTTATCACTTTAGCAAATCTGTCAAACCATGCTTTTGGAGACAGTTTCAACCCATACAATGATTTCTTTAGCTTACAAACTTTTACTTCCTCCCCCTCTTTATAAAACCCTAGTGGTAAGGTCATCAAGACTTCTTCCTCTAACTCACCATTTAAAAAGGCATTTTTTATGTCAAATTGCTATAGTGGCGTGGCCAATCTAAGTTGGCTGCCAAAGAGAGTAAGGCTTGTATTGTATTCAGCTTTGCCACATGTGCAAAGGTCTCTGTGTAGTCAATTCTATAAGTTCGAGTAAACCCTTTTACAATAAGTCGTGCCTTATACCGTTGTATTGTACCATTTGTCTTACAATTTACTGTGAATACCCATTTGCACCCTACTGGTCTTTTTCCTGTCGGTAACTCCACCACGTCCCATGTCTCCACATACCATGTCTCATTCTTTTCAAGAGCTCTCATTTCCTCTAATACTGCTCCCTTCCACTCAGGTTTTGAATAGCCTCATGAATATCTTTTGGGATTATGATCCTACCAAGGTTAGAGTTAAAAGCACGATATTTGGTTAATAAGGTATTATAGGACACAAATTTTGATATAGGATGAAGAGTACAAGAACGTGGTTGTTTTCTCAAAACAATAGGAAGATTTAGGTCATCAGAATTTATTACTTGGTCATGGTGGGTTGGATTTGTCAATGGGTTTGACTCCTTTGGTGCTTCGGGTGTGAAGTTCTCTTGAGATTGTGGCTTTCGCCTCCTTGAGTAAACCAACAAATGCTTTTTGTTTCTTTTCATCTTCCCCCAAAGGCGAGAGGGTCATAACATCGACAACCTTTTTTAGTAGGGGAATAGCCAAGGAAGACACATTTAATGGCTCGTGAATCTAATTTGGTGCGATTATGAGGGTAGACATGAACAAAGGCAGTGCACCCAAACACTCTTAATGGTAAGTCAGAAAAGTCTTGAGGTGGGAAAGGATTCTTAGAACTTTTGAACCGGTGTGATAAAGGAGAGGATATGGTTAGGCATCTAATTGATTAGATAGGTGGCTGTCAAGATAGCATCCCCCTAAAAAATCTTAGGTAAGAGGGTAGTGAAGAGTAAGGCTAGAGCAACTTCAAGGATGTGTTGGTCTTTTCTTTCAACAATCTCATTTTGTTGGGGTGTATCTACACAAGAGCTTTGGTGGATTATGCTAAGCTCTTGAAGGTATGTGCCCAACACTTAATTAAAGTATTTAGTACCAGTATCAGTATGAAGGATTTGGATATTGGTTTGAAATTGGGTATGGACCATAGAATGGAAATTCATAAAGACTGAACGAAACTCAACCTTATCACGTAAGAGGTATACCTAACAAAGATGTGTATGGTCGTCAATAAAGGTGACAAACCACTTGGCATGTGTTCTATTGGAGTTCAGGATGGTCCCTATAGATCGCAACGAATCATGGTGAATGGTTTGGAGGGTTTGTATATTGATCTAGGAAATTGTGCTCTTTGATGTTTTGCAAATTCACAAATTTTACACTGAAAATCAATGAACTGTTTATTCAAGAAAAGGGATGGACAAAAACATTTCATATAATGAAAATTGGGATGACCCATCCTAGAATGCCATAATAAAAGTTCACTTTCTTTAGAAAGAAATGCAGAACCACAAACAATCTTAACATGATATTGAGTAGTGTGACGTCGGTCACTTACAATCTACTCCTCAAAGTAGTAGAGTCCCTCGCACTCCTTAGCACTGCCAATCGTCTTCCCGATGACAGATCCTGAAAGGTGCAATAGGACGGGAAAAAATTTGCTAAACAATTCAATGTCCTAGTCAATTAGCTTATAGATAATAGGTTACAAGCTAATTTGGGGACATGAAGGCAGGATCAAGAGTAATAGAGTCAGATAACCGAATACTCCATTTGCCAGCTACCGAGGAGATAGAACCATCTGCAATTTTAACCTTTAAATTCTCATAACAAGGTTAGTATGTAGTAAATAAATGATAATCACCAGTCATGTGATCAGAGGCTCCTAAGTCAATAATCCATGGAGTATTAAGACAAGTCCTTAAGGCTTTTAGACAACTACCTCGTTGGGTTAATATTCCAGAAGCAAATGACTGACCAGATGTTTTGAAAGTCGTGAACAACTCATATTGTTTCTCCAGCTGTTCAGAACTAAAAGCTACTGTTATCAGTTTTTCCTTTCAGATTCTTTTCAGCCTGAGAGTTAACTTTAGTTTGATAGCCTCGATTTTTTTATCTGGGCTTCCAATTTGCTAGTTTCCCATGCAATTCCCAGCAATCGTCCTTGTGTAACCTGGTTTCTTACAGTGTTTGCACCAAGGACCGCCTTTTTGTTGTTTTGGGCCCAAAGTCTGTTGCTAGGTTGGGCCAGAGTTTATAAATTGTTGGTTTTGGCTGGAGCTCACTTACCATTTATTTTGGCCCGATTGTGACCCATGAGCTGCGAGGGCAAAAGATTCATGCATTTCTTTCTCCTTCAGCATGACTCGCCGTTGGCTCTCCTCATGACGCACCTCTGTAAATGCCTCTCTCGTCGACGACAAGGGGCGTCGACTCAAGATTCGACCCCTCACTTCATCAAGTTCGCGATTCAACCCTACCAAAAACTCAAAAACCGGTTCGCTTTCTCCCTTCCTCTTGTAGCATGTGCTGTCATTAGGGCATTCCCAAGCCTCATTTGAACTCGGATCGAATTCTTGCCAAAGCCCCACCATTTCCATATAATATTCGGTGACTTCCCTTTCACCCTGTTTCAGTTGACACAATCTGGTCTTGATCTCAAAGATTTGGGAAGCATTTTCAACATCCGAGTAGGTCTCCCAAACGACTTCCCAAACATCGTGTGCCGTCGGCAAAAACAAATAGGTCTTTCCGATTGAGGGCTGCATCGAGTTCACCAGCCATGCGGTTACCATTGAATTTTCTGATCTCCAGCATTGCAGAGACAACATCTCGGTGGTGAGTGGTTTCTTCCAAGGTTTTAAAAATCAGAATGAACGAGCCTGTCTGACGGGAAAAAGTTTGAACCAGCCAGTAGTCCAATTCGGTTTTACCTAATAGCTTCTGTGTATAAAAATCGGTAGTTTCTCAACGAACCGGCTGATTTTTTGTCGTACAGGTCCAACTGGTCTGTCACTATACAGAACTAAAGATATAGCTAAAGGCTACTTTAAGTTTCATTTCATCGAACCCTCTCAGGCTTCTCCACGCCTTTTCACCGTCTTCTCTTCACCATCTCTCACTGCTTCCATAGATGTAGAAATCTAGCTCTTCTCTTCAAACTTAAGATTTCATTTCATCGAACCCTCTTCTCAACTCTTCACTGTCTTCTCTTCACCATCTCTCACCGCCTCCATAGATGAGGAAATCGAGCTCTTCTCTTCTCAAATCAAACTCTCGCCTCGCCTCCACCATCTTCTCTCTTCTTAGATCTCGTTTCTAACCCCTTTTGCCTACTTATTTCAACGAATTGCAGAGGCAAGCTCCAAAGGACGTTGGCATTATCGCAGAGCTTAATGTGATAAGAATTAAGGAGCCCACAGTTGTTGTTATTGTGTATGGCTTGGACAAAAAAACGTTGAGGAAAGGAGAGCAAAATGTTCTTATCTTTGATTTAGGTGGAGGAACTTTTGATGATTCTCTGGTGCCGATTGAGGGGATTTGAGGTGAAAGTCCTAGTGACACTCATCTTGGGGGCAAGGACTTTGATAACAAGCTTATGAATCATTTTCATGAATGAGATTTGTCAAGTTTGAGCATATCCTAGCAGTCTAGATTCAATCTTGCTCAACTCATTAGTGTTCTAAATTTTTGTAAAAAAGAAAGAAAGAAAACAAAACGGACAACTAAATAACCACAATGAGGGAAATGAAATATGTAAAGAATTAGAAATTCACAAGTGATCTTGCAGGGGTCGAGATTAGGTGAAGAGGGGCACAATACAATAGGCGATTCGACGGGGGACTGTTCAAGATTAGTCTCGTTGACTGGGGAACGAGCAACAAAAGCAAGAGAAACCCAGTTGGTGAAAGCTCAGATTACTGTTACACTAATCTATGTATAACAGGAAAGAAGACGTGGCTTTTGTCTTTATTCATTGCCAGTGACATGACAGACCTATGACTACCATCTATGGATGTACATAGCCATGTGGCGCAATCTCCATGTCTACCGATATCAAGATTCCCATGATTTTGACGCCGCCGCTCTTGTCTCTCTCCTTCTCTTTATTGCTTTTCCATCCTTAGTATTAAAACGACTCTATAACCAAGCTACATACATACATAAAGAACCTAGCAAAGCTTAATTGTTAGTATCAAAACAAGAAGCCATGTGATACACTTCTGAAAGATGTTGAAGTGGTCAACGTTTGTCAATGTTTTAATTTAACTATACCTTTTTCGTGTACTATGTCGGCATGAAAATTTTGAGCGAAGGCATTTAACTACTAAACTACAATCTTAAAAAAAGAATGTAAGATTTGTAACAAAGTAAATATAAACTAAATGTTGTTTCGCACTAGCTTCTACTAAAATTTGAATATTATGCATCCTTTTTAAAACATTGTATGAATTTTAACATTACTCTTTGGCATAAGTATATATACGCATGACAAGATGCATTAAATCGTATAAATGCCTTGGCAATCAATAATCTGCATTGGGTGGGAAAACAATTATGAAAAGCTAATGTTTCAAGACAATCTCAAACATAAAACTAGTGTATATAACAATGAATGTTATTAATATGATCTACTAAATCATATTACTATCAGTATCATAAAATTTCGTGATATAAGGCAACAATACTGATCGTCCTTATTTCTAGTCTTACTTTACGCGCATCTAAGATCACAATTTTTGTGTATAATCATGTCATATTTTTTCTTGATTAAGAAAGCAAGATTGAGTTGAGATCGTGCGACCCGCTGCTACTAGGTTTGCAACTACATTTATTACTTTGAAAAGTGTTTATGAACATAAGCAACTACTTCAAAATTTAGTAACAAGTAAACACTTTTCAAGTCTTAAATTATCGACGAGTGAAAAAAGGAAAAGAAGTTTGTGCTATTATTCTAGATAATAAAATTTGGAATGCTTGCTTAATCATTGTGAAGCTTGTGGTTATTTTTACTTATTCTTATAAGTTTACTTCTTATTTATTATATACCGATTTTATAGGTTCACTACAAGTTGAACCTTTAAACCTTAAATCTTTCCTTTGACCGGTTCGATGTTCCGTCCGGTTTTTAAAACATTGGTTTCTTCATCTCTCCAATAAGATATTCCTTTTCCGTCTATCATCAACCTCATTGTCTAGGCCCATCCTCGGTAGTTTCTCCTGTTTAGGTTCTCCACTGTGAGATTGAATGAGGAAGACTCCAAATTTTGTGCAGCTATGATAGGGAACACCTCCCTCTCGTTAACGAGAGTTTCAAAGGGAATGGAACCGCTGGTGGCGACAGTCACTGAAGATGGCGGTCACACCCGCTCTAATACCATGTAGAAAAATAGAATGGAACAAGAATGACACAGTGAATTACGGGGTTCAGTTAATCCAACCTACTTCCACGGTAACGAACAACTTCTCTTATATTTCTTCTTTTTTTTCTGTACAAGATATAGAGTTTTATAATTTACAAACGAAGTTCTAATTTAGGAAAGAAACTCATCTACGGAAGGATATAATTAGGGGAGATTGCCTCCAATTTAGGAAGATCAAAATAGAAGTAAATCCCTCAATCTTGTGATTTCCACGACAATGATATGCCATCTTTCAGTAGAAGTTACGTTTTTCTTTTTCATTGCTGGAATCCAACTTTTGACAAAGAAATCATACCACAGAAAAGAACTATAAATAATCTGACCAGTGCTCACTAAGTGCAACAATATGACAAGCACTCTATAGCCAAAACAAGAACGAAATTTAACTGTTGAAGAAACTCTAAATAAGTTAAGCATCCAGCATTGATGCCAAGCAAAAAATGTGTGTGTGTATGTGTGTGTGTGTAAGAGAGAGAGAGGGGGCTAGATTATCGTTACACGACTGTATGGACTCACCAGGTGGAGAAGTAACCATCACCCATCCAAAATAAAATAATATAGTAGCCATTGGTTACAATTTATAAATCACCAGCCAAAGAAAACATGTATAAAAGCAAATCCATCCAATATGTAATCCTTCATGCTTTGAAAATGAAATGTGCATTTCTCACACTCAAATCAGTGAAGAGGCATTAAGCAACAATTTACCTTTGAATTGACGCTGGGATTGCAGTTTTGCCTCCATCGTACTGAATATATTAGTAATCACATGTCTCACAAGTCAAGAAGATCAATCTTTCCTGACGTGGAACAAATCTTATCTCATTAGTTTCAACTTAAAGATGAGACAAAGAAGCCTTCAAGATTCACAAAATGTATGTGTCATAAGAAAAGTAAATGGTCACGTTATCTCATGAACAGCAATCCGAAGTCTGATTTCCATCTAACACCTGCTAAACTCCTTATCATTTTAGACGAGTCCTGAAGTGTACAATTGCACTGGGTCAAAAAATTAAAATCACATGCCAAAGGCTATATTCAATTCCATTAAATGAAGAACCGGAGAGAACTACAATTTGCATGTTGTGAAAATGCAAGCCACTAACTGCATACTTCCAAGGGAAACGTGATCAGCACTTGTTTAATTAAAGCCTATTACAAGAACATCAGTCCTTTCTTCATTATCTCATAATTAACATCAAAACTTTGTAATATTGCCGGTAGATTTTAAATTCCAACGCGGTAGGAAGCAAATAAAAAGTAGGTCAAAAAACTTTCCCAGACAAAGATCAATTATACTCCAATCCTAAAAGCAGTTGAGATCAAAATATAACTCAATAACCTATTGCAGCAAGGATACCAGTAAGGAGATTACAGTGAAAGATTTGGATCCAAGATATGGCATACACATAATACCAATAACACCCTCCTCAGTAACCAAGATCATAAACACTATACCAATTAGTAACTTCCTCCCTAAGATTGGAAGGCCCTGGCCCATAAAGCATAGAAATGATTCGCATCTTAAGATTCTCATAAATAAGACGTTATGTCTACTAAAATAGTAGCTGAACTGTCATGTTGTCAGTAACTAAATATATACTGACTAAGCAAAGATTTGATGATCTGCAACAGGCATTACAAGAACTATTTGAAACCTCACAAATGCATGTCACACGTGTCAAGCTTAATCGCATGTTGATCTTATCTTCATGCATGCAATCAAGAGGAGTCGTTCAACAACCTACATGACGTCTATAGTAACGACAAAAGCTTTACGAGCACTTAAAACTTCGATTTCTGCGGAACTCAAAACTAACTGTCTCCTCAACTCAAACATGGTATCATAAAAAACATTAATTAGCATGTGCACAAGAACACAATCAAGCATCGGACATGTTTACTGTCTCAGCCACAAAATAGCATGCTTATGAACCTCAAAAGTTTTTCTAGAGGGAAATTTAAACAAAATAATACTTTGTTTATAATTGCAAAGAGATTGCAAAAAAATCTTTCAATTAGGTAAAACCTTTATTTCTTATTATTGGAAATGAAAGGCTTACTTCAGCTACAATGCACTGTAACAGTTCCTTGCTAATTCTACTATTATCTGACAGTGAGCTAATATTACATGTCTATCATTAAAAGAAGCAAGCCTTCTCCTCCCAAAGGAAGTCAGAACCTGAGAGAAATTCATGGTAAGCCACGAAGCTCCTGGATTGCAGTCTTAAGCACCTCATCTCCAGCAACTTGTCGCAACTTTCTTATGAGAATATTCTTGGCCAACTTCCCATCCTGTAATAAGCCATGTGCATAATGAACAAAAAGAATGTCACCAGTAACTCTCCAAGCACAAATTACAATCAATAATATGAGTGAAGCAAGATTTCTTTGCTCTTTACCTTACAAGCATTATATAAAGTCTCCACTTCCTGGCATTTGGAGGGAGGGAGCAAGTTTCTGATTTTTTTACAAAGTTCTTGGAGGGAATACCTCAGAGATGTCGAACTCCTCACATGACCTAACAAACAAAAGTGATGAAATTCCTTCCAACATGGAGTTCAGGAAGAGGTAACCACAACTAAAAGCAGAAAAGGGGGTTTACCTTGCACTGAATTAGAAAGTTTGAAGCTCAAAACACACTCGGGTATAATGTGGCTATTCATATTACTTGACCAAACAATATACCACTTGGGATTCCTAGGATCATCAGCACCATTATCATAGTGAACACTAGAAGGATAAAACTGCTTAGATCTCAGTTCCACTTTCTCTACATTTCCTAGTATTACTTTACAGAGCATAACATGCTTTTCACCATTACTATCCGCCTCAGCCAACTTAGCACTGAAGAAACACAAACCCACGAATAAAACTAATCATCAGTAACCCTAACACTAAAAAGACATTGTAAATTCACAAATAGCAAGAGTCACCTCTCAAATGGCAATGCCAAAGGAGACAGCAAAATACCAGACCCGTAAGGTTCAACCCCAGCAAAGTTCTTGCCACGCACCCCAAACCCATACGCTAAAATGTTATCAACAACTTTCGCAGAAGCACCATGCCAAGCATACACCATATTGCACGAACCACGAAGAGCCCTTGTAAGCTCAGTTTGCTTCTCAAAAACCTCATAACGCGCTTTCTCCAAGGGACCCACGCGAGTGCACTGATAAATTGCCGTAATAGTAACACCTGGATCGACCCCCCTCATTCCAGATAAAAAGAAGTCCTTATACATAGAGAAAACGATCTCACCTTCTGGCAGTAACCTCGTACTCGGCCATCTAGATGTTTCCACTTCAGGCAAATTTACAAAATCCTGCCGTTTTGGTCCTTCAAAATCGTCGTCATCTTCCTTCTTTGTCGAACTCACCTCGGCCTCTTGTTGAACTCCCTCCATTTGCTGTGCTTTAGTAGAATTTCCATCAACCATAACCTCGATTTTGATCCTCTGAACCTCCGGTTCCTGCAAATCATCGTCACCGTCCTCGCAGACGCAAACTTGAGGGAAAAAACACTTCCCCTTCACATCAATCCAAGCAATTGATCTCTGTGCCCCACTCTCCAGATCAACCTGCAACATACGCAACAAATCAAACAAATAACTCACGCCACCAATTGAAGCGTCGGCGACCGTCTTCCGCTCGGCGAAAGCAACTTTCAGAGACTCGACCACTTCTCCGGGACAGTCCTGCCACTTTCCTTCACCGCTAGAGTACATGAACCGAACCGGCGCAGCACTGAGCTTGAAGTTGGCATGGTTCTGAAGCAGCAATTGGACGGAACCGTCATTCACTCGAGGACTCGCCGAAGACGATTCTCTCGCCGGAAACCTAACCGTCAGGGACTCGACCGCGGTCTTGCACTCGCCTTCCATCTCCGGTTTTTCGCTGTTCACTTAGCTTCTCGGATTTCGGGACAAGAACCGGGTTGAATCAGAAATGGCCGTTTCTGGGACCGCTTGTTATAGCACCAAGTAAAAAAAAAAAAAGAGCCTGACTTTCAGTGTATTTACTGAAACAGCCTTACATTGAGTCGGTTGCTGCTTGAAACTTGGAAGGGTAAATATGGGAATTACGACAAACAAACAATGTTGCTCCCAATGAGAGATAAGTGTGGAGACAAGATGCGCACGCTGAACTGACTTGTTGGCTAAGTTTCAATGTCATCCACGTAGGGTTGATTTCAAAGTCATAACTAATACTAAAAGTCTCTTGTTATTTATTATAACAAAAATGTTTTAAGATTTATATTTTATTTAATTAATAATTATTATTATTAAAAATTAAGTTATGATAATTATAGAAATTTTATGTAAAATTACTAGAGATGTCAAACTCAACTCAGCCTGGCTTGACCCGATCCAGCTCACCCCGACCCATTTTTAGCTTAGGTTAAGTCAGTCATGAGCCGACTATGGTCCCCGCGTTGCTTCCAAAATAATATTGTTTTAGAAATTTTTCTTAAAAAATAAATGACAGGTCGGGTCAATCTGACCCTCATGTAGCCCATCACCGGCCATTATAGTCCGAGGTAGGGCTAAGCTGGACCAGGGGCGTCCTGGGTCCGACCCAACCCGTCGACATCCATAAAAGTCACGTTCTTTATTCATATTTTAAAATTTATACCAGAAGTACTTTAAAACAAGAGATCTAAGGTTTAAAATGTTCAATCGGTATTAGATCATCAAAAAAATTAGTTAAAGATTAGATAAAATTAAAGAATTCGAAATATGATTGAGAGAGATTCTCTTGTCTTTATTCGAAGAATTTGAAGTTTAACTGAAAAATTGTTAAATAAGTATCAATTAATTTTTTATTTATAAGAATTAATTAATTTACAAAAATGAATGGATCTTTGACATGAAAATTATTAAAGTAAATTGAAATTGAAAATTGAAAACATAACTAAAAAGTTAAAGATTGAATCGAAAAATTAGACACTTCAAGATTTTTATAGTTAAACTGACCAAACTGATTAAGTTTTTAATTGTTGTTCTTATTTTATTCAAATTTTTTACTAATTAATTTTCATTGTGAGATTCTCATATCAGTTAGAAAGGGGAATGAAATATGCCTTATAAGGGTATTGATACTTCTCCCCCACATACACGTTTTCTTGAGAGTAGAAAGAGTAAAGTTGTTAGGGTTTGGCTGGGCCAAGGCCCAAAGCGAATAAAATCTGTGAGCAGGTGGTCTAAAGTTATTACAAATAGTATCAGAGTCAGTAGCTGAACCGATATGTCAGCGCAGCCGCTGAGCAGTAAAGAGGAGTAGATTGTGAGATTCCCGTATCGATTGGAGAGGAGAACGAAATACGTCTTATAAAGGTATAGATACTTCTCCCTCACAAACGAGTTTTTTCAAATGTAAGAAGAGTAAAATCGTAAAAACTTGACTAGTTTTTTTAAAGGTAAGAAGAGCAAAATCGTAAAAAGTTGACTAAGTCAAGACTTAAAGTAAACAATATCTATAAGCGGGTGTTCTAAAGCTATTACATTCATATTTAAGATGGGCCTTGAGACACTGTTGTACATCAAATTCTGCTTCAATTCAAATTCTGCCTGTATGTAACTTAACTTTCTTTAGATTCCAACCTTAATTGTCTTTGTGGCATCGAACCTGCAATCCAAAACCATTGAGATCTAATCTTAAAATCATAAGAAAAGTTCATAAGTGCATTATAAAAAGTCATAACTCATAAGTAAAGATATAAAGTGCAATCCTTACTTATTACTCAAGCAAAGAATTAAAATTTTAATTTAATTAAACAAAGTTTAAAGTTTAAATTTTTTGAATTCAAAATGATATTTAAACTTAAATCTAAAAAACATAGAATTTTAAATTCAATAAAATTAATTTTAAAATTCAAAAACTCAACAAAATTTAAAAAATTTAAAATTCGTTGATAAACTAAATCTATTTTAACTCAAGTTAATTAACAATTTTAATCGAATCCAAATTTTATAAAAGTTAAAATTAATTTAATTTATTATTAATCAAAATAATATGATCTAACTCGTATTTTTTGCCCTCCCTTATTACCGACACTATGCAAAAATTGTTAAATTTGACATATAATAATGATTTAAAAATCGGCCTGGAAGTTAAATCTATTTTTAAAAAATTATTTTTACTCATTGAAAAATTTAAAATTTAATTAAAAAGAAAAATATTAAATAAAAATTAATTAATTTACTTTGATTTATAAGAACTTATTAATTAATAAAAATTGATCTATCAATTAATAAATTGATTCATTTTGTATAATAATAGTTATTAAAATAAATTGAATTAAAATTAAGAACATTTTAATTTTTTACTATTAAATTATTTTTTCACTGTTTAACTAATCAAATTGGTTTAGCTTTTAATCATTTACGTAAAGTCTTTAGAAAGCATGATTTGTTTATTAATAGCCAAAATTGCCCGACCCGATCGAGTCATGAATTGGACACAGATCAAAGCTAATTCTAGCTCGGCTCCGTCTGTGGCCCGACACAAGGTATAAATTGCTGAGGGGCTAATAAGCCCATATCCCATCCGAACCGCCCAATGCCATTCCTGTTTATTATAACGAAGAAAAGGATGGAAAAAAAAGGCGGTAGATTGTATTTGGATTAACGAGTCTATCCGAACAGCGTTGTTTGACTCAGAAGAGATCTCTATTACTTCGGAGGACAAATATTTCCGGGATTGGAATAGATAAAACCAACACTAACCCATGACGTGGTTACTCTCCGACGAACATCGTGTGATTATCCAACATCTTTTTGCTGACGATAAACACCAATTACTAAGCTACTAACAACCGAATTCTCTTCCCGGCTCTTCCTTGTTTGGTAAGAGAGTGTCTGGGAATGGGTGCTGTAGTTATGGCGGATTCATCTCTCCCTCCTGACTCTCTTTTCCTCGGTTTTGACAGCTCTACTCAGTAAGTCTTTCTCTTTCTGTATGTATCCTTTTAGATTTAGTTATTCAATGTAAAGCCCTCACATTCAACTTACCCAGATGGCCAAGTTCGAGTCTTTGTATGTTTTTCGTTGATGGGTTTACGTGGGTTTGTGTGTCTCTCTTATTCCCTTGAGATTTTGATTGTTTAAGGTCCTTGAAGGCTACCGTTTTGGACTCCAATCTCAACGTCGTTAAATCAGAGCTAGTAAATTTCGACTCTGATTTGCCACATTACAAGACCAAAGATGGAGTATATAGAGACCCCACTGACAATGGCAAGATCGTTTCACCTACAATGATGTGGATAGAAGCTCTTGATCTTGTTCTTCAGAGGCTTTCTGAATCAGGATTGGACTTTGAGAAAGTGGCTGCTGTTTCTGGTAGTGGACAGCAGCATGGAAGTGTTTACTGGAAAAAGGGCAGTGATGCAGTACTTTCATCGTTGGACCCCAGGAAGCGATTGGTTGATCAATTTGGTGATGCCTTTTCTGTTAAGGAATCGCCGATATGGATGGACAGCAGCACGACCGTGCAATGTAGCGAGATAGAGAAGGCTGTTGGTGGTGCATTGGTGTTGGCGCAAATTACTGGATCTAGGGGATATGAAAGATTCACAGGACCACAGATTAGGAAGCTATATCAGACACAGCCTCATGTCTATGATAATACTGAGAGGATCTCACTTGTTAGCTCGTTTATGGCTTCTCTCTTTATTGGTTCATATGCTTGTATTGACCACACTGATGGGGCTGGGATGAATTTGATGGATATAAAGCAGAAAATCTGGTCAAAAGTAGCTCTAGAGGTTTGTGTTGTGTATGTTCTGTTGATTGTTTGTTGCTTCATTGATTCAGCTGCTAGATTTTTGTGCTTCATGCTTCATTTTTATTGTCAATTATAGGCAACAGCGCCAGGTTTAGAGGAAAAACTTGGAAAGTTAGCCCCTGCTCATGCCGTTGCAGGTCAGATTGCAGCTTACTATGCAGACAGGTTAGTTCCAAAAGCAACATTGCCTCTGCATCTCCATCTTTGCCTCCCAATTTTACTGCTTAATCTTTTACTGGATTTAAAGTCTTTGCACTTAACGATGGCTAATGCTATATTGTGCTCTACTTTTACTCGTTTATTGGGCATTTAATTCATTTGGAAGTGTGGATTACTAATGCTATAGTACTAGAAGCTTTCATGTGTCGTGTTTCCACTTCCAGTTCAGTCAATATGTAACACATGATGGTTTCTTAAATCTCTGAACAGGTACAATTTCAGGAAGAGTTGTGTGATTGTTCAGTGGTCTGGAGACAACCCCAACAGTTTAGCAGGTTGATCTTTGGCTCTTTATGTGATTTATACCATCATTATTTGATGCTTGGCATTGCTTAATTTGTTATTACCATATATAATATAGCTAAACAGAGCATTTCTGGATAGTACTAAACTTTTCAAGTCTCAAACCTGCAGGTTTAACTCTGAGCATTCCAGGGGATCTGGCAATTAGTCTTGGCACTAGTGACACCGTAGGAAAACCAAAATTTCACTGTCTTCTATACTGTGCCTAAAATGTTTAGTTATCACATTCCTGTCATGTATATCTGTTAAGCCCACAAATGGTGTATGTTACTGTTATGATCCTCCCTTGTTCCTGAAAAAGGATGTGGAGATATAAAAAGCCATCTGAGTGTTTTCCTTGAGCTTCAAACACTGAGAAAAGGAAATTTCCACTCCAAGATATTGAACTTCCTATATCGAGTGGATTTATCTTTTTCACTCTCGATTATTTTCTTTGTTTTGTAAAGAGAACGATTGAATTCTTCCATAACTGGCTTATCTCGTTTTTCCTATTAAGGTTTTCGGGATTGCAAATGAGCCTCAACCTCGATTAGAAGGCCATGTTTTCCCCAATCCTGTGGACACTAAAGGGTACATGGTAATGTTGTGTTACAAAAATGGTTCTCTGGCTCGTGAAGGTACTGATATAATTCTTCATATTTCAGCAGCTTCATTTAGCAGCTTTCATTATCTGACAACTGTTTTGATCAGATGTGCGCGATCGCTACGCTGAGAAGTCTTGGGATGCCTTTGAAAAATGTCTGGAGCAAGCAACACCACTTAATGGTATTTATGCATGCTAATAATATTTTTATGGCAGGTTTTGATGTTTTCTTTTTCCATATCTCAGTCTGATCTCTGTAATAGGTGGAAAGGTTGGTTTCTACTATAAAGATCATGAGATTCTTCCTCCACTTCCCAGTGCGTACTTGAAACTTTCTACCCTTAATAAGATCCATTTCTTTCTTCTCGATCAATGATTATATTTTGTATCTGCACTTTTTCCATCTCTCCAAGGGGATGTATATTCCTTCTGCTTCAGCATTATTTACCATAATCATAGACTTATAGCTATCTCTGCACCCAGTTGGCTTTCATCGCTATATACTCCAAAATTTCATGGAAGATAGTCTGGAACGGCTGACTGAGCAGGAAGTGGAAGCATTTGATCCCGCTGCCGAGGTCGGTACTCTTAGTAACCGGCATTTGAGATTAAGATTTTGAGGCTTGGCTTTCTAATTTCTTTGATTCAACAGATTCGAGCATTGGTGGAGGGCCAGTTTCTCTCCATGCGAGGTCATGCTGAACGATTCGGCATGCCTTCCCCTCCAAAACGAATAATAGCCACTGGGGGAGCATCAGCTAATAAAAGCATTCTGAAAGCGGTTGCTTCGATATTTGGCTGTGATGTCTATACTGTTCAGAGACCTGGTATGTGAGTTACTGCTTTTCAAGCTCGAAAGTGTTCTCTTGAGTTTGCATAATGGAAATCCTTTTCTGGGGTGTTTTGACTTGCAGATTCTGCTTCGCTTGGAGGTGCACTGAGAGCTGCCCATGGTTGGCTTTGCAATAAAAGGGGAAGCTTTGTACCTATAGCCTGCTTGTACGAGGGAAAGAGTACAGCTCTCAGCAGCAAGCTTTCAGTTAGTGCCGGAGACCCAGAATTGTCTCACAAGTATTCTTTGTTGATGAAGAAGAGAATGGAATTGGAGAATCTTCTTGTCCAGAAACTAGGACGGTACTAAGTAGCAGATCATCCAAT
The DNA here is from genome assembly GCA_027576715.1 of Erythroxylum flavicans. Classification (NCBI taxonomy): domain Eukaryota; kingdom Viridiplantae; phylum Streptophyta; class Magnoliopsida; order Malpighiales; family Erythroxylaceae; genus Erythroxylum; species Erythroxylum flavicans. Next base: position 3,714,256 of record JANZXP010000002.1, read on the forward strand.
AATACCTTATTGTTCCTTGAATTTAAGGGTATGAGTTATGTTGTTATTATTTTGTCTTCAAAATTCTTTTTTTCTTCCGTCAACATTATTGTACTTTTTACTCTTTTTTAGAATTAGAATAATATTATTTTGATTATCTTTAATAAAATGAAAATATTTAATTATTTAATTTTAATTTAGGTTAATCAAACTATACCTGATTTTAAAATAAATTTAAATTTGACACTTCTCAATTTTTTTTTCTAGATTTTAGTGGAAAAAAAGTTCATTATGGTCTTAAATTTCAAATTAAAAAAAGTGTTTAAATTAATAATTGAAAATTTCAACCTATTTAAATTTTAATAACTTTTATTGTTAATTAATCGGTCAATTTTTATAAATTAATAAAATTTTATAAATTAAAATAAATAAATTAATTTTTATTTAACATTTTTTTTCAATTAAACTTCAAATTATTCGATGAATTATGATAATTACTGCTCACTGTTACAACTTCATGTGTATGAATTATGATAGTTGGTAACGATGGGTGAAAAAATTATTTAAACCCTATTTTAAAAAAAATTTAATCTAATTTTTATAATATAATAAATTAATTAATTATACTCTATCATAATAAATATATATTATCGGTTTATAATATATTTCTCCAGACCTTGCATTTCAATAAAATTTTTATTTGATGTTATTGTTTTTATTACTTTACTAACATAACTGTAAGAATAATGTAACACAACGATGATAAATTAAAAATGTTAATTTGTTATTTAAATCCATAAATGAGTCATTAATCAACTAATTTTTTCCTAAAAATGTGGAGATAAAATTTATAAATTATACAAAAAAAAGGGTCATTAATAAAGGGTAGATTTTATACAAACAATAATAATAGCAACAATAACACCCAGTAAAATTTCACTAAGATGTATGATATGGAGAGATCCAGTAATATGTACCCTTATTTTTAATTAATAGAGATTATTTTCAAATGACCTAATTAAAAAAAAGATTAAAATAAAAATAAATAAATTAATTAAATAATATTAATAATGAAGAAAAAATGAAAATCAAATAAAATATCTATCAGCTACAAATAACTATATTTCTATCAATTAAAAATCAAAGGGTAGATTCTATATTTCTATCAATCAATATCAATGGGCCAACTTCAAGTACGTGAAGCACAAGCCACGCAACCAGCAAGCGCACGCGCTGCTTTTTTAGAAAGTGCCTGGTTTACTGCCAAAGAAAGGACTGAGAAGAATGAATTGAAAGCTTTTGTAGTGCCCGCCATTACGACCTTTAGGCTTGCAAAAAGTTCGAAAGGTAAAAACAAGCCTAATTTATGACTCCTAATGAATAGAAAACTGTTAATTCTAAGTTTCCAAAATCATTGTCTGAGTTCAAAGTCAAAAGATCGAGTAACCAAGTGGGGTGTGTGAAGGATAAGAAGAAGATGATCATAAAATGGAAAAACCATGGATGCCATGCATGCTTTTGCTATTTGCTTCCACCATCAAGCTGTTGTCTGATTCGTATTATTTGCTCTTTCACCTCTCCATTTCTGTGAAACAGAACAAACGAAAACAACACCCTCCTATATAAATAATACACCTACTAGGTTAGTTCCAAAAGGTTATTATTGCAATTCCAACATTCTAAAATCGAAACCCGACAGATGCAAGAAGCCCCGCTTCTTATCTTAGACTGCCTGCCGTCTTCTTTGGAGGACATGCATGTCCTAGGAAACATCTCCACTGTTTCATGAACAGAAAACGTTATCCCATTTAATAAAACTACGTCAAGCAACATGAGCACGCAAACAGACATGGTAAACCCTTTACAAAGAAAACCATTATCAACTGCTGGCTAAAACATGTTTGTTTGCGGGATTCTGCAACAAATTGCAGATTCAAGATCATGCACGGAAAATCTAGATATCACATTGAGATTAACAATTTTCTCAAGCAAAATGCTCCAAGATGTTGGAAACAGAATAATCTTTTATTAGGAATCACTGCTAGATATGAGATATCACAGACAATGGAAAACACAAGGGACATAACATACGAATAAAATTATGCTAGGGATGCATGATACCTTACCTTCACTAATAGCAAACCAAGTACTTGATGTCATACAAGTACTAATCGTTTTGTTTTGAATATGTGTTTAAACAAACCATTTGCTCGAAATTCCAGAGGTTTTAGCTGCCACAGTGACACTCGGCATCTTACTATCAGACATGTTCAACAATAGCATGAAACTTTCATGAGTGATTATTAGGAGTAAGTGAGCGAAGCAATCTTGGATTTACAAAGAAAAATAAGAGCTAGGTGTTAATTAGAGTGATAATGTAGGAAACACATAGCTAAAACATTGTGCAATTTGGGAGCAAATTCCCAGTTGGTGTACAAGAATTACAAGTATTTGATCCATGATTCTCATTGTGTTACTGTGAAACTTGCAGAATAGGGTTTGTTCGTCTGCTATTTCCAGGAGGATAAGATGAAAAACAGTTCTAGAGATAAATAACTTTCACGTTAATTATGGATGATGCAAACAGGGAATCTCAACCATTCAGTTGAGAATATGATGTTTCCAGAAAATGAGCAATCAACAAAACTTATTCCGACTTTCATTGAGTAGCAGTTGATTTAATGTAGAATCAACATAAACCAAATAAAAGTGGTTACACAATCCAGATGGATGGATTCAAACCATACGAAATTTAAAATCAAACTCCTCGGACCCAGTTAAATCACAAATTTTGCCACCTTAGGCCCAATATAGGGAAAAAGGATTCCCAAGGGATAGCAACAGTAAATCCTTATCTGTTACTTGAAAACATATTTGTCTAAAAGCATGAAGCTAAAATGTATCACGATCCAAAATGGCAAAACCAGTAAATATTTCTCACCATTCTAAGTTACACAGAATATAGTCACAAAAACAAAAGGGCTAAGGTGCATGGTTTTATGCAGTGAAAAAGGGCAACTATCTCGCAAGTATGTACAAAAATAACACAAACTGAATACAGAATGCATTATGTATGAAAAGTCCTAATTATCAGCACATCCCGGGCACTCAGTACTTGGTCAACAAGGGTGACATAATCTTAAATGGCAAACCTTGCAGCAAGAAATATGGATCACAGATTTAAGTGTTGATTCTAGCAGCTCCAATTAACAGCAAACGGAGACTCATCGATTCTGATCACTACCCGAATTCATAAACGTGCATGCTTGACATTGGAGCATGTTAAAGGAATGACTTTTCCTGCAGGTGGTTCTTCTCGTATCATCATGCCAAACGTGACAGTAAGCAAAGCAAAGAGTATCTGGAGCAAAAGTTCGTTGAACATTTCAATGTTTCACTACAAAATGCTTCAATTATCATTCTTACGGATAGTCATAGTTCTTACCAAGCTTAAGTTCCAAATTAATAAAATAGTGACGAGAAAATTAAGAATAGACCAGTTAATCTTCCACCGACAACATAAAATCCACATTCCGCCAAAATCATTCTGCCTCCTAAGCTAACCCAACCAGACCCAGCCAATACAACTGAAAGCAAGAGGCCATTCAATTGGAAACATATATGGACCACACAAAATGAAAATGGTACACTAACCATACCCCAACCTCTCGTTTACAATCACACACGCACCAATTGGTCAGATCCCAACAAAACCCCAAGAATCATTACTTCCTTGGAACAGCAAACAAATGAAAACTACTCAACAAACATATGATTCTCTGGCAGCTAAACATTCAACAACAAATGAGCAAACGAACACAACAACGAATACAGACAAAACAAATAATGAAGAAAAAAACACAGATCACATTGTGAGACGTGGAAAAGCAATATCATTATAATTTTTTTGACGAAACAAAATGGAAGCATGGAAAATTGAGAGGAAACGTACATCAATCGCCGGTCAATGACCGTTCAAGCTAACAAAGGAACAAAAACGAGATGGGTACAAGTAACAACGTATTTTTCATACATATGTGTGGAAAATCCATCATTCCTTTATCATCTTTGGCTCTGCATTTCGATGCAATTAAAAGCGTACCCATGATCGACGACGACGACGACTTGTGCGCTCCTCCTCGTCCTCCATTAATGAAAACCCAGAAATAAAAACTTAAAAAAAACAGAAATCAAAAGGGGTGTGGTTGGTTGGTCTCTACTTTCTTCTTCTTCTTCTTCTTGTATTTCCTCCTTTTTTTGTTTTTTTGTTTTTGTTCTGAGAGAGTAATAGAGATGAGCTATGTATAATGGTTTGCCTGGCTCCATCCTGTCTGCCTTTTGAGCACACCTACTGCATTTGTTGTTTCTACTGCCTATCGATGAATGCTCCAAAAAGACCTTCGATTTAGGGAGGCACAGGAAGAGGGTAGCTCGTGGTGTCCAAGGGCTGCTCGGTCATTCCACGACAAAAACATGTTCCCATGATCAAGAACAACAACAACAGCCATTACAGGAGAACAGTGCAACCCAGTTGAGCCCAACAAAAAACACATACCTTAACTTAGAGGAAAACCCAAAAAAAAAAGGAGAAAGAAAGAAAAAAGCTGTCTGGTTCTTGGGTGTCTTAGAGAGTAGTACTAATAACTAAGTAGTAATAAAGAGGAAAAAGCAGAGGACAGAGTGTGGAAGGGCAGGGATGGTTTGTCTTGAAAAGGGTCTAAAAAGGGTAAATTTGATTGGCCTAAGAGAGGCAGTCAGGCTCTGCAGGCTTTGGGCTTTTTGGAGACTTCGGTGAAACGCCACTTTCAACTTTCTCTTTGTTCCTCTTCTGAAACATTCACCGCCTTGTCCTGTCCTTCTCCCCTCTGCCGCTTCAATCTTTCTCACTTTTTTTTTCTTTTTTTTACCCGTTGCACTCTAAATACTAAAAAGAAACAGAAAATTAAATAAAAGAGAATATTGTTTTCAATTATTATTTTTTTAAAAAATTAACTAAAACATTTATTTACTTAAGAGATTAATTGATCTAAACTTTTCTTATTTGATTCATTATATTATTTAATCAAATCTTTAATTAACAATTTATTAATTTTTAACTATCTATAATTTTAATATAACATCATATTTCAAAATAAAAATTTTAATACTACGTAATTATGAATAAAAATAGTTTTTAAGTAATACTATTAAAAATAATTGAAATTTTAAATTAATAAAATTCAAAATATAAAATAAAATCTGTTCGAACAGTTCAGCCGTAAAAAATTTGAACTATAACTTTTTTATTCTGTTTTTAACTTTTAGATTCGATTTATTTTAATAACTTTTGTTCTTAAAAATTAATCAATTTATTAATTAATTAGTTATTTTTTAATAAATTAATAAATTTTTATAAATCAAATTTAATTAATTAATTTTTATTTAAAAATATCTTTTTCATTTAAAATTTAAATTATTCAATTATCTAATTTACGAGCATTAATTAGTTTTAAAATTAAGAAAAAAGTTAAACCTAAGTGATTATCATTATATATTATAAATAAGATTTTATCTTATAATTCAAGAAATAAAGTAAGGTATCCTTATCTGTGAGAATTTTTTAATAATAGTAATAATAATAATAATAATAATAATAATAAATAAATAAATAAATAAAAATTATAGGTAGTGAGTGATTTAACAAATTATTATTTAACATAGGCTTGGTAGATGGTAATGTCAGAAAAATGAAAACAACCTTCTAACTCCCACATCATATACCTTCAACGTTATGCCTCGACAATTTCAATTTTTATATGGTCACCATTTAATACTCTCTTCGCATAGTTCATTATTATTATTTCAGTAAAAATACAAAATTTTAAAATTTAAAAGAATTACGTAATAAAAAAATAATTTGACTAGACTTTTGCTTGATTGCTTACCAACCAAAGGCGTCCGGAGCCGATTGAGCCAATGAGAAATAGCCGTACTAGTAGAAGCGAGCACAAGCATATGCCAACTGTCAAACATAAGACCAAGAGCCTCAACCAACCTTTAGTAATATAATAATTAAAAAAACTTTAATAATGAGGGTATTTAATTAAAAAGTGTTTAATGATAAGAGGTAGTTGATTAATGTGCCAGGGAGTGAAGAGCCGTCCCCCCTCTCTCTCTCTGCAATTGAAACTTGAAAGTGATTTTTCCTTTTTTTATTTATTTTTTATTTACAGCAACAAGGATAGAGAGCCTGCTGTGTTGTGCCTTAAACGTCGGATTATTACACGAGGAGATGAGAATTTTCGGCTTGGCTCGGTTTAGCCCGTTTTTAGTTTAGGTTAGTCGGGTTATAGGTTAATCATGGTCCTTCTCGCTCACTTTTTCATAAACGGGGTCGTTTTGGTTTTTTTCTTTAAAAAATTAATGGACAGGTCGGATCGTAAGTCGGACCGCAGGTCGGGATGGGTTGGTCCGCTCAGGCTCAGCCTAGCCTAATTGACATCCCTACACCTATCACCCTAAAATGAATCTTACCTTTTTTTTTTTAGAATAGGGAGTTTCCGGTTGCTATTTTTTAAATATGCATAAGATAAATTTTTGGATTGACATAATAGCCTATAAATAGGGATGTCAATGGGCCGGGCCTGGCCCGGGCCGTCCTTAGCCCGGCAGGGCCCTGCCTAAAAAACATAGGGCTGCGGGCCGGCCCGTGGCCCGCATGGCCTGGGCAGTCGGCCCATGGCCCGATGGGCCACCCTGCCCGTCTATTATTTTTTAATATAAAAAATTACAAAACGGTGTAGTTTTAAACAAAATGACCTCATTTTGTCGGGCCGACCATGGTCGGCCCGCAGCCCGCCCATGGCCCGCCAAACCCGGGCAAAAAATGGGCCGGGTTGGGATTGACATCCCTACCTATAAATTACATCAATCGGGTAT
>JANZXP010000002.1:3722166-3739943 GCA_027576715.1 Erythroxylum flavicans
GTCTCTCTCTCTCTGCAATTGAAACTTGAAAGTGATTTTTCCTTTTTTTATTTATTTATTATTTATAGCAACCAGGATAGAGAGCCTGCTGTGTTGTCCCTTAAACGTCGGATTATTACACGAGGAGATGACAATTTCACTTCGGCTCGGTGTAGCCCGTTTTTAGTTTAGGTTAGTCGAGTCACGGGTTAATTATGGTCCGTTCCGTTCACTTTTTTATAAGTAGGGTCGTTTTAGTTTTTTTTTTTTAAAATTGATGGATAGGTCGGACCGCAGGTCGGAATGAGCCGGTCCGCTCGATTGGGTATTTCATACTAGACAAGTCTTATACGACATACTCAATCAAGAAAATATAAGTAGGAGGATTCAAACATAAGACTTTTAATATCGTATCTCTTACTCTACCAATTCAACCATCACCTAAGAAGTATCTTACCCCTTTTTTCTATAAGTACCTAACTCTAATTGCATATATTTAATTGGATTAATGGAGCTCCTTAAAATTTATTTTTTTAAAAAAATCTTTTCTTTTTTCACAATCATATAAGTTCTTCTTTTATATTTCATTAATTCATTATCTATTATTTTTTAAAGTAATACGGAATTTAAAAAAACCGTTTTGAGTTTGAGACGAGTACAGATTAATTAGATTTTATATTCATCTGTCCGGTGCGTGAATTGTCTTATCAGTTACCACCTTGTGGCTTTGCATTTGTAGTTTCTTGGATCGAGCGTTGCAGAATTCAACTGGCCTCTCCCAGGCACTGACCAATTTACCCTTCTGCAAATCTCTATTAGCTAATTAAGACCTGTTCTTATCAATTTTAAGTGTGATTTTAAGGGTTTATATAAGCAATGTTTTAAAAACTAAATCAGAAGTTAAACTCATAAAATAAAAATTTAAGATTTAAAAAATTCAATCTGTATTAAACTGTCATAAAATTAGTTAAAGATTAAATAAAATTTAAAAATTTTAAATATAATTAAAAAGATTGTCTTTATTTATCGAAATATTTAATATTTAATTAAAAAATTATTAAATAAAATTTAATTAATATATTTTAATTTAAAAAAGTTTAAATCATGATGTTTAAAATAATTAGGGACATGCAATGATTAATGGGCTAAAGAAGGGAACACACCGAGTCTTTCCCCAGTCCTTGGACAATTATAGAGTCGGATTTAACGTACATTTGACTACAACTTTGAATTTCCCTTCATGGAAGGCCTTGTTTTGTCCGTTTAGCCCACGAGCTTCAAAAGGCTAAATTTTCCTCAAAGCCGTCCCAAGTGTCTTGGAAACTATCTAGTCCCAGGCACTTCTTATTCAGGAGGGAAGCGATGATCCACGCTCTTGTCGATGCTCAATTCCTGATGCTCTGTAATGTTCCTTTACCATCCTATAATTTATAGTTTTAAGGTGGATGAGTGGCCTCCCCATTAGCGACCATTACCGAGTGGTACAAACAGGAAATTGCTTTGTCATAAACCTGAAAAGACAACTTTCTTAAGAACCACAAATTTTTGTTCTTTCAGTGTAACCCATCATTGCGATCACCTCTTTCCCCTTGGTGATCACAAAATTGATAAAACAGAGGTAAAAGTGGACATGTAATTATTATTCTACTTTGAACTTTCCTGTAAATCTTTCCCTTCTTGTACCTAAAGAAGACATGACTATCCTGGATTGTTATCTTCTTGTCATAGAGAAACACGTCCTGGGATGCCCGGTCTTTTCATACCAAAAACTGTTTCTTCAACCATGAATCTTATTCTAGTAGAATAGGACCCCAAAGGCCACTCCTGACTATGCAAAGACATGAACCTATTCTATTTTTTTTTAATTTTATATTTTACCAATTTATGCTTGTTCCAAGTTGCTAGATGGAGATACAGTTACATCTACTTGGCAGAACAATCACTGGTTTAAGCACTAAACATGATTGACAGTTCTTGGCAGTCCAAATGCTTGTTATAATTAGAATCGAAGAATCTCAATTTCTTTCTGCGAATTGACTTGGAACAAATACCATTTCCCACCCACAAATGCTAGATATATAGGGTACACGAATGGAGAATCATATGCCTGACGAGTCAGGACAACTTTTGGGTTCCAACATGTGAGTGGAGCTTCTTGGCCTCACTATCTACGGTCACACAAGCTTAGTGTCAGTCACATCCTTACAGCTACTACTCGAGAAAAAGCAATCAAATTTCACTTGTAAAAAAGCAAGAATGAAAAGAAAAAAGAAAAGGGTTCTCCTTTCACTTCTGTCCCTAACTTAAAATGGAGACAAGAATGCTAATCAACCAATCCTTGATTGATATGTTTTTCTTGAGGATTAGCTTCGTTAAAGTGGGACCTCTTGTGCGTGAATCAATCATGCCACCGAGTTATTATAAGAATCAGGATCCACTTCACTTTGAGTGCAAAAGAAGAGCCAATGGGGTATCAGAACCTTCCACCCATGGCCAATAATGTGCTCTTTTAGACCCTCTTTCCACTAGTAAAGAGCAATGATAAAGAGAAAGAAAAAGCAAAAAGAAAACAAATGTCTCAAAAGCTAGGGAATGATTCATATGTGGGTCTATAATATGGACGCCAAGCGTTACTCTAAAGCAGCTCATGCTCGATCAAGTTCCTTCCATATCAACTCTTACAGAGCAACAAGGAAACAAAAGAAAAGGAAAGCAACGAAGAAATATACTGTAAATTACTCTTTAAAGACAAAAGTCTATTAGGTGATCTTTAGAGGCTAATCCTAGTCTATAGTAAACTCCAAATTTCAACTCATGAATCAACTTGGTTCTTTATCTTAGTGATATTTGATGCCTCTTTGGCCTTATTTGACGACTTGCATGAATGGAATCTACAAGGGTCAGCCTCCAGCAGCAGCTGAACAACCTCGTTCATGGTTGGGCGAGAGGCTGGGTTCCTGCTGGTACATCGGACGGCAATCTTAAGAACCTCAATCATCTCATCCCTGCAAGTTTCCGATAAGCGTTTGTCCAATACCTCCATGACACCTTCCAAGGTGTTCACTTTTGTAGATACCCAGTACACAATATTTTTGTTCTCTCCAAAGTCTGCCTGTACAGGCTTCCTCCCAGTTATTAGTTCCATCAATACCACCCCAAAGCTGTAGACGTCACACTTGGTGGTTGCTTTAGCCAAATATGCATATTCTGTGACAGTGAAGTGTTTAAAGTTCAATAAAATGGTTGGCAAATTAAGAAAACATGATAAGGTTATCCTGAAAGAAGCATGTTCATGAATCAAAGAAACAGATGGTTTTAACTGATAATCTAATTCAGATTTGCAATAGTAAATTACCTGGAGCCAAGTAACCGTAGGTTCCTGCAATAACAGTTGTGATCGAATCCTTGCCTGCTCTAGCTTGCAAAACCTTTGCAATTCCGAAGTCTGCTACTTTTGGCTGACAGTTAATGTCAAGTAGGATATTGGTTGATTTTATGTCTCTGTGAATGATCGGCGGCAACAGATCATGGTGGAGATATGCCAAGCCCTGAGCGACTCCAAGTGCTATTTGATGACGGGTAGGCCAATTCAGATCGATGGACCCTTTGTGAAGAGCGTCCCACAGGTTTCCGTTCCACATGTATTCATAAACAAGCAGGCTACAATCCAGACTGGAGAAGTAACAATACAACTTGACTATGTTCTTGTGTCTTATGCTCCCCAGAGTCTCTACTTCAGTTTTCAAGCTCTTGTCCAAAATCATCTGATCCTCTGAAACTGAATCTTTGGTTCTCTTACTCCATAGCCTTTTAACTGCAACAACCTCTTTACCACTTAAGTCAATTCTGTACACAGTTCCAGATCCTCCATGCCCCACTATGTTCTTATCAACCATTGCGTCGAGGATTTCCTGTGGATTGAAACTTATTCGATGGAAACTCTTTACATCGTATGAAAAGAAGGACGAGTCCATGGTCTCGTCATGTTCCATAACATCTCTTGCTCTGCTGAATCGACGTTTTAGATATAAGAGACCTCCAACAAGAATGATAAATGCTGAGATTCCTATCACCCAGATGGAGTTTAGCTTCTTTCTGTTGCAAGTTTTAGAACAAATTGGAAAATTCTGGCGTGATGAATTAACATAGACTGGAAGACAAAGACCTGGATTCCCTGCAAAGCTTTCTACCAACCCTCCTTTAATCAGTGAAAGAGGAATTGGACCTGAAAGACGATTGTTTGAGAAGTTAATGGAGTTTGGTAACAACTCGATGAGACTTTCTGGGATGGTGCCAGTCAAGAGGTTATTGGAGAGATCGAGGACGTTGAGAGATTTTAACAAAGAAAATGACTCAGGAATGGAGGAATTCAACTTGTTGCCTTGCAAGATAAGTAGGTTTAGCTTCTTTAGATTGCCAATTTGAGCGGGAATGGGTCCAGACAGGACATTATTACTGAGGTCAATTTTTACTAGATTGATGGCCCCAGAAATTTCAGAAGGCAGAACACCTGAAATCAGGTTATTTTGCATGAACAACTCTGACAAGTTTCTAGCACTTCCAATTGCTTTTGCAATCGGACCACTAAAATTGTTGTAACTCAAATCAATGATCGAAGCATGTGCTAGACCAAAAAGTTGTTCAGGTATTGACCCCTCCAATCGATTATGACTGACTCGAAAACGTATAAGTGTCTTACATTGGGCATAGCTATCAGGCAACTCTCCGGCAAACATATTATCCAGGACAAGGAAGTACATTAATTTACCTGACTTGCAAACGTCTGTTGGCAAAGAACCTGACAGGCGGTTTTCTGATAAGTCTAGGACAATCATGTCTGACATGTGCCCCAGATTTTTCGGCACTTCACCTGATAGAGAATTATCATAAAGTGATAACATGCGCAGGCTGGTTGAGTTTTCTATAGCACTTGGTATTTCCCCAGTAAGGCTGTTGTTGTAAACCTGCAAAACTTCCAGCTTGGGAAGGCGGCATATAGATTCTGGAATCTGGCCTGTCAACGTATTGACTGAGAGGTCCAGATCGATGAGCTCTGTCAAGTTTCCAAGTTCCTCAGGAATGATTCCTGAAAGGTGGTAGTTGTAGTAGAGCTCAAGCTGTTGCAAGTTCTTCAATAATCCAATCGCTGCTGGAATGGGGCCTGTAAGGAAATTCCCACTTAATTCAAGATCAACAAGAGAGGTCATGTTTCCAATTGAAGCTGGTATTGGGCCGTACAACATGCAAGTACTCAAGATCATAGTTTTGAGCTTTGTCAGCCTGGAAATGTTCTCTGGAAGTTGCCACAAACTGAGCTCGGCGTTTTCATTGAAGTCAAGTACCTCAAGGTTGGTGAGATTAGTAACTGACATTGGAAACTTGCCAGCGAAAAGGTTGTTGGACATTTGAAGTATCCGAAGAAACTTCAGAGGCGAGAAATCAGGAAGTGTTCCGGTGAGATACAGAAAACTCAAGTTGACCTCTTCCAAAACAGTACAATTAACGATGCTGTGAAGAAAGTCGCCATGAAAATGATTGTTCCCGAGGCGAAGAACACGTAACTCAGGCAAATAAGAGCAAATCCCAGATGGGAAACGACCAGTTAATGACCAACCTGTCATGTCAACCTTCTCAACCTTTCCTTCAACATTGCAGCCAACCCCAGTAAAATTGCAGTACGGCTTCGCTCCACCAACATCCCAGTTAGACAAGGCGTTCCCTGAAAGAGAAGCTTTAACTAAATTAAAAAACTGAGCTTGTGCTTGTGTATCACTAAAAGCTCTCAGAGGATAGATTAGAGAAACAAATGTCAGGAAAAGGCAGAAAATAGACCGAAGAAGATCCATTCCTCAGACAAAAGTTAGAGAGAAGGAAAGTTCTGAGATGGTTAAGATGGTGGTTGCAGAGGAAGGAGGTGAAGAAGCAAAGAAGTATATATGTGGGGGGGGGATTGAGATGATCATAACACTGTAGTAAACCTTGATGATGACAAAGCAGGTTCCTGCAGCAATTCTCCTACTGAGAAAGAGAGCCATATGCATATCTTTGCATAAAGAGGCTTTATGTTTATACCCACTAACTCACGTAGAGAATAATATCAGTTCAGTGCTTCTTTTTCCTGATAAGGTATTGTAGCTAAACTGCATCTCATCCTAATCACCGCAATGCGATCAGTACCTCCTGACCATCTGATCAATCTCTTTCTCTAAAGTAAGAATGATAATTGTCGAGTCGGGTTCAAACAATCGTTTTTTCTTAGTCCGAACTTATTTCTGAAACAATTAAGTTAAAATAGCTTCATTTTGTCGTTATTTTAAAATTTGGTTGAATCAACTTTAAATTCATTTGAGTTGGGTAATTCGAATTTCTGTAATTTAAATTTAACTTAAAATTCAACCACTCAAACTTTTAAAGGTTAATTATTAAAAAATTATGAATCTTATCCAATTTTATAATATTAGCGTAAATTTTAAAAAGTGACATTAAAATATTTTAATTTTAGTTTGATATTAAATCTCTCATTAACGTAGATGCGGCAAGTTATGTCCAATTAATATTTTTGTCACACGAATATCATGCATTCTATTTATGCCACGTATAAATTTTATTTCATGTGGTTTATTACATCGTTATCATCATCATCACTCAGTCCGAAATTTCACAATAAAGTAGAGTCTGGAGAGGTCTGATAGTACACAACCTTACCCCTACATAACAAAGAGGCTGTTTCTAATAGACCCATATACAAATGTGACAATAAAAAAGTGATGCAGGTTAAAGAGTAAATAAGTAAAATTAACATATTAAAAGATTATGTAAATAAAATTAAAATAAGTAAACAAATAAAATTAAAATAAATACACAAATAAAGAAAAACTATAGTAACGTTAATAAAGACAAATAGGTAAGGCAATACACAAATAGAGAGAAAATAATAATAAATAAATAGAATAGAATAATAATAATAACTGACAAATGATTAATTGTGAATGTGGTTAAAAGGCACTCAACAAAACACACTCAATAAGTGATAGATAGTAGATGAGCAACTCGCAAACCATACTTTAATTGGTCAACTTGAGCTAAAAAGTCAAGTAAGACTCAACGGTTAGACAGCGGCTAACAAGAGGCTATAAAACTAGATAAAATTTAGAACAGGATTTTTTGAAAAAATATTAGAAGTCCTAGTATTACTCCTGTCAAAATCGTAGATATATGACACAAATACAATATGTAGTAACTAGTAAGCACTTGATGAAAAAATTAGCCCAACATAACTCGTTACATCATCTACATTAACAAATAAAATAACTTAACGGATAACTATTTTTACTAAAAATTAAAATTTAGAATATTTTCACGTTGTTTTTAAAATTTGACTTGTTATTACAAAATTAAATAAATTTTGATATTTTTATAATTAATCCACCTTTAAACGTTAATTAAAGCCAAACCCAACTTTTAAACATTAATTAAAATCGAACCCGAGCCAATTTACCACACATACTCGAAAGTTGAATTGAGGCTACCTACCTACACGATTGCTTGCCTCTTGGAACTAAATTATTTGAGATCGTTTCATACTATATGGTGCTTACATTAATTCACAAAATCATGTGCATGACGAGATTACTATATCTTATTTTGAATGCTCAATGAGTAAAGTTTATAATTTTTTTTACAATTGGACATTTAATTTGTTAAAGATGTCACTGTTATATTTCTAAAAGAAGATGTTTGGTAAATTGGCTTGGGCTTGATTTTAATTAGGGTTGTATCTAAGGTGCCGATATAATATATAATTATTAGGGTGATTTTTATTACTAATGTAACTAATATTATTTTAATTATTGTATATTAATATTGAATTGCTCATTCAATGCTCGTTCTCAGCCGACGAGTGCATCGATGGTCGGCAAGTATAATCGTTCTAATGATAATTTTGCACGTATAAATAATTTAAATGATATTTTCCAATGATTATTAAAATAATAATTTCTTAACCCTTTCATTTATCTAAATAAATATTTAAATTAGAATGAAAAGATTATTTTAATATATTAATATGAAAAAATATTTATCATATTAAGATATTTTGCAATTAATATCTAACTGAGAGATAAAAATAATTTAAGGTACTTTAAATTGCTTCATAACAAGTATAAAAAATAAAAAAAATTAAAGAAAAACATGTCAAGACATAAAAGCCAAACGAATATTTATTTATCCTTCGTAACTTACCCATCTTCTTTTAAAAATATAACAAAGAAATCTATAACAAAATTAAAGGGCTAATTGTAAAAAAAATTTATAAACTTCACTTATTTAACTCGAACTTTAAAAAGTAGTGCTAAAATATTTTAACTTTCAATTTTTAACAAAAAATAGTCTAATATTAAGTTCTTCGTTAATATAGATGATGTAGCGAGTCATATAGATTATTATTTTTACCAAATAGCTACCACGTATTATATTTGTACCATATATGAATTTTTTATTTAATAAATAAAAAATATAAAACAATAATTCAATAAAAATTTCGTTGACACACGAGATCTGAAGAGGTTCCATAGTACGTAACTTTATTCTAACTAGATGAGAGATTGCTTTCAAATGATCCACTAAGAAAGAATAATAATAATAATAATAATAATAATAATAACAATAATAACAATAACAACAACAACAAATGCTTATTAAATAAAATATATAATAATTAATAAACTAAATAATACGATAAAGATTAAACATAATAATAAAAAAACTTAGGATAAATCCCCTTAGAGGTAAGTATTACATATTTAAAAGTTTAGATTAATTATAAGAGAAAAATATTAAAAGACCAATGTGAACCACAAAGATCTCTTTATGAAAGATTCTTTATCTGTATCTTAATATTAAAAAGTTTTTTATTGCAGATCATGTCTTTGGTAAATTCCAGCAATTTCATATCATTCTTGATCACTTCTCCCAAAATTTTCTCAAGCCTTCATTTTTTTCTTACAATTTCTAAGTACAATATTCTCGCATCTTCTTAATGGAACATCTTGGTGTTTCCTATTAATATGTCTAAACCACCTAAGCAGCTAAGCCTTATCTTTCTTAATTTTTCAACAATATTAGTCACCTTTAATTTATCCTTTGTCATTACATTCTTAACTTTATCTATTCTAATAAAATTGCGTATCCAACGTAACATTCTCATCTTTGTTACCATTATGAAGGAGTGTATAATTATTTTAGACTTTTTGATATTTTTAATTTATTAAATAATAAAATTTGTATGTAATACAAATACATTATGTGACAGCTACGTGGTAAAAATAATAATTTAATATGACTTACCACATCATCCATATTAACGAAAAACTTAATATCTGGCTACTTTCGCTAAAAATTAAAAGTTGTAGCATTTTAGCTCTACCTTTTAAAGTTTATGCTAATATTACTAAAGTTAGTAAAATTTGAAAATTTTTCTATAATTAACCCTAAGACACTAAAATGTAAAAACTTTTAAAATTATTATTAACCATTTAAACCACGCCTAAAAAATACTTACACTAAATAATTTATGTTATGTTTATTAACAAATAAATATTATTAATAATAAAGATTAATTATAGAATTATTATTTAGCAGTTACTGGTGATAATTATTATTAAATATAGAATTATTTGTAAATTAAAATTTTTTATTATTTATATTATTATAAGGAAAGACAAAGTAATCTACTCTTCGTTTTTATTGATTTAACGGAGGCATATGACAGGGTATCCAGGGAAATTTTGTAGAGATGTTTAGAGGCTAAGGGAGTTTGTTTGTCTTATATAAGATTATTAGAGATATGTATGAAGGGGTAAAGATTAGAATAAAGACGATAGGGTGAGATACAGAAAATTTTTCTATCAACATTAGGTTACACCAAGATTCCTTATTGAGCCCTTTTCTGTTTGTAGTAGTGATGTATGAGCTCACTAATAATATTCAAGGGGATGTGCCTTAGTGTATATTATTTGCTGACAATATTGTCTTTAATGGATGAGACAAAAGAGTGAGTCAATGTCAAATTAGAACGTTGGACGAATACATTATAATAGAGAGGTTTTTAATTGAGCAGGACTAAAACTGAACGCTTAAGAGTTTATATTTTTGGGCCATAGGGTGGATCTTGATGTGGAGGTAAAGATTAGTTCAGAAGTTATACCACATAAATAGTGTTTTAAGTACCTAGAGTCTATCATTCAAAGCAATGGAGAGATCGATGAAGATGTAGTCTACCATACCAAATCAGGGTGGCTTAAATGAAGAAGTACATTAAGAGTTTTATGTGACAAGAAGATATCACTCAAGCTCAAAGGTAAACTATATCGTTTAGCTCTTAAACTGACTATGCTAAGCGAAGTGTTGGGCTATCAAATAAGGGCATAAGGTTAAGAATATATTGGTAAGAGACAAATTAAAGGTGGTGAGTATCAATGATAAATTAAGAAAGACGAGACTTAGGTGGTTTGGACAAGTGAAAAGGAAACACCCTTGATGCTTTAGTGAGAAGATTGAGAAAATAACACTTAGAGACTGTAAGAGGAAAAAAGAAAGGCCTAAAAAGAATTGGGTTGAAGTGATCAAGAATGAAATGACTTTGCTGGAACTTACTAAAGACATGACCTACAATAGAAAATTTTGATGTACTAGGATACAGATAAATGAACTCATGTAGAGAGGTCTTTATCGTTCTCTTAAGTCCTCTAAACTTTCTTGTTCGAGTCATTTGTTTTATAGATATCCTTAATATTTTAATTAAGTAGTACTTCTCTTTTAGTTATTTAGCAAGAGTAATTTTTACTTATTCTATTTACTTTATCTCAATGGCTAATGTGATTTATTCTTGTACTGTCTCTTTTTTTATTACTTTGTATATTTATTTACTTAATTTATCATGTATTGTTAATCTTTACCGTGTTATATACATATTATAATACACATGTTTATATGTATAGTTATATGTATTTATTTATATTTTGGATTATTGTTAATTTGCGCTACATGTGGGTTTATTGGAAATAATCTCTCTACTTTGTAGGGATAAGGTTGCATATTACTGAACATCCTCAAACCCTGTATTTTAGCGAGACTATCAATCACTAGGTGTTGTTGTTATTGTTTTATATTATTGGAAATACAATTATAAATAGGAGTTACTTTATCTTAAGTAGCGATTAATGTTTTACCTTATTTGAAAGTAGTATTGATTACATATATGGTTGTGTGTGTGTGTGTGTGTGTGTATATATATATATATGTAATCTTTCAAACTTAAAAAAAAATTGTCTCTTTAGTTTTTCTCTATCAGAGTATAGATCCTTTGCCTACTGTTAGTAAGACTTATGCCTTGATTACTAGAGAAGAGCACCACAAATTTATTGTTTGAGGCTAAGAAGAACAAGTTGAGGTGATGGCCTTAGTGGTGCAGCAAATGACCAATCCAAAGTTTGGTCTTCAGGTTGGACAACCACTATAGAAAGACTGGCCATGAAGTTTCGAAGTGCTTTGATGTCGTCAGCAATCCCATTTGGTGGAGAGGGCCACGAGGCCAAAATTGCACTGCGTCAGCCCTCAATCCAGAGTAGGACAACTCAGGAGGTGAATGAACCCTAGGAAGGCCTCAAGCTTTTTATATCACACGAGGAAATTTTGAAAGCAATAGCAACATTCCAGGCCTGTAAAGCAAACAGTTTTTGAAATTATTAACACTTCTAAATCGTGATAACTCTAAGAAGCTTTTTGTAAAGGATTCTAAAAAGCTTATATATTTATTGGACAGTGGCACATCTAATCATATGACAAGTTGCTTGGATTTGATATGCAATGTTAAAGAAGCAACAACTCTGCTAGTAATTTTGGAAAATAGAGCTAAGACCATTGCGAAAATGATGGGTCGAATCATATTAAGTCAATATGTGAATTTAATTAATGTCATTTATATGCCTAGTTTGGCTTGTAATTGGACTTCCCTATGCTAGTTGATTACTGAGTTAAATTGTCAAATTATGTTCATTAATGAGCTTTGTGTAATACAAGACTATTCCTCGATGATGCTAACTGGACCATTGGAGTGAGTGAGCTTTAGAAGGGTCAACCACTTCAAGTATGTAAGTTTGCATTCGACTGTGAAGACAAAAAGAGTGGACTCCTTCACAATCTAGCATCAACGTCTTAGACATTAGTCAAGTCAACACTTATATTTTATTACTGATATTAGTAGGATATATTTTAAGAACAATAATATTTGTAATGCCTGTTTTCGAGCAAATTTTCCTTTATTATTGAGTATTAACAATGCTGCAAGTTGTTTCAAGCTTATCCATTGTGATTTATGAGGATTTTATAGTAATACGTCATCTTATGGGTAAACTATTTTATTACTATTGAGGATGAATAGAGTTGTGCACTTTGAGTTTATTTACAGAAAGAAAAAAGTAAGGCTAATTGATGCTTATTTTCTTTTTTCAAATTGGTCGAAACTTTATTTGGGAAGATTTTAAAGTGCATAAGAAGCGATAATGGGTTAGAGTTTGATTCAAGGTCAATGCGAGAATTATATAAAGAGAAGGGTATTATTCATAAAACTAGTTACACGAATACACCATGGCAAAATGGGAGAGTAGAATGTAAAAATAGGAATATTTTAGAGGAAGCAAGGGCGTTGCAATTTCAAACGACTTTACTTGTTCGTTTTTGGCATAAATGTGCTTTGACTACAACTTATTTGATAAATAGAATGTCGACTGTTAAATTGAACAACCAATCACCACATGAGATTTTGTTTAGTGTTACATTGTCCTACAAACATGCTAAAGTGTATGGTTGCTTGTGTTATGCTCATAATGATCTAAGACTAAAGGATAAATTTGAGCCCAGAAGCAGGTGATGTATCATTGTAAGATACTCATATGAGAAAAAAGGTTTGAGGCTTTATGACCTCAAAAAGGGTGATTTTTTAATTCTCATGATGTTTCATTTCATAAAAATATTTTTCCTTTTGCTCAAAGTAATGAACAGAATGAGCGTCAAATTTAGGATATTAATCTTTACTTTAAGGAAAGTTTTGATATGCCAGAGATGAGTGATGAGAGAGAAGACAAAATCAAGAGTGAAAATCTAGAGTTAAAGGGCAGGCAACAGTTCTCACTAGAAGATTGGTAGAGCTCAAGCAATAGAGAGTAGATTGTAATGAATGACTCGTCAACCGACTCAGATACAGGACTATGTTGTTTATTCTGCCATTATAGGAAGTTTGAGGCAATTTTTAGCTATAACATAAAAGCTCCTCAGGTACTCCTTACCCTTTAGCGAATTATATGATATTTGATAATTTTTCTCAAGGTTATTGGGCATTTTTAGTGGCCATAACCTCAAAGGTTAAGAATAGGAGCTATGTAGAGATTGTGAAAAGTGTAAAATGACAAGATGCAATGGCCCAAGAAATTCTCACCCTTGAAGCGAAAAATACATGGTCTTTAGAGACTTTGTCACCTAAAAAGAAGTCAATTGATTGTAAGATCAAATATAAGTCAGATGAAATAGCTGAGCGATACAAGGCACGATTGATAGCAAAAAGTTTCACATAAATTGAAGGTCTTAATTTTCACGAGACATTTACTCAGTTACCAAGCTCATGACCATTCATATTTTTCTATCTGCACCAGTTGTGCGAGATTAGGAGTTGCATCAAATGGATGTTATGAACGTAATCCTATATGACGATTTGGAAGAGGAAGTATACATTAAGCTTCCTTGTGAATTTAGAACAGGTCAAGAAGACAATGTATGTCGATTACACACGTCAGTTTATGGGTTGTGCAGGCTTCTTAAAATTAGTTCACCAAGTTGACCAAAGTGCTAAAGAGGTATGGTTTTGTTCATTCTCGAGCAAATTATTCATTGTTTACTTTTTAGAAAGACAGTGTATTTTTTAAATTATTGGTATATGTGGATGACATCATTTTGATAAGGAACAATATAGTGGCTTGTTTGAATTTTAAGTTGTACCTATATAAATGCTTCGATATTAAATATTTGGAGGGTATTGAAGTATTTTTTGAGGATTGAAGTGGCACGTTCTTCCAAAGAGTTATTCTTATGTTAGTGAAAATATGCTTTGGATATATTGTCCAAAACAAGACTACTTGGAAGCAAATCGATGGACACTCTGATTAAGCAAGGTCATCATCTAGGCTTGGACGATGGTGAAGTTTGCTCAACTCGAGACTTTGTACACGACTAATAGGACGTCTCATCTATCTCCTAATCACTTGGCTCAAAATTTTGTATGTGGTTCATATTATGTTGTAGTTGCTCAAACACCACATACAGAGTATTTTGAAGTGACTATATATGGTGTGCGCTATATTAAAAGGCAATTAAGTCAAGGCATTCTCCTTTAAGATAACAGTAATTTACGACTTTGAGCTTTCTGCAACTCAAATTGGGCAAGTTGTCATGTTTCACATTGCTCAATGACTAGCTATGTCGTGATGCTTTGCCGATCACCAATCTTAGAGAAGACGAAGAAATAGAGTGTTGTGTCCAATCCTTTAATGGCAATAGCTAATTGCTAATTTTTATCTTATTTAGGAGTAGTATTGGTATATATAATCTTTCAAAAATCAAATGGGTCATTTTGTTCAGTTTTCTCTAATTTTATATTTATTAATCACCAATCACTTTAAGAATAACATAATTTCTTTTATTATTTATATTATGATATTATGTTGGCCGCACATACTTATTAACTGAGTTGACCTCTTAGAGGCACGCAAAGCTTGCATTGGGGTAACACGTGTATGTATAAGAAATCACTTGAAGTCAGACACTTTAAAACTCATTCAGATTCTTGTTAAATGGAGATAGGATAGAGAGTATAAAATGCTTTGATTGTGTGGAAGTGGGAAATATATTCTACTCGATGATCGTTGCAGGGAAATTCGCACTACAAGAGTAGGGACCATATTCCAATTTCCAAAAATCTGTACATCTCATAATAAACTAATCAAAGCTACATGGAAAAAAGTACAATAATGCACTTATATTGGTTATTATCCACGTAGGATCATCATTGCTACGATTTCTCATCTGCAAGGACCACGAGTATGTGATGTATGGATAAAGACCTTCTCTTGACTAATGAGACCTGAGTTGACACGAGACTTGAAGCAACTTTAACAGAAAAGAACATATGGATATTATTTTGATTAATTAATTTTTATTATTTTAATTAAAATAATCTGATCCTCTTAAATTCGAGATTGAAATTGAATTATTGAATATTCATTTCAACTTAGAAAACTGTCATCGGTAATTAAAACGTTGGATATACTAAGATTTTAATACATTAATAATTCAAAATTAATTTATAGGTTTAATTATATATATATATATATATATATATATATATTTTAAAGATAAGATCAATCTAGAAGAAGGTGAACAGGTACCAAAATAGCGTGTCAAATGTCACACTCAGGTACATTGATGATGGGCCATATAGGAAGGAAAAGCCCAAAAAAGTGATTTTATAGGTGAGCCCAGCTGAAATTATTGATGGGAATCTGAGTGAGTAGGCTGGAGGGATTGGAACTTGGAAGGAACAAGGAAAGAACAAAGTGCTCCATGATGGTTGTGCAAAGCAAAGATGCCCACTCAGTCACTCCTCAAAAAGCACTGGACGTTGATTTGGCTTTGGCAAGTTGCCCCATTCCTGATAAGCTGCTCGCTCTTTTTCTTTTTTTGCTTTCCTTTACCAACATCTTCTTTAACGCACCTTAGCAGGTGTATAACATTATATATATATATATATATATATAGGGAGAGAGACAGGCATTTTCTCCGTGAAGTGACTCAAATTCAATAGTTTTGTTTTCCCAATTCTAAAATCTAAACAAACCCCAAGTTGTGGGTTAAGGACCAAAAAGATTCTACACAAGCACACGTACACCTAATTGGATAGCTTCGACAAGCCGCGTCTCAGTTCTTATCTGTTTTGCTTTCCAGGATCTCTATCCGTAGGTATTAACATTAGGGAGTCAATTACGATAAGATCTGATGCTCATAAAATAGGTTAGGCACAGAATAACAAAAATAGGTGATCTAAACCTCTGCAATCATAATTTTACAAAAGCAAATTTTTTTAGGTTAAATTTGAGTACTAACAATATATTGTTAGAAATATATATATGTGGATTAATATAATCACAACATTAATTCCATATGCCTAATCACAATCGAATTGTCTAATGTATATTTAATAACCATAATGAGATGGTTAATTTGCTAATTGCATTTGAGACACATGGTAGTATCCTAATAATTATATGTTGGCCCATTAAACTATAGTTCACTTCATCCATTAAAATGACACAATTAGCCTACTCTACCCCTTGGGGTAGAACATGTCATAATAAATGACATAAGGTGAGATTTTTGCATATATAGTGTGTGTGGGTGAGAAAAGATAAGGTTGGGTCTTCTACCATTACTCTCTCTTGCACAAGAGTTGTATTTTTCTCTTTGATAGGTTTTGAAGAAGCATGGAAAGGATTCAAGATCATATACCACATGTTGGAGGTATGATTTCATTATCTTGTTATGCTCTAAATAAAATGTGATCTTAGTTGTTGAATGTTGTTAATTACTGCATTTATTATAACAATTGGTATCAGAGCACCAAGTCATTTGATTTTAGGGCTCGTTTTTCCGGTTGTTCAAAACATTTTCGGTTCAAATCTTTTTTCGTCTAAATAACTTCGAAATGATGTGTTATTGGTTCAGAAAAGATTGTTGGTTGATATTGTTGCGTTTCATCTCTATTTTGGACAAAGAACCACAGTTTTTGGATGAGTTTTCGTGTTTTCTTTCATGGTCGAAATGGGTTTGTTGCTTTCAGATTTTTGAGCACCTTTGGCCAAAATGGATATGTGAAATCCATAGAATGTGAAAAATGGAAGAAAATGCCTCAAAAATCGTCGGAAATGGAGGTCAGGAGAGGGAGTTCCAGCCGGGTCGGACCCGCGGGTCTGCGGGTTGACCCATCGACCCGGCTGGAGGACAGGGACGACGCATACGGTGTCGTCCAGCCAGCTGTGGGCGCGGGTCGCGGCCGACCCGACCCGGATATTTAAAATTTTATTTTATTATTTTTTATTTATTTATATATTTACCAAAAAAATCGTGCGTGGGGGCACGTGCAGACTCATTTCTGGACCCTTTTTTTCTTGTTTTTGCTTCAAATTTTATTTCTAATTTTTCCCATATGTTTATGCATAAGATTAATTAGTAATTTGATTTGATAATTTTAATTGTTTTAATCTTATTATGGCATAAACATGTTTTTGTTAACAATAGTTAATGCTTATTTTTACCTGTCGTATAATTGAGCACGTGAAACTATTTATGATGAGTAATTTTTAAATATTAATGTATATTTAAAATTTGTGTTTTTCCTTTAAAATAACGTTAAGATCCATACGGATAATTAATTGTCCTGTCGATAATTATTGCTTAGTAGAATGCTTAATATGGTGAAAAATTTTATTAAAATATTATGAACCGCACAATTTTTCTATCCTTTCGATAGCATATTGATGATTTGGTTGTGATATTTTAATAAATTGTTCTTACCTGTGAATGAGTTCTATATGTATTTAAGGAACTCTAGCATAAATTATGTAGTTGATTTTGAGAAAAAGAGCACGAATTGCATGATTATGTTTTAACATGCATATCATAGTTATTGCTCTTGG
>JANZXP010000002.1:3740043-3767522 GCA_027576715.1 Erythroxylum flavicans
GGTGGGGTGTGGGGTCCAACACGGCCATCAGCTACTGACCCTTCCCAACCAAAAAGAATATAAACAAATTGCATGTCAAGTGTGCACACACCTAACATATTTGTTGCAATGTTGGCCTTACGAGTTCGCAATCTAAGCTTATCTTTAATTGGCATATTAACCTTAATATATGTCCCGTCTAGAGCACATAAGCAATTCTATAATTCAAATGAAGTAAAAAATAATGAAGAACCTTCATCACATTCACTATATTTTCTTATAAAAGTAATAGGGTGATTATCTACCTTAAACCACATCCATCAATGGTCCAAAGAGTTTGTTAGTATGGGCTCAGGTTTTCTAAATAAAAGATCTTGCAAATGCATCACTGCATTTAAAACATTATGAAAACACCGACTAATTGTCTCACCTAACCTTCTAAATTTTTCCAAATAACTCGATTTTTAACATGATGAGCAATAATATGTAAGAAAATTGATACTTGTTCATCAATAAGCATGTTTTTATTGACTTTAATCCTTCTATATTTTTTAGCATTTCATATAGTTTAAAAAAAGCTTGCCTATTTATCCTAACCATTAAAATACATGACTCATCATTGTTATGCATAATTTACCTCACATAATCTCAATTTGCATAAAAAATTAGAAAATAACTTCTGACCCTTGGCCGATAACTATATAAAGAAGCCTCCAATGCCAACAAACTCAATAGCAAACTAACAATATTACACAAATGCAACCATGCAGTCAAGACAACCACAATCCTTTTTGTTCTTTCAATATTTCTACGTAAACTCAAACTAAAATGAGCCATAACTACAAAAAATAAAATTTGTAATGTATTTACATAAATTTGTTTAAATAATATACAATGTAAGAGAAAAATCATGAAATATCAAAATAGTTTCAATGTACGATGTAAGAGAACAACCGTGAAATAATTCTAATCTTACAAAATCTGTTGGAATGGTCCGACTCAAAAGTTTGTATCATGATAGTAGCCGAGACCAAGACTTATAACAATCCAAAATTACAAATAAAATGTCTCATACATTCTTTTGGTCAAAGAAGCATAGCCTAAATACCATAGCCAGATAGCCTTTAGCTTTGATCAATTCTCCAAAATATCAAAATTTTATTTCTAAGGATGGTCCTTAGAAAAGTAGGGCATAATTGTTAATGGATACTATCCCATTTTTCCATATGGGTTAGAAAAGGAAAAGAAGTCAACGGTCCTTTGATTTTAGAGGCTTGTGCTTCTTTCATGTCAATAGCGTATTTGCAAAATGCATTAAATAAGTTCTTGACATTGACATAGTTCTCAAAATTATTGAAGATCAAATTCAATAAAAACAGTATGGTAAAATAATATTAGTCCACAGCTCTATTCAAACGGAAAGATTCACGGTTCAAATCTCTCATGCACAAACTATGTCAAGGATAAACAGATGCTACAGTTCATTAATTTCAAGAAAAGCAACAAGTTAAAATCACACTAGCCAGTTCACAGGTTATCCCAGTTTTAAGACAAAATGTTGGACAAACTTAAAACTATAAGAATGGGCATACCTTGTAGCTGATTGGACAGCTTCAAAGCTGGAAACACATTTTAAAGTAGCTACAAAAGCATTGAGAGGAAGGATGTAATTGATAATTAAAATATGAGATGTCAAATATGTACTGCCGAAGCATAATTGCAAGTTAGAAAATCAAAAACTAAAACATTTCATTAAAAGAGGATAAATTTGTCTATATCCAGTAATTTGTTTATATCCATTGGAAAATCGGGTATCTCATTTGATTTTCAATCCATTGTTTCAAAAACATAGCACTAAATATGACAATATAGGATATTGGAAGATAATAAAAGAATCAGTTGCTAAAATTGACAATTTACAAAAAGATTTTCTTGCAAAGGATACATAAAATGTTATGATATTTACCACTTCCATACAAGATTACACTAAACATAAACTCCAACCCAGGTGAACGACTGACCTCTCTTTTCTCCTCTCCAACACTTAACAACTTCAAAGTTGACTTCCTTAGCACAAACTTAAGCATCTCCAACTGACAAGTCTGTCAAACTGATGGTATCATTATAATATAAGCGCTTGGCATGTCAAAAGCTTGAGTTGCTGACCAGAGCATGAGTATCCTAAAAGAGAATGAACAAACCTTCAGACTTAAGGCCACAGAAGAATTAAGACCTTCATATATATCTTTAAAGGAAATATAGGGAAGAACAAAGATGGCTTTGGCCATTTTGGTAGTATTGAACACGTTGGTTAGGCTCACCAGCGATAATCCCGCAAAGATTAAAAGTGAAAAAGGTGAAAGTAGTAGTGGGGGTTGAAAATACAAGGTCATTAACGAAGATATTGAGTAGCCATGAGATGATAATGGTTTATAAGGATAATAATGATGATGGAAAGGTGGGAAGGTTTTTGTGTCATTTGAAAATTTGTGGATGAATAGGAATGGAGGCCTCTGGTTTCTTGTTCTTCATTGAGAACTCAGAGAAATAGCAAAGTTTGGAACCATACGCCTAGTCAATTTGTTTTATTTACCCTTTTTTGAAATATTTTATTTCACTACCACATGTACATTTTTATATATGGAAAACTATCTTCCAATTTCATATTATTTTATATTTTATATTTTGTTATTTTTCTCCATTTTGTTGAGTGTTCGGCCCTATTTTCAGACTTTTGGTGATCTTTAATGCTTTTATGGTTTGTAGGAATGAGGAAAACGATTGAAGATAAGAAAAATGATAGTTGGATGAAGCTCTTCTAGGAAGACACGATCGTGTAAGGTGTTACATGCCTATGTCCTTTACTTGCATGGCTGTGTGGATCAACTGTGTAAGTCTCTGTAACCATCTAAAGAAGGACATGAAGAGTGAAGATATACACGATCGTGCTTACATTTATGTTTATCACATGCACGGCTGTGTGTGACGACCATGTGGATCAGCCGTGTAAGTCTCTGAAATTGTGTGAAGAAGCACGTGAGGGTGAAGACATACATGACCATGTGTGACGATCGTGTAGCTCTTTGTAGTCATATACATCTACGGCGAGGTAGTGCTAGAAGAGACACAGTCACTTATATGGTCATGCTAGAAGAGACACAGTTACTTATATGGTCATGTATTTGATCGTGTACAGTGCAAAAAACCTATTTTATGATATAAAAGAGAAAAATACATAGGTTTTGTAAGAGAGAGCAACCAAAACACTAAAAAGTGAGGAAAAACAAAGAGAGACCTAGCAGTATAATATTCTCATCCTTATTTATTACTTTTAAGTTTGGTTTGAGATTTTGTTGATCGACATACCAATTTTGGTTTCAATCCTGAAACTTTGAGAGGCAACTTATAGTTATAGGTTAATATATAGGTGAGATATTAAGGGGGTGTTTGGTTCCCTTTTTTTGTTATTATTTTCATAAAAAATAAAATAGTCCCTAAAAACTTGTTTGGTTTAAGTAGTTTTCATTTTTCATTGTTAAAAATAAAAAATGGCAACATGTTTTTGAAAACATAAAAAAAAATTTGTGTATTTTTAAAACAGTTTTTTATATGTTGCGAAAACAAGTTTCCCTGCTTTAGCAACTGTAGTTCTACAGCCTCTTCTGCTATTTCTCCTTATTTCTATTTCCTTTTTTCTATCGCTTGCATTAAAAGGTCTCTGCACATAAAAATCAACAAAAAATCTATTATCTTTACGTCTTCTGTCGTCTTTTTAATGTCTGCGTCTTCTTGTATGTGATTTCTAGGTTTGTTTTCGTATAAGCCAATGTGTGTTTTCTAACCCATTGCTTGACAAATATTGATGTTATTTGCATTGAAACATGAACATGCCCATCACCTTCTTTGGCGTGAATACAAAGAAGAGAAGTGGAAGTTATGCTACAGTAACATACACATGTTATTGTAGCATAATTAAAATTAATTCATTAATTCATCGACACTTTTGTTGAGAGCCCTTTATGTGTTGCTTATGAGATGGTAGGCTTGGATAGTCATGCTAACCGTCTGCTTCAGGAGAAAGAGTCAGGGAAATAAGATGGATATTTCACCAAGCTGTCTTAAAAAAGATGGTCATTTTTTGTCTCTTATTGCATCGTTTAGCTCTTATTGCAATGACAAAACCACATTCTTCTCATGTTCTAGTATTCTTTTATCACCAAGTATTTTTTATCTCTTATCGCATCGTTTACAATGACAAAACTACCTTCTTCTCATGTTCCAGTATTCACGCAAAAGAGAAGTGAGAGTTATGCTACAGTAACATGTGTGAGAGTTATGCTATAGTAACATGCACATGTTACTGTAGCATAATTAAAATTAATTCATTAATTCATCAACTATGTTTTGTTTCACGAGAGAGGCCTTCTTGTGTTTTATGGGTCGAGATGGATGAAGTTTTATATCAGACCTTTGATAAGTTCAATAGTCCAGTAGCTGCTAAGTTCAATAACTTTCGGACTTAAAAGTCGTAGATTTTGCATTAATGTCCAGTAATTTCTGGACTGATAATGTAGTAGCTTGTGGATAGCTCAACATTTCTCACAAAATAAGATTGAGCACTTTTCATCATAACATCCATGTCATGCTTTACTGCTTCCAAGCTCCTATAATGGTTGACCTTTAACCACCCATTGAGGTGTAAAGGGTACTTACTTGTTGAAGAAATCCATCTTATTCGAAGCCTCATTTAGTTTTTAGATCCTATATTTATCCTGTGACATTTTTAAGTATTTCTCCATTTGTGAACACGATATTTCTCCCAAGGTCTGTCATCAAACTTGTCTGACTTTGCTTGTGAGGAAACAATTTTACCTTCCCACCAACTACCGTTTTCCCTATTTATGTTCCCCCACTACACCAGGGCTAAAAGCTCAAATTGGGGCTTAACTTTTTTTAGTTTGATCAGTTTTGGACTTAAACTTGTAACTTACTCATATAAGCTCTAAAATTTCACGAATCTGCTCAATTTAAGATTTTTTAGACGAAAATTAGGATGTGTTTTACGTGCGCCGTTATATGTAGTTCATTTAGTATTTTTGTAGGCTTGTTCAAAGATTTCGATTTAAGGTTTGGGTTTCAATTGGGATTGTGGTCGATATTAGGGTTTGGGGTTTACTTATAATCGTTATGACTTTGGATCAGAAATTTCATGGCTCCTAGTCTTGTGCTATTATAAAAGAAGTTGATGTAGGTTTCGAGTGTGATTTATGTGATTTCAATATAATTTAGGCATACTCTGACTTTGCAATTATTTATTATGATTTATGAATCCCTTTGGCCATAAATTCACATATGATATTGTGAATTGTAATTCCATCACTGTAATTGATATTCAGGTTCCTATGATATGAAACTCGAGTCAAAGAAGAATGGAGGAAATGCTGATTCATCCCTCTGTATTCGTTTGAAACCGAAAGAGATAGTTTTATCATCATCCTTTGATTTGACGAAGCTCTCTTATGCCCTTGATCTTGTAGATAACAAGCCAGATGAAGCAATTGTAGATAATGCCAACTCCATCCTCAATCAGAGTCAAAACAGTTCCCCCTTTAACTTGACTCAGCTCTTAGATGCATTGTCTGTTGCTGATGAAGAGGAGAAAAAGAGGGTTGTATTCAATTCGAGGTTCTTAGGAATGCCAGATATTGTTAAGACAAAATTTGAATTGTTCTTTACGACTTGTGATACTTTCAATCCCATTGGGGGCAAAGATCTGGGAGTTTGGTCTTTCCCAGGTATTCCTATCGGACTTAGATTAGCGAACATTTTTTCAATAAAGAAAAACATGTGACTTTTTAAGGTTAGGATGCCTCATCGATGGGCATGTCATCGATGATGAGAGAAACTAACATTGTTATAATCTTTGCTTCTTGTAATTACTTTGGCGATTAGGGTTATGGCTTGCATATAATGACGCATGTAAAACACGCCCTAATTTCTGCCTTAAAAAGTCTTAAATTGAACATACTCGTGAAATTTTAGATCTTCTATGAGCAAGTTACAATAAGTCCTAAACTGATCAAACTAAAAAAAGTTAAGCCCCAATTTGGGCTTTTAGCCCCACACTAGGCATTCATCACCCTTTATCCAGTTTCTACTTATAACAGCATCATATAACCGCAACATGATATATATATATATATATATATATATATATGTACTTACTTATTAGTAGAAAAATAGGTTAGCAAGGAAACCATTTTGCCATGTCAAGAAGGTATTACTACTTTTGATTAATACATGTTGTCATACAAAGCTTATACTTATATCTTCTATAGTTACGTTTAATTTTGTTTTCTTTCAATCGTGGAAAATGCCCTTAATTGTCACTTTTATTATTCCTTAAAGCTTGGAGCTGAGATTCCATTTTAACCCACAAGATGTTGTTTGTAATGAGCATTGAATGATATAATTGAAAAGAATATTGTTTACATTTTGTTTGACAGATTAGATACCACGCAACATTAGTTCAATGATTACAATTAGCATATAACATGCTTGCATCTTTTTTAATGTCTACTATCGAGAAGGGTCCCTTGTAAATGATATAATTCAATGCCAAATATAGTGCACGAAGAATTTGTCTCACTTATAAGTTGTCAACATATAGAACCTCAACTGAAATGTCATAGACTCACATTTCTATTGCACTCTTACGAGTTCTTTAGTTATATAATCATTTACTAAAGTATACCCTGTGGATATTACTATGATTTTTTTTGTACTCTTTAAGTTGTCAGATGTTTCTTTTTTACTTGGCTAGTTTCTTTCTAAATTCAGATTTAGAGTGAATTATAATTGAATCTGCATTCATATAAGGAAAACTAGAAAGAAAAAGATGTGATACCTATCTCAAATATACAACTTCATCACCTAGCTGAGGGATATAACGATATCCCTCCTCGTTCTTTGACATATTTAACCAGGATAATTTCCTTAGTTGATTTACTTTGCTCGTCATCGAACCCCACATGTCATTATCATAATAACTACCTCTCCTGCTTTTAGTAGACCTTGGTATGCCTTTTGCTTTTGAACTTGACGTCCTTTCTTCAGAGAGGACCTTATTACTAGAAGTCTTGATCATCTCTGGCAATGTATGGCCCACTTTCATCCTAAAGCTATAGGTTGTTGAATTTGGTTCCTAGGAAGCATCTTTCATATATGCATTGTAAATTGCATCAGTTGCAACTTCATATAAGCCACTTCCTAAATTTTGATGATTAACTTCATTTGAAGGATATTCCTTACCACCATCAAACCCATTCAAGTTATCTCTCAGTTTCATTAACATGTCTGTAGGGGTCATCCAATTATGTTGAAAGGTTAATTTACCTGAACTTTTTTTGTCTGCCAACAATCCTTTTGTTTTCATTTGTAACTTTGTGGATTTGGTTGTTTTTATTTTGAACTATATTTAACATTTAATATTTTGCATAAATTGTTGTATTTGTCTCATGTTTATTTTGAACCATGTTTAGCATTTAATACTTTGTAGAAATTGTTGTAATTGATATCGCTTATATGTAATTACATTTAGTGATAGAAGGTTTGAACAATATGAATAATTCCAATGATTGTGTGGAAATAAATGAAAAAGATAGAGTATGGAATGATTCCATAAGGATGTATTTAATCTCCTTTATGGTTGAAGAAGTGAAGAAGTGAAATCGAACTGCTACTACCTTTTCTAAATCTAGTTGGAAGAATATTAAGGCAGGGCTTCAAATAAAATTCAATAAGGAGTATACTGATATTCAATTGAAGAATAAATATAATGGATAAAGGGCTAGATTGAAAATTTTCAAGAACTTACTCAAAGAAATAGGAATCGGTTACAACTCCTTTACTGGTGAAGTTAATGTTATAAATGAATGATGGGAAAATCTATTTAAGGTAAAAATATGTCTTTATTTTATTAATATATCATATTATATAATATTTATTTACATATTCCTTTTTCATCATTATAGGTGCATAAAATGACTCACGGATTCAAGAAAAAAGGATGTAAGGAATTTTCAGACTTGTGTTATATTTTTGGAGATACTATTACAACTGGCATGCATATACATCTATCAACTAAATCTCCATCGATAGTAAAGAAGAGGAATATGGAAATGATGTTGATGAAGATTACTAGTATAATGAAAAAGAAGATCAAGATCTAATTTCTACATATAAGAGAAAGAAATCTCCTAAAAATAAGAAGGCAAAGAAGACACATTCTAACATTATAGAAGAGGTCTTGCTTATACTTGGTGAACAATCAAAAAGGAAGAATGATTTACTTAAAAAAAAACTGAGTCAAACATCATCCACTGTAGAGAATAGATATTAAGAATCTAGCATAATGATAGAATGTATGAATTCCTTAGATGAATCTGGTGTTGACGATGTGCAATACGGAAAAGCTATAAAGGCTTTACATTATTCTCCACTTTATAGGGATTTTTTATGAAGATGACAAATACAAGGAAGTCGGATTAGATTATATCGCTTTAGTTATATTTTCATGTTATTGCATATCAAATTCTTATTAATTTGACACTTTTATTTTAAATATTATTCCGTAGTTTGAACATTTTAAGTTTGTGATTTGTATGAATATTTGGTTAAACTTTTTGATTGAATGTTTTATTAATTATTTAATGTTGTCATTGTAGATACATGGATTTCTTATCAGATTTCGAATCAGATTCTGATGATGAATGGAAGAAGTTAATCATTATTTCTCTAGCTAGGGAAGAGAACAAATATTTTCATTTACAAAAGCAACCATGTGAAACTTTTGCTCTACTAGGTCATGATTGGATATTAGAACTTTTGAATGAGAATCCTACAAGGATTTATAAAAAACATAAGAATGAGAAAGATAATCTTCTTAAGCTTATGTGAAGAGTTGAAGAGTTTATGAGGCTTAAAGGTAACAAGTCATTTGACTGTGGAGGAACAAGTAGTGATTTTCTTGATGATTATAGGGCATGGTGAGACAACTAGAGTCAATATAGAACGCTTTCAACATTCGACCTAGACAATTTCAAAGTACTTTCGTAAAGATTTGTATGCAGTTAATCTTCATGCAAAATGAGTTATTACTCCACCATCTTTTACTAATATACCTCTTGAGATTCAACATAATTCAAATTTCTTTCTAGATTTTCAGGTACATTCATATATTTAATTACTATTTTAATTATGTCCTTATAATTAATAGTTATTTTAATATATATTTTAATTTTTAGGATTGTATAGGAGCAATAGATGTTACAAATATTGATGCACATGTTCCGACCGATGAATAAATACCATAAGGGGCAAAAAAATTAATCCAACCCAAAATATTATGTTTTGCTGCTCATTTAACATGCATTTTACATATATAACGGCTGGATCAGAAGGTACTAAGTGACTATTGAGTTCTTTTAGAAACTGTGTCAAATCCAATGAATCAATTTCCTATGCCTCTATAAGGTATTATATTGTTTTAAATAAACATAGTAATTACGATTCATTTAATATCTTTTTGTTAATATTATGTTCTTTATATGTTGGATAAGTATTATTTTGTTAATTCAGGCAACACTAATATGCCTGGATTTCTTTCACCATACCGAGATAAAAGAAATCATTTGCGAGATTATAGAGGCAGAGAAAGACATCAAGGTCCATGGGAATTGTTTAACTACATGCGTTCTTTATTAAGAAATGTTATTGAAAGATATTTTGGCGTTCTAAAAGCAAGATTCTTTATACTTAAAAACATGCTGAATTATGATATGAAGAAACAAAAATACATCGTTATTGCTTGTTGTGTTATACACAATTATATTAGAATGTATGGACAAAACGATGAATTATTTAACAATTGTGCTAAAAATGAAGAACAAATTAGGGAAAGTGAAAATGAAGATGCAAGTCCTCAAGTGGAGTTTAATATCACTCCAACATAACCTCGAGGTATGTTTTGAAGCGAGACGAAATTGTTAAACAAATGTGAAGTGATTATATTATTTCTAATTGATTTATATTTCTTTTTGTAAATGATAGTACTATTATATTTTTCAAGAATTATAATATGATGGACATTTTTATTGATTAGAATGACTACAATTAATTTGTAATTTTTCAATTATATTTAATTTGCATATATTTTAATTTTAATTATAATGATAATTAATTAATTTTAAATATAATGTATTATATTAAAATTATTAACATAAGAATATAATTACAAAATTAGAAATAAGATAATAAAAACCAAACGTTTTTTTAGTTTTTTTATTACAAATCTCAACCAAACAGATTTTTGTTTTCAATTTTTATGTTACAAAATTTAACCAAACAAGTTTTTGTTTTTCTTATAAAAAACAAAATTAAAAATAGAAAACAAAAAACAAAAACCAAAAAACCAAAAACTACAACAATAAAACAGAAATAGAACCAAACAAGCCCCAAACTTTGTAAATCTTTATTTGAGTTTTATGGATTTACTTGTCAGTGGCAAGTGATTTTTCCCTTTAAACTAGAGGGTTTTCACATAAGTCTCGGCGTTTGCTTCTTTATTAAGTTTCTTATTCTCATACTAATTTTTTGGCTAAACATGAAGAGTATTTTGTTAATGAATTGTGGTTGATCTTTTAGAGAGTTGTGTTATTGTCTCCCAACAAATGGTATCATAATCATCATGATAAAAGGTGGAAACAGCTATATGATCAAATTGACATTAACAAACTACTATATTTGGAAGCCTATAATGGAGGACCTTTTGTATTGTAAGGATTTCTTCGATCTTATTAATGTGGCCAAAACTGAGAAGGATAATGTTCTTCAAAACTTGAGAAGATGTCAGATAGAGAATGAGAAAAGATGAAGCGAAAAAATTTAGGCACAATTCGACAATAGATTGATATTTGCATGTTCAACCATATGTCACAAGAAACAAATCCTTTTAAGTTGTAGAAACAGCTAGAAGGAATCTATGAAAGGAAGACAACCTATAACAAGCCCTCTTTGATTAAACGACTTGTAAACTTGAACCTGAAAAATGGGAAATTTGTATAGCTGCATTTGAGTGATTTCCAAGATATAATTAATAAGCTCACTATAATAAAGATCATTCTTGACTAGATTCAAGCCTTGTTCCTATTGAGTTCACTACAGGATAGCTAGGAGACATTGGTGGTGAAGATTAGCAATTCAGCTTCTAAAGGTGTGTTCTCTTTGGATGTAATTAAAAAGAGTAAGTTCAATGAAGAAATTATAAGAAAAGAGATGGAAGTTGACAATGTGCAAGTTTTCGTGGTAGAAAGCAGGGGAAGGAGCAAGAGTAGAGGTCTCAAAGGGCACGACAAGTATAAGAATCGATCAAAGTCTAAATGTGATAAAGAGGTGAAGACATGACACTATTATGACAAGCTAGGACACATTAAGAGGTTATGTTATAAATGAAAGAGGGATCAAAAAAGGCAAGATCATCATAATAATAGAGATAATAAAAATACTGTTGCAATAGCTTCAAGAACAAATGATAAGGTATCCTTAGTTTTGTCCGCAAGTGAATGCTTCCTTATCAGTGATTTGGGGTTCTAATTGGCTTATTAACACAGGAGTTTCATATCATTGTATTCCAAAAGTATAGTACTTCTCAATTTGCTATTTAAAACTCAAATCATTAATATGGAGATTTTGGAAGCGTAAAGATGAGAAATCAAAGTTATGCCAAGATTATCGGTATGGGTGATATTTGAGTTCAAAAAGACGTCAGATGCTTATTAATCATAAGAGAAGTACGACATATTCCTAACTTAAGGCTAAATTTGTTATCAATAAACATGTTATATTAAGAAGGATTCAAGCAAACTTTCAAGGATAGGAAGTGGAAACTATTTAAATAAGCAATGAATATTGCTCAAGGAGAGTTATGTTGCACATTGTATAAGGCACACTTAAAGGTGTGAGGTGGTGGAAAAGCACACACAATTGAAGAGGAAACTTCTTCAAATATACAGCAACGAAAATTAGGGCACATAAGTGAGAAAGGATTAAAGTTGCTAGCTGGTAAATCCTTTATCCCAATTAAGAACACCTAGAGCTCAATCCTTGTGATTATTGTTTAGCAAGAAAGCAACATAGAGTCTCTTTCAAGATAAGATTTACAAGGAAGATGGAGATATTGGAGTTGGTGCATTTAGATTTTTATGGTTCAGTTAAGGAGTCACTGGGAGGTAACAAATATTTTGTTACAATTATTAATGATACTTCGAGGATGACTTGGGTGTACATGTGGAAAGAAAAGAGTCAAGTTTTTGAAACTTTTTAGAAGTTTCATTCCATGAGAGAAAGGGAAGTTGAGAGGAAGCTAAAGTGTTTCTGAACAGATAATGGAAGTGAGTATACTTCTAAGGTTTTTAAAGAATATCGTATATAGCATGGCATTAAACTTGAGAAGAATGAACTTGGTACTTCATAACATAATGGTATTGCTAAGAGGACGAACATAACTATAATGCAGAAGGTTCGTTGCATGCTTAGAATGTCCATATTGTTGAAGATAGTTTAGGGTAAAGCAGTTTGAACTGCGATCTATTTAATCAATAAAGCTTCCTCAAGTCTATTAAATTTTGAGATTCTCGAGAGAGCATAGACTAGTAAAAATCTCATATATCATCATTTGAGAGTTTTTGGCTGTAAAGTATTTAGACATGTGCCTAAGGATCAAAGATAGAAGCCTGACTTAAAGGCGATATCTTACATCTATGTTGGCTATGGTAATCATTAATTTGGCTTCAGACTTTATAACAAATAAAACCTTAAAGTGATCAGAAGCAAGGATATGGTATTCTAGGAGCACAAGAAAGGCGTAGATCTTTTAAGAGAAGATAAGTCCACACACAGTTGTTCATCCTATGGTATTCTTAACTCTTCTCCAATTTCTCACATTATTGAGTAGTTTATAGGTGAACGAGATGAAATGTGTGACCAAACACACATTAACAGTGATCAGGTGCAACTTGAAAAAAATGAGCTACATGAACCACAGTTGGACAGTGCTGAAGATGAAATCGTTAATGAAATACAACTTTGAAGGTTGAAAAGGAAGAAAAGGTCTTCTACGAGATGTTTGAGTTCATAATATTTGTTCGTTACTGCTGAGGGAGAGCCTGAGAATATACAAGATGTTGCATCTTATAAATACAATGATCTTTGGCTCATAGCTATTAAGGAAGAGTGAACTCTCTAAAGAAAAGTGATACATATGAGCTTGTGAAACTTCCAAAAGGCAAAAATGCACTAAAGAATAAATGGGTGTTTAAGATAATGAAAGATGGTGACAAGCTGGTGAAGTAGAAGGCAAAGTTAGTAGTGAAAGAGTTTAGTCAAAAGAAGGGTATAAATTTTGATGAAATCTTTTCACCACTAGTTAAGATGACGTCAATTCAAATAGTATCCGGTTTGACTACCTGTTTGGATCTTAAACTTAAACAGCTGGAAGTTAAAACAACTTTCTTACATAAAGATTTAGAAGAGGAGATATACATGGAGTTGCCAGAAGGCTTTAAAGCTAAAGGTAAGGGGAATCTGATTTGCAAGTTGAAGAAAAACTTATATGGGTTAAAAAAAGCTCCAAGGCAGTGGTATCATAAGTTTGATTCTTTTATGACGGATCTTACTTACAAGAGAACTTATGTCAATACTTGTGTGTATTTCAAAAATTTCATAGGTGAAAACTTCATCATTTTTCTTCTATATGTTGATGATATACTGATTATGGGAAATTGAAGGAGGATTTGTCTAAATCTTTTGATATGACAGATTTAAGTCCTAAAAACCAAATTTTAGGCATGAAAATAACTCGAGATAGGAATAGTAGAAAATTATGGTTATCACAGGAAAGATATATTGAACCGATGTTAGAAAGGTTTAATATGAAGCATGTCAAGCAAGTTACCATGTCGCTAACATCTCACTTTAAGATGAGTAAGTGTGCGTGCCCCTCAACAGAAAAGGAGAAAGATGGTATGTCTTATATTTCGTACTCATCTGCAGTAAGGTCTTTTATGTATGCAATAGTGTGTACAAGGCTAAATATTGCACAACCGATTGGACTAGTAAGTAAATTCTTTTCTAATATAGAAAAAGTTCACTAAGAAACAGTGAAATAGTTTTGAGATATTTGAAAGGTATTTAAAAGTGGAGTTTTTATTTTGGTGTTGTAAGTCAATTTTTAAAGGTTGTAAGGATGTAGAAATGGATGGAGATCTTGATGGAAGAAAATCCACTTCATGTTTTCTGTTCAATTTATAAGGGGAGCCATTTTATGGCAATCCAAGCTATAAAAGTGTGTAACTTTATCTACAACTGAAGCAAAGTATGTAACTACAATAAAAGCTAGTAAAGAGATGCTTTGGTTGAAAAGACTCCTTCAAAAGTTGGATGTGAAGCAAGAAGACTGTAGTATTTTGTAATAGTCAAAGTGCTATTGACTTAAGCAAAAATATTATGTATCATTCGCACATAAGGCGCATAGATGTTAGATATCATTAGTTGAGATTCATGATTGAGGAGTAACAATTAAAGTTGAAGAAGATTCACACAAATATGAATGGTGTTGATATGTTGACTAAAATAGTTCCTGAAAACAAGCACGAGTTTTATAGTAAGCTTATTAGAATGTATCCCAAGTAGTTGTTGAAGTATAACATGTCTTTCCCATAATTAGACTGGAGGGGGAGATTGTTGAGTTTTTAGCCCCATTTTGAGACTTTTGATGATCGTTGATGCTTTTGTGATTCATAGGAATGACGAATAAGTGAAGACAA
Source organism: Erythroxylum flavicans (assembly GCA_027576715.1). Taxonomy (NCBI): domain Eukaryota; kingdom Viridiplantae; phylum Streptophyta; class Magnoliopsida; order Malpighiales; family Erythroxylaceae; genus Erythroxylum; species Erythroxylum flavicans. Next base: position 3,754,905 of record JANZXP010000002.1, read on the forward strand.
GATGAATGACAGTTAGATTAAGCTCTTTTGGTGAGACACGACTGTGTAGGGTGCTACATGCCTATATCCTTTATTTACACGATTGTGCGGATCAATCGTGTAAGTCTCTGGAATCATGTGAAGGATGTGAATGGCGAAGACATATACAATCATGTACACAACTGTGTTCAGAATGTGTAATTCTTTATAATTGTGTACATCTGTGACTAAGGCAGTATTGGAAGAGACAGTCACTTACATGGCCATATATGTGACCATGTACAGTGCAAATAAACCTATGTCATGATATCAAAAAGAAAATATGTAGGTTCTGTAAGAGAGAGGAGTCCAAACACCAAGAGTGAGGAAAACATAAAGAAAGCAAGTAGTATAATATTCTCATTCTTTTTTATTATTTTTGGGATTGGTTTGAGAGTTTTTTGATTGACATATCAACTTTGGATTTAATTCTGAAACTTTATTAAACAAATTGTAGTAGTGGGGTGAGATATTAAACTTTGTAAATCTTTGGGGAACCTAGGGAGTAATTGGACCGAATCCAAATGAGTTGGTATACAACTAAGACATCACATTACCACCCAAAATCTTAAAGCAATGAGTTATAAGTCCTATCTTTTTATATAACTCACTTTATCCTTATATCTCTTTTCGATGTGCGATCATTCCACTTGAAATTTTCTAACATCTCTTTTTAACAAGTGAATCAATCCATATCGAACTAGCTCCCCCAAAACTCATAGCTTATGTGAAACTATTTGAGTCACTCCATAAACCACCCATTTATCTTACCCAAATCCATAAATCTCTATTCATCAGACTTCGTCAGCCTAGCTCTGATACCAATGAAAGATTTTAAAGAGGTATAAGGAGAAACTAGACCAGATTCAAGTGGGCTCATATATAACCAGAACATCATATCCCAACCTAAAACCTTAAAGCAATGAGTTATGAGTCATATCTTTATATATAACTCACTTCATCCTTATGTCTTTTTCTGATGTAAGATTACTCCACCTGTAAATTTTTAACACTTTTTAGTTTGTATTTCTTTATTTTGTATTTATTATGTTCATATTTAATAGGTGTAGGAATTTTCAACATTATATTAAGTTGTTTTCAGTTAAATTTATCATTGACTTTATTTGAATTATATATATTTTGTGGCATTTATTATAAAATTACTTTCATATTTTTCAAGAAAAACATATTTAATTTAGAGTTTATATCATAGAGTCATTATGTTAACATGATATGTTTGTTTAAATTAACAATAGTATATTTCTAATGACTATTGAAGACATAAAATGAATGTCATACTAACATATCTAACTATTAAATCAAATTTTAGGAGTTCAAAATTAATAATCTTAAGGAATGGTAATCATGATATATACACAACTGTGGCCCCACAATTAGTAATTAATTTGACTTAATAGCACAATAAAAATAAAATATTAAAATTTGACATGAAAAAATAAACATTGCCTGATAAAAGACTCAAATCATCAAATCAAAATTTAAATATTTCAAATTAGTATTATTAATGAATTACAATCATGGTACATACAATTGTGGTTCTCTAATTTGTTATAAAGGGAACATAAATCTTTTAGTGGTAAGTTGTTATTGATTTTTTTTTTTTGCACACATCTCAACCAATTTGCTATACCACTTCAACTTTAAAAGGAAAAGCTAAAATTTGTATAAGAATCTAAACCCATGAAGTACATAAATCAACTAATAATAGTAACAATCAAGAGTTGAACTGTTAGCATTCTCTACTCCTTGGTGCGTTTGACTACTTGTCAAAACTTTTGCAAATCCTTTCTAAGGCCACTTCTTCCCAAATCTTTCTCAAAGAGCTTATGCAATTTGGTATTACTGCTCATGATGTTGACTGGTTGTCTCACCCTATCTCTCGGCAAGAGATTGAAGCCTTATTTAAGACATTGAACCCTCACAAAGTGCCTGCTCCTGATGGCTTTAATCCCTTATTTTTCAACAAAGCCTGGCATTTAATACAACCCACTGTGATTGATGCAATCCTTGAGTTCTTCAACAAAGGACACATGTTGACAGAATTTAATAGCACTTTCAACACTCTTGTTCCCAAAGTTGGCAAGCAAACCTCCTTAAATTTTAGGCCAATTTCCTGCTGCAATACAATTTATAAAATCATCTCTAAGGGGCTAGCTCTTAGGTTAAAAAGAGTGTTGGGTAACTACCTTGATTCATCTCAAGGGGCATTCATCCCAGATCGTATTATGGGGGACAATATAATGTTACTACAAGAACTTGTCAAAGCCTATCGTCTTAGAAGAGGAAGAAGGAATTGCTTTCTTAAGGTAGACCTAAAGAAAGCTTTTGATAGTGTGGATTGGATCTTGATTATGAATACCCTCCAAGCCTTGGATTTTCCACCAATATTTGTACAATGGGTTTCGGAATGTATCACAACTCCTACTTTTAAAGTCTTGGTGAATGGGCAGCCTAGTAAACACTTTAAAAGCTCCAAGGGAATCCGACAAGGTGTCCCTCTTTCACCATATCTCTTTGCTCTTGTTATGGAGGTCTTCAACAGAACTCTTAAAATTGTGGTAGACCGAACTAAAGCTTTTAAGTATCACTCCAACTGCAAGAATATGAGGATTACAAACTTGAGCATTGCAGATGATCTTGTTTTGCTTTTTAAGGCAGATCATACTTTTTTCTTTACACTAATGAAGGCCCTGAAAATATTTAGCAATCTCTCTGATTTGGAAGTGAATTCTACTAAATGTGGTTTCTTCTTGTCTAAATCTGCCTTGGAGTGTGAATCCGCTATCCAATCCATCACTGGTTTCAATTTTCTATCATTGCCAATGGTCTATCTTAGTATCCCAATTTCTAGTTTTAATTCTACTCTGCTAATTCTCCTTGCTAGTTGGAAGGATAAAGAGTAAAATTACGTCCTGGAGTTCTAAATCTCTACCTACAGCAAGTAAGATCCAACTCATATCCTTTGTATTGAATTCTGTCAATGTATTCTGGTATGCTTATATGGCCATACCCAGAAAATTTATTAAAACCGTAGAGAGGATTTGCATCACCTTTCTATGGTATGGACAGGAGGAATCTTCCATGAGGGCCCGTATGTAATGGAATGAGGTTTGTTTACCCAAGAATAAAGGAGGTCTCGGGATTATCTCTCTAAAAATGATGAATACAGTTATGATGCCAAAAAGACTTTGGCGTTTATTGATTGATAAGCAATCCTTTTGGTGCAAATGGGTACATGGCATATTCATCAAGGCAGGAAGCATCTGGAATGTCAAAATCATAGCTAATTCCACATCAATTGGGAGAAATATCCTTAAAACAAGAGATGACTTAACGCACGAATTTGTCACTGTGATTGGGAATGGTAAAATCACAAGTTTCTGGTTCGACAACTAGTTATCTTATGGCCCTTTAATTAACGTGCAAGGGATAGACTATCTTAGAAATGTTCTCGACCAGAACATCACAATTGAGGAGGCTCTAAGGGATAGACAAATCTTTACTCAAGATGTTGTCCCTATCTCTATATTACTTGAAATTCATCAAACTAACCTGCAGGGAGGGAAGGACAAAACTATCTGGAAGCACTCCAGTAATAGGATTTTCACCAACAAATCTTATAAGAATTTCATGCAAAAGCATCTTTCCATAATTCCGTGGACTAGGGTTGTTTGAATCAAGCGTTGTCATCCTCGAGTTGCATTTATATTGTGGCAAGCTTTAAAAGAAAAACTGCCAACAGTTGACAAATTGAAGTGCTTTCTTTATATTCCTAACTGTTGCATATTATGTCAGATGGCTGAGAAAAGTCACGAACATTTATTCTTTCAATGTCAGTTTGTTAATACTAGCTCGAAGGCAATCCTACACAATTGTTGTATGGTGAATATACCTAATTGTTGAAACTCTTTCAAGGCTTGCTATGGTCAATTTGCACTTTCTGATGATCCTCTCTGGTGGTACTTTTGCATAGCTCTTTTTTTCATTGTCAAGGTTACCTGAGAAGAGAGGAACCTTCAAAATTTTTCAGAACATATGCTCATCTAAAGAGCAGTTTTAAAACAACTTATTTGTACAAATCAAAAGATATATCAACCTACAAAAGCTCAAATTCTGAAACCAAGAGTATTGGACTAGAGTGTGGAACATTTAACCCCTATCCTGCCTAGGATGATTGCTAATTTCTCTTTTTTGTAACTCATATTGCCTAACAAATATATACTTGCTCTCTGTAGCTTGTTTGTAACACTTGTTTTGCCTTTAATGGCCAAATTCATTACAATTCCCCAAAAAAGAACAAAACTTTTCTTAGTTCTCATCACTTGATGTTCTTTTGGTTATAAGAAAGTTGCTCAGGCTTTGGTAAATCTTTAATAACATAAAGACATTAATTTTCTCTACAACTAAAAGGCAGTGGTTAACAATTTGTTGTATTTCAAGGTAAATACACCTATTTCGTAAGGGAAAAGTGCTTTTTCAGCTCTGCATAGTATAATAAGATTATAACTCACTCAAAAAAAGGTCACGGTCTAATTGATAAATATAAATAAGTAACGCATTTACCTCGAAAGTCCACGACTTAATCTCCCTAGATTTGCTTATGAAAGTCGGCCAAATAAATGTAAAGAGAAACGTCAAAGTTACAAAGAGAAGAATTCTTCTCCGGCCCCAACAAACTCAATGGTTGGTTAAATAAAAGAATAAATTATACCTAAACTCCTCTATGGTCGTCTGCAAGTGTGCGGCCATCATAAATCTCGTATTGATAATCCTCATCAAGGTCCTCCATGGTTTTCCCGAATACAAATGACTTTGTTCCCATTGTCGTGAAAGGCATTAGACCAAATGCACGAGCTGTTTTAATCTCCCTGGCAACCTTCCTCTGTGCTTTGGCACTAATACCAGTCTTCATCAAGAAGCAAAGGGAGTTATCACTACAAATGAGTCATAAATGTAACCTTTTAGAAAGTAATTTGAATTTGTGACAGTTATCACCTTGCTTCTCTTAATAATAATTCCAGCCTCTGTTATGAAGTTTGCAAGGAATCTAACATTCTGCATAACAAATTTGGGTGAGTTTAGGTATGCCCTTAATGCAATGACTGTAGCAGAATCGCAATAAATTTCGAATAAAACTATGCATCATTTATTGAAGTGATTGGAGTCTGCTGACCACGAGCATATACCAATAATGAGGAACCAAAATCCATATTACACAAAGTTCGACAATGGACACAACAAAAGCGCATTCTCAGAGAACCCCAACAGATAATTGTCACCAAATCTCCTGGAAATTCATGGTCAAAAGTGTTCACTTCACATCATCTTCAAAAGAGCATAGGCAATATGATCAAGTATCAGCAATTCAAGTGTGCCAACAAATGGAGACAGGCAGCAGGCAAAAGACATGGCAACAATGGGTCAACTATTTATTGGTAGCCCTCTCTTCGATTTAATACATGGATTTGTTAGTCTATATTTGTATTAACCAGGGATATAGAAGAAGTCCACGTAATCAGACCAACTCTTCCTACTTGCAGAATCTGTAGTAGTTGTGAGCAAGCATGTCACAAAAAGTATCAGAAACTAAATTTAACTCACCCGAAAATCAGCTTTTCTAAGAACCTCATCCGTGGTTACATCAAATTTCAATGGTTTGGGAGGTCTAGTTACTCTTGGCTTCGTAAGATCAAGATCCTGCAAAAGATCATGTGCTCATATTTACACGGTTTTCCGAGCGCTACGAATATGGAAAATTCAATCATTATTTGTTTAGCAACACAATGAAAATTAGATAGCATAACATGGAATCATAAACATACAGGTTTAAGGTGAAAAAAGCCCGCACTTCATAAGCCATGAAATTCCATAAATTAACAAAGAACATAACACAAGCACTGGATCCGTGACAATTCACTAAATCATTGACATATTTAAAGAAGAGAAAATAAAATAATTAACAATGAAAGTTAAGAAGAACCATGAAAACCAATCCAATAATAGAAATTACGACCATGTATTTTCTGGGTTTTACGGAAGTAATATTTCAAACAAAATATAATCTGATTGTTGCAAGATTTAAAAGCATGAAGCACATTAATTTTGGCATAATATGCGCTAAAGACAAATAATACTCGAGCATGTTGAAATCTTTGAGAGATTAACCAAAACTGTTATATGAGTAGTAATACACACCTTAATGTCATATGTTGAACCCTCAAAAAAGTCCATATCTGGTCTAAAAGAATAACCATCTTCATCAATTTCTTCAGGATCAAACTCAAAGTATGATGCTGCTTCCTTCAACTTCTCATCCATTCCATCTGACAGCGTATTAAAACTATCACCTATAGCATCCCACATCTCACTTTCATTCTGCTCTGCGCCATATTTTCTGCGATCCTTCTCAAGTCTGTCAAGTTTTTGGAAAAAGGGATCAGAACCTGAACCACTTTTAAGATAATCACCAAATATGCGCCGCTCCGCATGCTCGAAAGAGTTAGAACCCTTCTCATCATCATTCGAATTATCTGTTTAAATTAAAAAAGAAAGCACAATAAACCTCACAGAAACTTCAGTGAAATGGAAATCAAAGGACCTGTTAAGCATAAGATTAATATTCTAATAGCACGCACTCTAAATTACACGCCAAATTTGAGTAATTACGAGTAACATAAGCCAAAACAAACAAACCACTATGAAATGTATAATATGGAAGCAGGCAATTGAGAAAAATCATGAAATGTCAAGAATCAATTTCAGGAAGCAAGTACATGTGAATTGCTTAAAAAAAAAACAAATGCTAAACTTTCATTATACAAATCAATTGCTTGAAATTTTTAAGTCAAAAGCTGTTCAAATTTTCATTATATAAACCAATTGCTAGGAATTTTGAAGAATACACAAGGCCCTGATAACTATGATCTACCACTCATGGAAATCAGTCAAGGGACACATTTTGCTGCCATATTTATTTCCCAGTAAAGCTTTATTTCTAATGATAATCACATAGTAAAGAAAAATAGGATAATTAGACATAAGATGGGTACAGTAAGTACCTAAAGAGACATTGGTAGAAAGAGATTTCACAAGATAGGGTGCCTGAAACCGACAGAATGAGCCATTCCTCATTGACCGAAACACAAATTGACATAGACTTCCCATTTCTGTAACATATAAATATGCAATTAATATATAAACTTATTAACATTACAATCAGTATAATAATACTTTTAGTATTCAATCCTCTGATTTTTTTTTAGTTTTATTTATTTTAGCAGATAAATCCTGATCATTTTCAAAATCTCTCAGTCTCGTACTTTCAATAGAATACCATCCTAACTTTCCAGTTTATGCCATAGTACCTAAACACTAAAGGAAAAGAAGAAGAGATGGAAAAACCCTGTTCGAGGCAAAAACAGTGAAAAGGATGAGTGTTGGTAGCAAAGTTGTGAATATTGTACCAGTTTTGGTATTGATACAATACAGCACCAGTATCAATCAATAATATCTACCATTTTGAGTAATTTTTGAAATTATAAAATAATCTCCTAATTTTAAATAATTAAAATTTAGTCTCTTATTACAAAATACTTCCCCCTATTATGTACTTACCATTCTTAGTGTCAACTTTAGCATTCAATAGTTGCTATTCAGCTACCAAAGATCATTTTTAGTCCTATTTTCCTTTCCAGAGTACATAATCATTTCTTGTTTTTGCTACAATATGACTTCTGTTCACTTGATAAAACAAGCCAGTCAGTTGTCAAGTAACATCGGAACACAGTTACAAACTATTGCCGAAGAAAATGAAACTCAAGATGACAGCTCACATCTTATGTCCATGTAAAGATGTTAAATAAGTTTAGCTGAAAAGAAAGGATGTTTTGGTTTAGACAAGTGTGTTTCACGTGGAAAGAATTTCCAAGAAACTAGAATACGAAATATAAAAAGTACATCTTCAAATTCAATAGATAGGTTTGCCCACAATAATGCATCAGGTAATATAACACAATGAATTATATAAAGTCAGTCTATTAACAATTCAAAATCAATTTATAGTATTAGTCAACAAGAGACAAATCAATTTGTTTGGAAATAAACATAATGATTAACATTAATCAATTTGTTAAGCAAAGCAAGGCCAATGCATTAAACAAATCTCATTAGTAAGACTAAAATCAATCTAACTATAAGGTCCAAACTAAACACTCGATTCTTAAAATACGCAATACAAAAATATGTAAGCAAGAATCTGATCCAGTGATCCTCCAACCAACAACTCAACTTAAAAACGTAGTCATGCTTAAGGATACATCCGCTTTTATGCGTTGGCTAATGGATCAAGTCTATATTTCGAAGCAAGCAACCTGCTCGAGTATGACCGCAAATGAAAAGAAGAAAATGAAAAAAGAAGCCGAAGAATAGAGCTACTCGGAGTTCAAACCCCAGAAGAAGAAGCAGAACCCAGATGCATTAAATCAATCCACGTTCAGATATTAAAAAAGAAGCATGAAAGCAAAAACACACACAGAGGGAGAGAGAGAGAGAGAGAGAGAGAGCAAATACCCAAAGGAAAACAAAGATAGATTAGGACTGACGAGAAGAAAAATGAGGACTGAAGGCGGCCGGTGACGGCGATGAGTAGACGTGAAAATAGGGATTGAATTTTGGTTGTGTGAGACAGAGCCGAGGAGATGAGAGTCGGGACTTGGGTTTGGGGAAATTAATTTTAGGAGGTGTTTGGTTCATTATTTTTTTAATTTCTTGTCATTGTTTTCTAGGAAACAGACGCTCAAAACAAGTGTGTTGAAACTTGTTTTCATTTTTTGTTGCTAAAAATAAGGAAACGGCGTCAATTTTATGAAAACGAAAAAATCACGTTTTCATAAATTTTTAAAACAGGTGTTTTTTACAAAAACAAGTTTCTCTGTTCTAGGATTTTTCTGCCTCTCCAGAATACACAATGGTTTACAAACCCAGTTCTACAACCAAACAATATCGGATCTTGAATCATATATGCCTAGTTTTGTTCAGTTCGAAATGAAAGAACAAATCCACACAAACATTGAAACGCATGATACAATCTCTAAGTCTTTGCTTGAATCCTTACTTGCACAAGAGAAAGGAAAGGAAATATTAAAGAGAAAAGAGGAGAAAAGAATGAAAAAGAAATGAGACTTCCTTTCTTCTGTTTGTTTTCCTAATTTATTAAAAGAAGAAATTGAAACTTATATTGGACAAAAGAATTTTTTGAGACTTTTATGCCCTTAATTATGGAACTTGTATATCTTTTGCTATGAAAACTTCAGTATACACAGATAAAGTATTGTTAGATTTGATAACAGAACTCTACAATGAAACTTCAAGGAGTTGAAATTTTTATTTGTAACTAGAGTTTTTAACTTTCTAATTACTGTGTAATATAAAACAATATCTTTAGAATAAAAAAAATTCATCATACATTGCATGCTTATTCTACTACCATCTGTCATATGCTTATTCCACTACCAAGATCAATCTCATCCATATGTAAAGAGAAAAACTATTCTATTTTGTAGAATAAAAATGAAAATTAAGATTTAATATGCATATTAAAATAAAACAAGTTACATATAACTATATGTATATTTACATGGTTTAGAATTTAAACATTCATATTTTGATAATCCAAAAGACAAAGGTTTTGTTAATTCCATTTCAACACAGCCATGACTTCCATAAGAAAAAAACTGCACTAGTATTTACTCCATAAGCAAAAAAATCTGCACTTGTATTTACTCCACAAGCAAAAAATATGCACTAGTATTTATTCCATAAGCAAAAAATTCCATTTCAGCATAGTCATGACTCCTTCATAAGCAAAAAATCTGCAAATAAACATCACCACAAATTTAAAAAAATAAAAGCTAGCAGATTAAACAAAAAAACCAGCGTATCAAATTAGACTTTACCATTTCAAAAAAATTTGCAATGCAAAAGATTGTCTACCCATAATTTTATCTTCATTCCATTTCCGAAACAGGTGCGCTACTCATCATATACATTAAATAATTATTACGCTCCTACTCGGGAGAGCCAAAAAATTTTCTTACCCTAATAAAACTTGCAGTTAGAAAATCATAAGCTTTGTAGCGAAAGCACACATCAAGGTCAAACTTTAACAATTCAACGTACACTTCATGCTCTCCATAAACTCATTGGCGTGTTTTTTCAGCAATTGTATTTGACTCCTTAAGTACCTCAGCAACATTGTCAATAGATTCTTTAACCCCAACAATTTATATTGCAACAGCACTCTTTCTTTTCTTCTTCTTTGGAGAAGTCACAGAAATTGGATCAACATTGGAATGAGAAGTAGCTTCAAACTCAGTTGGACTTGCACCATCATGTGTGTGTTCAAAGTTTTCTAAAGATATGTCATTTGAAGCTAATAATGGATCAACCTCATCGATTGTGTTCATATTCACCAGAGCCCAGCGACGATTTTTTTCCTTTGCTGTTTGAGCATTTCCACCTGTTGCTCTATCTTTTGCATACAAAAGCATTAACTTATCATAATGAGTTATTTCTGCAGATTTCCATTTCTTTGCACTTGGCTTTGCCTATAAAAGAAGATTGTCTCAAACGCAGACTTCAAACAAATAAGTTCACCACAATATCTTATAGTTTGTAAACTCAAATAATAAAAATCATACAATCAATACTCCTAACTGTCAAAAAAGTTTCCGAACTGCCACCACTTGGTTCATGTTACAAAAAGTAAAATAAATAGGACTTGATGGAGGTTTAATCGATATTTTTCTGAACTGGAACATAGACAATACATAAATAATATTATTCTCCAAAGATACAGTTCATATATCATTAAAAGAGTGCTCAAAAAATATTTCTAATCAAATGTAGCAATTAAACCTAAAACTAATGAAATATATTTTGTTTATGAGCTTTCCATAATTAGGAAGTAGAAGGGCAACATCAGTTTATTTGAAAACCACATGTGTCTTTAGAATCAAATTTAAAGTGACAATTAAAACGATGGAAAATTTGAGGCATCCATGATATTTGTTAAGGCCTAGATCTGAACATAGAGTGATAGAATCAAATTTTGTCCGACTTGGAATGCATAAAAAACAATTTCTATTTGATCTTTCTGCAGCATATCAGCTTTCCATCCTTGTGAATAAATCAAGGATCCCAATTTTTGTATTTCCTACTGCTTTCTATCCACTCATATGAATCTTTCTTATAATCTTAAACATGTCAAACACTCATAACCATTATAAACACAAAGTAACACAATTTCAGTTTCTATTATCAACAAATCATTAAGCAATTGAACTCTAAGCTATCAACAGAAAGTACTTCAAATATCTACCAGCAGAAACTAGTTCCTTAAGGCCTGAATAAAACAACACAAAACACAAAAAAGAGAGAATATAATAACCTGTATCATTGCTTCCCATACTTCCAGTTCGGCTTCAAATCTCTTAATTATAGGGCTCCAAGTAATGCCGCTAGAGTGCTTAAAAAGATCGTAACATTCATTGAAATTTGTCTTTAGAGATTTTATTCGATTTTTGACTTTGTCCCTGTCAATGACATCAATTCCAGTCTTCTCTTGAACTTCCATAATGACTTGAGTTAAGGCTTGGGTTGTGAAGGTTCCATAAACTCGATTGCCTTTATTTTGTTAATAGATAAGTGCATTCAACAAAACTTCATCCATAAATACTATCCAACGAAGCATGTCTCTTTTTCCTTTGTCAAGCTTCTCTGCACCTTTCCTTGTCATTTCTTAAAGTCTTAAAACAAAATAATCAATTATGGAACAAGTCACAGTATAATATAAAGCTACAACAAATCAATTATGCAACAAAACACATTCTTAAAGTCTCTTTCATTAGTAAGAGAAATGCAAATCACAGTATAATATATTACAAAAAGTATTACAATATTAGACTTCCAATAACAAAAGAAAGGTGCATCAAAAAGCCAACATTTTATGTTATGTTTAGTCAATGATTTGAAGAATAATCATTCTACATTTGTGCAGCAATATTATCCCTTATTTGTGCACCTAACCTAGCATCATTATCTCTTTCTCTACTATCAACTTGTGATTCCGTATCCCCTCTATTTGATAACTCTGTATCCACTTTAGAAATTTCTTCTTCAAATGCACCTAAACTCATCAAAAAATTATGTAGGATAGAGCATGCCAATACAATTTCATATTGAACATCAAATGAATATGTCTTTTCATTTGAACTTCCAATGATAGGAAATCTTTTTTTTAAGTCCAAATGCCCTTTCAATTGCATTACGTAATGAAGCATGACGTAGGTTAAACAACTCTTTAGCATTTTCGGGACCTTTAGCTGCATACTCTTTCAAATGATACCGGACACCTCTATAAGGTGCAATTAGTCCACTCCTAAGCATAAATCCAGCATCGACGAGGTAATACTTGCCTATAATTAAATAAATCAATTAATTTCATCTTCTAAAATTCATAATTCATTAAGCTAAAAATTAGTGAATTAATAAACCTAACATTACCTGAAGGAATTTTTAAAT
>JANZXP010000002.1:3767622-3778110 GCA_027576715.1 Erythroxylum flavicans
CGTCTAGGTCACTCACCAATAGCTTCCGAAGCTAATGCCTGGAAGTCTCGGCAACGTCGGTGGGTTGACGTTCCAAACGCGCCTCTATAACAATTCAAAGATACATACATTACAAATTGTACAATCAGAAATGTATACTAATGCACATGCAGGAATTTAAATGTGTATAATGCATGTTCGTGACAATCCCGGTATCAATCCATAATTTCACCCGAAATGTTTCCGAAAATAATCAATTCACATTCTTTTAATCGGTCCACTTACTTTGACTTAATCCAACATTAATTAATCTAAAACAAATTCACTAAATCTCATGGAGAGGTAGATAAATGGCTTAGGAATCCGACGCTTCAAAAATCAGGTCAATCGGAGTTCGGATGGCCAAGTTATAAGCAAGAGAAGGGCAAAAGGGGTCGGATGGGAAAAACAAAATTCGTTTAGTGCCTAGGTTAGGTGAACTCTAGTTTTGTGCAATAGCATGTTTTAATTCTTTTATTAATGCAATTGTTTGGATTGATATATTGTGATTTGATTACATGTTTAATATATGTTCTTAGATCCAGAATATTAGTGCATAATTTGATTTCATAACATAGAGATTAAGAAATCTTGTGTATGAATAGATCTACCATAATTGGAAGGAGTTGTTGCAGCTATAAAGATAGGATGACATAAATCCTCTAAATTATGGTCAAATCTAATAATGAGATTCACAAATTGGTAAAGCAATTCTATAAACTTTAACTTGAGTAATTCGGTTGATAACCTTGGGATTAGTTTTTATTAGACTCAAGAGTGAGCTATTAGTATACCATAGAAATTTCCACGATCCAATAAATCAAGAAGACAATTGCATAATAAAAGATCAATCAATTAAGAGTATTTAAGGGATTTGACACCTAAACACCAATTCTCGATATCAGTAATTTCCTAATTGATTTCTTTATTCTCTGTTCAATCTTGATGCATGTTTTATTTTATTTACTCAAATTTTAATTTCTTTTATCAAAAATCACAATCCAATTCGTAGACTAGATAGTAAGGTAACAATAACTACTAATATTCATCGTCTTCAAGAAATCAAACCATACTTGCCAGTACTAGTTACAACTACGTCGTGTACTTGTGGTTATTCATAATTGAAAAACTTAGAAAAAGTTAATCACAGATACATTAAACTACCCACAACTGAAGCATAAAGAATTGCTTTCATCTCATTTCATTCTACATCATTCTTTTAACATCGCATGAGACTAAATGTGTCCCCTTTTTGAATAAGAGCAATACATTCCAAATACTTATCTATATTCAAACTCTATAGAATTTTGTTAATATAAGCTTTTTGAAATAGTTCCAATAATCCTTGTACTCTATTGTGGAAAATTTCAATTCCTATCATATATGATGCCTTTCTTATATCTTTCTTCTCAAAATTTTTGGAGAAATCATTTTTTGTCTCATTTAGAAGGCCAAATAATTAATCGTAAGTAAGATATCATAAGTATATAAAACTAAGAAAACAAACTTACTATCACTGATCTTCTAGTATATACACCTCCCACTAATCCTTTACTATATACACCAATCAACGGTATTTTCTTAAAAATCAGAAGATATTATTGTGTCATTAAACTTAACATACCATTGTCAAAAAGTTTGTGAACTCTCCTAAGATAAAAATAGATTTTGGGAGTATATGACTTGGACTATTGATTTGACTGTGAAGATATATATCTGCCACATTTTAATTCAATTCATAATTAAAAAAGAAATGTGTCTTTGTTCTAACCCCTGCGTAAGTCCCATAAAGAGGATTAACATACCATATCAAGAAGCTTATTTAAATGTAGATATTGACTTCTTCAGTTTACACACCATTTGATCTTTTATTAAGCAACCTTCAAGTTGGTCCGCAAATACATCATCTTCAAGATACCTATTAAGAAAGGCTATCTTATTATCCATTTGATGTAACTCTAAATCATATTGAGCCACCAAAATTATTTTAATCCTTAATGAGTCTTTCTTTAAGCAGAATAAAGTGTCTCTTTGTTATCAACACCACCTTTTTTAATATAACCCTTGGCAACAAGTTTGAACTTATATCATTCAATATTTTCATTTAAGACACATTTGGTTCAAAAACATATTTACACCAAACTCATTTATATCCTTTTTGCAATTTAAAGAGATCCAAAACTTTCTTGTCTTCTATAGATTTTAATTTATATTTCATAGCATCAATTCATTTTTTAGACTTTGCACATTCTATGGCTTATGAAGATGAACTGGAACTTTATTAATTTTAGTATCATTATTTAACTTTTATAAATAAACCATATAATAATTTGAAATGGTTAGCTTCTTTCTTTTCGAGATCTTCTTAAATGTATTGTTTCTTATGGTTCTTTTATAATAGGTGGTTGTCAGTTAATTTCATGTGGATTTATTCCTTTATTTAAGTATTGTTTAGTATTATCTAAAATTTTCATTAGTTATTGGAATAATATTTGGAACAACTATAAATGAAGAAGCCTTTACATATATAAGAAAATTTACTTTATTTCCTTGATATTTATATTTTTTTTGTTTATCACTCCCACTAACTTTACCATTCTCAATGAATCTAGCATTTCTAGTTTCCACAATTTTAGGACTAAGATTTAGCAAATAAAACATAAATCCTTTAAATTTCTTTAGGCAACCTATAAAATAACCACTAGTTAATTAATGAATATAATTTCCTTTTATATATATTATAGATTATTGTTTACGTTAGGCAACCCCAAATATACAAATGTCTTAAACTAAGTCTGTTTTTAGTCTATAGTTCAAAAGGAGTTTCTATAACTAGCTTACTATGGACTTCGTTCAATAGATAAATAATGGTTTTAAGGGCATACATGGTAGTGAGGAGTTACTCATCATACTCCTACTCATATCAATTAATTTTCTATTACACCTTTCTACCATACCATTTTTTGAGATGTGCTTGACATAGTATAATGTACATATAAGTCATATCTTTCAAGGAGATTTTACCAAATGTACCTAGACAATGTCTTGACTTATTATATTTGCTATATTATTCACCTCCTTTATAATAATTTATAACTTCCATCTATTTATTTATTTTCCTTTCAACCTCAATGATGTATACCTTAAGAGCATCCGTTGTTTGAGATTTTTCCTTTAGTAAATAGATATAACTATATCGTGAGAAGTCATTGATAAAGGTAATAAAAGGAACATCAAAAGTTTCATAAATATGAATGTATATAATCTCAAGACTCAGAGTGCTTCTTATGGCTCGTTTCTTGTTATCTTTGGTTTACTTTCCCTTAATGTAATCCACATATATACTTAGATTAGTAACATGTATATATACATATACATATACATATACATATACATATACATATACCTATACCTATACCTATACCTATACCTATACATATACACATACACATACACATACACATACACATACACATACACATACATATACATATACATATACCTATACATATACATATACGTATACATATACATATACATATTTGAATGAATCTTATTCTTTAATAATCTTTCTAACATTTCTTTAGATACATGACCCGAGTATCTATGGAATAAGTAAGCTTATTTTTTCCTCTAATGTACTATATTTAATTATAACAATACCATGGTTAAGAAGAAAATATTCAATAAATTCATTATCAAGTTCCAATTTATATAAATCTTCAGTAAGGATAACAAAACCAATAAGTAACGTGTTCTTAAATAAATTGAAACATCCATGTCCAAAATATCTTTAAACCTAATAACATCAACTTTTGAAATGGAAACTAGGTTCCTAGAAATTGAAGATATATAAAGAGTTTCCAAAAAATCTACCTGATATCCAAAACCTATAATTAAACAATAAGTCCCAATCCATCAATTAATATAAATAGTAGCATAAGAAAATTCTCATTTGGGTTTATAGAATGAATCATAAGAAATTCCTGCATCATATTAGGAACATAAATAGTAGCATCAGTATCAAGTAACCAAGAATTAAGATGAAATCCACCTAAGTTTGATTCAAAACTTACTAGAAGCATAATGTTTACATTTCTTACCAAGCCTTACGCTTGAGGTAATCTTTCCACCATTGTCTAACTTTATTATAATACCTACATTTGTTAGCACTTTTCTCCTTTTGATTCACACATATAGCATTGGCTAGCAACATCTTCTTCTTAAACTTGTTAACTTTTACTTTTAGTTCTTTACTAGATTCTTAATGAACTAAGTAGATGAAATGAGTCCGTTATTTCTTCAATCTTTCTTCCTCTTCAGTAAGATTACTAAATAATTCATTAATATTACATTTTCCTTCATAACATTATAGTTAATTTGAAAAGCTCCATACTTAAGAGTTAGTGAGTTCAAAATGAATTGCATATAAAAGAGTCGTCTATTGTTATTCCCACTATCTTTAGCCTTGCTATAATGTTAGTCATCTCAATTATAACATCCCTATACAGAACCTACAACCACCTGTATCATGACAACCAAATTCTTGTACATACATTCATGGTATACATTTCTATTCATTTATAGGGATTGTCATCTCACATTTGTCTAGTACATATTACAAAATTTTATATCAGTTAACATTATCATTTAAAAGTACTATTACATCTTTACATTTATATGATAATATAAAAGAAATATTACAAGCTCCTTCATTACATATACAGTCATCTTTAACCAAAAGGATACATTCTAAAGTACATTTACTTCTATCGGTTGGCCTTGGCCCCTGTAGATAATCCCTGTGCCTCACTCTTATTACTTGGACCTACACAGATTGACACCCATGCTAAGCTTGAAAGCTTATTGGGGAAACACTTAGTTTAGATGACCATTCACAACAGTCATCCTCCAAGCACACACACATTCATAAATATCATAAACTCACATAAATAGCGATGGCATAATGCAAATATGCTTCAACATATTATTCATATACCGTAAGTTCACATTTATAAGCCAAATATTGATATTCAATGCTCATTAACACAAATTATTCATATTGTTATGCTATAGCTCTTATTTATAACTATTTAATTTAATTTCTGTGTTAGGCCTACATAATTTAATTTCTGTGTTAGGCTTGCACATTCCTATGGGTGTGGAAAATGGAAGTTGTGGATATCTGAAGGTATCAAATTATAGATACTTAAAGGTACTGAAATATAAATACATGAAGGCATCAAACTGTAGAGACACTATAGTCTCAAAATGAAGACACCATTGGTGTCAAACTGTAGCAACTACATTGTAACCCTATAAGTATGCCTATCTATCCATCAATAAGAGAATGAAGCAGGCACTATAACATTTTCCTTTAATCATTTGTCAATTTCATAATTAATATATTGACAAATCATATGATATTCATTTAAAATTATAACATCTGTATTTGCATTCTTATATGCAAGTCATAACTCACCACCATTAGAAGGATATCAAAATCACACTTGTATAATCATACTATACACATATAAGCAATAAATATGCCTATAAATAATATATATACATGTAAATTTCCTTTAGCATACATTATGATCAATCTTCAATTTCAACATTTAATCACCCACTTCACTTATAGTAACTCATATTTCATTTATTTCTTAGTGTTTACAAAGTTTCATAAACATCTGAAAAGGTTAGGATATGATTTGGTAAAAATCAGAAACAAAAACAAACTCAAAATAGTGTAATTTCCTTCCCATCGTGTCCCTTGTCCAAAATTCATACCTCCAATTTTCTGAAATTTTCACATGGAAAATGTTCACGTTAGATTTTTAGGTCTTCTAGACATTTCTTTCCCTATACTTCTAGTTTTCCATAGCATCACAAATCAGGCCATTTGGACTTCTAAATCATGAAACATCCACCAAACATCACAAGCTGATCCAACACAGGGGCAACATCAGGTCACCATTTTCAATCTCAAATTCCAATGTCATTCAGCTAGAATTAGTTGGGCCTCCCCCTTAGAGATTTTTATTTCTATGTCTATGTTTCATATCCAATTAAAATCACCCAATTTAGAGGTCTGTAGGTCGAGTTATGGCCAAAACAATGGGACTAGTTCAAACAAACCTAAGATAGAATTCCACTACACATTACTCTCTTGTAATATTCAACCAATTCCATTCCAGTAGCCATTGCATATCCAAATGAATTTTTATATCCATTCAAACATACAGAAAAATAAATTAAAGTAAGTGTAGTCCCAACTCTTGAAATTGGCCAACTAGCTCTTTTAACGCTTTTCCTTCTCTTCCCCTTTAGCTTTGCTTGATTCACCAACTAAAAACATCACAAATACATATCTCAATCCCAATTCCAACCTTATAATTCCAACTCTTCGTGAGCAAAGCAAGTAAATATGAATATAAGAAGAAAAATCTCTAACTTTTACCTTAATTTCCACTTAGGATTAGCTTGATTCCTTATGGAAAATGATGTGATTAAGAAGATGAAATGGAGAGAAAATGAGAAGAGAAAAATCTGGAGTTAAAACCCCCAAGATGTCATCCCTCTCTCCTCTCTTCTACTCCCATTTCATGATAATTCTAGACTTACACATATGCTTCAATGTTATTGGACCTTATGCTTTAATCTTATTGGACCATTTATTAACTTTAGGCAAAATTGCACATTTGATCCTTCTTCTTCCTTTAGCTCCCACATTGGCATATAACATCATCAATTGATTTCATTCTAGTCCATATCTCACATATAATTATTCATGTCTATGCTGAAATGAACGAATTACCATTTTACCCTTATCTTTTTAAACTAATTACCATGATATCTCTTACTATGCTCAGATGCACTTAATTCTTTATGTTCACTTCTTAATATTCCTTAGATATACTATAACACTTCTAGGGTATATGTTGGGGCCTTACATCAATAATATGATCCTCATACTCTGCAAGTTGATATATTTCATGGTCATGAGTTCTTTCATGATGGTATTAATAAGCTACTTGTTTAAAAAATTGAAAACATTCTTCCATAAACTTAAAATATTCTCTCGCACTTTCAGTTTTTGAAATAATTGTCTTAATATTGTTGGTGATAAACGTTCGCATAAATATTAGACTCAATTTATTGAAACATTCCCATGCCTTATAATATGACTTCGGTAACAAACCACTACCATAGGATATATGCCCAAAATTCTTAAGAATATCCGAACACATACCTTATAGGAATGGCATGTTAGAGCAGTCACATTCACTTAATATGACATCATACACATCAGAAGTAATCATAAAAACAACTTATCTCACTTCATTAACAAAACATGCTTTACATTGTTATTTCATTACAAATATATAAACCATCTGTGATCACATTGATATAAACAAAAGATTCTATATGAAATGAAAGCTATTTAAAGTACTCTATCTAAAATCCTCAGATGATAGCTAACCGAACCTTTGAGTCATATCTTGATCTAAAATGGACAGTACTAAACTTCAGTTAGCTTGCTCTACTAGCAAGGTCTCCTCTTAGTACCTAAAAATTAACATTGTAATTTTGATGAGTTTTGCGAACTCAGTGAGTGAACCATCATCGATGTGATCATTCAAAATAGAACATATATATATATATATATATATATATATATATATATATCAATGAATAACATTCAGCTCAATCAAAGTAACACTTCATTCAGAGCTATAACTCATATTCTACAATTTGCGTCATATTACAAGAAGCATTTAAATATACAATCACTTTTTAAGTCATTCCAGAAGTATATTCTGAATACAAGAATATCATGTAATCATTTCATAACATAACACTCATTTATCACTATTCTTCATATCACCATCTAAGTTTTACCTTGAACGTGTGATGTTTCTACTTGCTTGGAGTACTGGATTGGTTTGATCTTTTGAGCTGGAATTCGAGTTAAACATGAATGATTAGTGTTTATAGCATGTTATGAACTTATGATAGAGAATTGATGATGATGAATTAGGATGAACTACATATGATGTTAATGATTGATTGTGTTAGAAATTTCTGCATGAACTTGGGTACTTTTTTGTTCTGTTTTTGCAATTACGAAAATATTAACTTAAGAATTGTTGTATGGATGATTTAAGTTGCGATTTAAGGTGTAATTCATGAATAATTCATGGTAAAGATAGGTGTTACTGAAGTGTTCTTGAATATGGAAAATTAGAGCTGTAGGTCAAAATTCTGGTTTCAATTTCGTCTTCCTCTTATGATCCATTTTACATATCTTTAAAGCACGAATTTAAAGAAATTCAAAGAATTAAACTTGTAGATATAGGTCTTAGCTTGACCTCTGTGAAAGTGCCTTGATAAAATAGTAACTAGAGCTAGTGTTAGGCTTGTTTTCCTAATACTGCCTGTGACAGACCCCTGTGCAGAAACGTTATATTGTTTCCTAATTTTTGAGAACATTAGAGCTCGAATTAATCAAAGTATAAAACATGAAAAATGATTATTGATGTCTTATTAGTGCTTCTCTAGAACATTTTGGCTAGAAGATATATTGATAAGTTTATGTAGCTATTTTAAGTCATAAACTAAAGAATGGACTGTTTTGATGAGGTTGAGTTCAAATCTGGAAATTTTGATTTGTTTAAGGAATAAATGAGTTCTTTTAATGCAAACTTGATCTTAAGAACATGATAAATGTGTATAAGGTATGGATGAATGAGCATTGAAGAACATGGGGTAATTATGAATGAGAATTGAGTAAATATATGAATCTATACTGCTGGAAAAAGTTTGGTGAATGTATAGATTTAGCTTGCTGAAATTCTAGATCTAAAATAACAATTGTGTGTGTGTTATAAGAGGCTTTTGATCATGAAAAATGTTCAAGGATAAGTGTAAAATATGACCTAATAATGATATAAAGATGTTCTCATGAATGTAATGTGATTCAAAGTATGTAAGTGATGAATTGAGAATGATTGAATGAGAACTAGGAAATTGTGTGAGTGTATAATCCTAGAAAAAAGAATGATAAATATGTGAGTTATGAATTGAAAGTGATCAAGTGTATTAAGGCATACACCTAATTGCAAACTAAATGATGCACAGACCATGATGAATGTATAAGTATGATTTGTGAACAAGATTTCAGACCCAGAATAATCAATTAAGCATGCATTAAACATGATACACATACATGTGTAACTTTGAGCATTCATTTGATTGATCAATTAGTAATGTGTACATGTGTGTATTGTTTGATTTACAGGCACACATCGACCGACACCATCCAGACATTATTGGCACGTCGAGGCAATAGCTAACTGGAGTGTACTGTGAGTTAACATAGTTGTGTAAACTTAAATATTTATGCTTATGATAGAATCGTATGTATAGTGGGTAACCTAGATGTGAGATTTCGATTGGTAATGTGTTCTGTTCAAATTGTGTTAATTAAACTTAATTTCTCTATATTGAATTGATATTGATATAATTGTGATATTACTGATTCTGAAAAATTGATTGTCTGAGGACTTCGATATTCGGGACTGTATTGGGAGTGTTTGTGATTTGAATGTGAATAAGGAAATTGAATGCTCAACTATTTGTTGAATACCAGACTTAGATCTGGCGAACGTGAAAATTAAATGTGCTTGTTGACTGAAAGTGATTGATGATATATTATGTGAACTATTATACTCCATTATATGATGCATGTTCATATAAAGGAGTTGTAACTGGAGTAGCCAACGTGAAAAGAGCTTTAAGCTTAGTTATATGCATCAAAGCCTCAGGCTCAACGATTAATGAGCCTGATTTTCACAACAGATACGGGACAGTATTGAAAAGAGCCCAGTATCTACATCAGATACGGGACAGTGAAATAGGAACTCTGTCACAACAAAGTTAAAATGAAATGAGTCTCATTTGCTTTTGCATTTGTATCTTTAAATGTGTTCATGATATGAATTGCAAATGGATGTTGAATTATGTTGTGTTGATATGGAGAAATGCTTATTACTTTGATGGTGATATGAAGAATTGTGATAAATGAGTGTTATGTTCTGCAATGATTACATGATATTCTTGCATTCAGAATTTACTTTTGGAATGGAATGATTAAAAAAGTGATTGTATTTTTAAATGTTTCTTGTATTATAATGCAAATTGTAGAATATGAGTTATAGCTCTGAATGAAGCTTTACTTTGATTGAGCTAAATGTTATTCGTTGATATATATATATATATCTGTGTGTGTGTGTGTGTGTGTGTGTGTGTGTTCTATTTTGAGTAAACACATCGATGATGATTCACTCACTGAGTTCGCAAAACTCGTCAAAATTGCAACGTTGATTTTCAGGTACTGAGAGGAGACCTTGCTAGTAGAGCAAGCTAACTGAAGTTTAGTACTGTCCATTTTGGATCAAGATATGGCTC
>JANZXP010000002.1:3778210-3812257 GCA_027576715.1 Erythroxylum flavicans
GTTGTTTTGACAGAAGCATTAACGGGGAATGACGAGTAAGAGTGTGTAATTGAAGTAGGGTTCCTAAGAGGCGACGTTAACATAATCTTACGGTTCTTAAATCGTCATTAAATTATAAAAAATAATTATCATAACATCTTTTTATTTATTTGCATCACCTCTAATTTTTATCTATTTATCTTAATGAATGTTTTAGAAATTAAATTGATTTAACTAGTTTAATAATAAAAATTTTGAACTACAATTTTTTAATTCAATCTTTAATTTTTTGATTTAATTTAATATTTTTGTTCTTAAAATCGACAAGTTAATTAATTAATTGGTCAATTTTTATAAATTAATAATTTTTTCAAACTAAAATAAATAAATAAATTATTTTTTATTTATTAATATCTTTTTTGAAAAATTTGTTTGTCAACTAAATTTTAATTTTTTTATAAGTAGGATAATCTTTTTTATTCTTCAATTTTATTCAATTTCTAACCGATTTTATGATGGTCTAATACCGATTGAATCTTTTACAACTTAAAACTCTTATCTTACGGATTTAACTTCCTGTCTGATTTTGAAAACATTAATTTTTAAGTTTTTATATCTTCCTTTTAATCTTTGATTATCATTCTAAATACTAAATACATTGTAAATGAAATAAAAAACAAAAAATTCTTATTAAATTATCATTCAAAATCGTATTGAATCATATTAAAAATTATGTTTACATATTTTAAAAAATTAGAATTCAATAAAATAATATCCACAAATTTTAATCTGAATAATAAGTTAAGTCAATTTGCAGTTCGACGGTCATTGAACCTTTTAAAAGACCCCCACATCGTAGTTTGTCTATCACTGCTGAGTTTAAAATATCTAGACTTAAGTTCACTTAGAGTTGCATTTTAAGCATGGAAAAAACATTAGTTTGAGCTCTTTTTTTAATAGATATATTAATTAATTAGAAATTAAAATGCGTATTCGTAAAATTTCATAGGTCCATATTCTAATGAAATTTTTGCTGAGATATTATTAATGTTATATTGAAGTTAATTAAATTTGAAATTAATTTAAATATATGTAGATTTTAAATTACCAAAATTCAATTGATACAGATTCAGATTTAATTGAAAAATTAGTCTGACCTAATGCATTGTAAAATCTAATTTCCTTATCTTTGCTTTTGAGCTGTGGGAACGTGGACATTGAGGTGGAACGCTGAGTAGGAGTCATGATGGTCGCCAGCTACGAGATCGCTTTATGGTCACTCAAATGTTAAAAAGAAGAAGGGTCCAAGCCCAACTATGCTTGATATTTGATTTTATGTTGAACCGGTGCGAAAATTTATGTTGGGATTTGGAATTAACATGAAACTTGAACAGATTTGAAATTCACATTCTGAATCTGAGTCGAAATTTGTTCGAGTTGAGTGGGCGAAACATGATTGAACCCGAGTCAAGTTTAATAATTTTTAATTTAAAATTTTAAATAATATGTTTTAAAAATAGAGCATTAATCTAATGTCATAACATTAAACTAATGTCAATCATGCAAAGTAAAAACAATCAATGATGTGACCTGACCTTCTACATGCTGCTTGATTTGTTGGCAGTAAATGATGAAATGAAACTCTGATTAGATATACATTAATGAGCGATGAATTTAAAACGATTAATATCGTTTTCATATATTAAAATACATTTAAAGTTGAGCAAGGTAAGCCTTTGGTACGACTTAATCATTATTCATTATAGCACAAACGCTCCACCCACTCTTAACAACCAGAGGTCCAGAAGGCAGAATTTGGGTCCATTGCCTAAAAGCGTGCGTGGAAAAGCATTATTTATTCTCCTTCGACAGCGAAACATGCGCATTTTAATGAACTTTATGTTGAGCCAAAACGACCATGTCGTTTATGGTTTCCGAGGGCATTCCTGTCTTCTCCTCACCTGTAAACTATATTTCAACGTCATTTGGGAGTCAACAAAAGTGCTCCCCTACCGCATCGCCCTCGGTTTTATCTTAAATTGCACTTCATGCCATTGTTTCCTTGGTTTTATCAATCTTGGGGCGTGTCCGTAAATTTCTTCACTCGCAGTGCCTCCTTAAGCACTCAGTCCATCCGCCAACTTTCAGGTCTCCTGGTCTTACCCTAGTACAAAATTCTGAAATATCCCGAAAACGGCGTCGCTGGAAACAACCACAAGTTGCTGTTGCTCTTTTTACTATATCGAAGTTTAACGGATGCCAGTCGCCGAAGCAGAGTCACATCGAACCAGGGCTCGAATTCCGACTCGAGCACCGGCTGCACGACCACCACCATCACCTCGCCGGACGCCTTTAAGACAACTTCTCCGCGTGACCTCAATTGCCGGTGGAATCCAGTTCGGTTGGGCGCTGCAGCTCTCTCTTTTAACTCCTTACGTGCAAGAACTCGGCATCCCTCACGCGTGGGCCAGCATAATATGGCTCTGTGGCCCGTTGTCCGGCTTAATAGTTCAGCCGCTGGTCGGCCACATGAGTGACCGTTGCAAGAGCCGATTCGGACGCCGGCGACCGTTTATTGCTATTGGCGCTTCGCTGATAACTCTCTCTGTCTTGATCATTGGCCACTCCGCCGATATCGGCGGGCTTTTGGGTGACAGTGGGAGCTCTAAGCCGAGAGCTATTGCAGTATTTGTAGTCGGGTTCTGGATTTTGGATGTTGCCAATAACATGACTCAAGGTCCTTGTAGAGCACTTCTCGCTGATCTCACCGGTGAACATCGACCTTGCTTATTTTCTTTTTTCACCTTATAATTCAAAATCATATGCGTTTAGTCTTGCATGTTCGATACTTTTAGTTCGTTGGAATAAAATTTTACCGAATCGAGACTGAGATAATGATCTTGTCAACTTAAATTATTTGTTTTTAACGATTCTTAATAGTAGAATACGATAAATGCTGTTATTATTGTGATAATTATTCCTTTTATGAAAAAACCCTCGCATTTCTTATTTGATTGGTATAACCTTACCTTTCTTTTTTGAAGTTTCATATGATATTCTTATTTCTCAAGCTACGGACCTACAATGTAAATTGGCTAGTGGCTTACAGTAATTTTAGTTGTTATCATACTCGTGGGAGGGAAATAGTTGCTGTGAATTCGTGATCAAATTATCGTCTCCGTCAGGCATTTCTGTTTCACGCTTTAATTGAAATCCCATGATTCAACTAAGCAATTTAGTGATTCGAAGATTATATGTTTTCCGATAAGTAGAGATCTCTAAAAACCTCGGGAAGGAGCTGCTATCCTAGTATGACAGGTTGATGTAGCACTGTAACTGGTGGCGGTGTACTAACTTCCTGTCCCAAACCAGATTTACTTGTTTACAAAACAAGTAATGACATGATGAAGAGTAACGGAGGGATTTAGAATTTCTTGTTCCAGTAAACAGTAGGTAATTATTTGGATGGAGAGAAATGTTTGAAATGCATTCAGTCAAGTATTGTTTCTTTCACTGAGTTTAATAATAAAAAGCATTTGTCTCGTTACTTTTCCTTTTTTTTTTTCAGGATATCTTGTTTCTTTATCTGGATCCGGTTGGTTTTTCTGTTGAAGTTCCAATTCTTATTTGTGATTGCAAATATTTGTATAAAAGAATGAAACTTTTAGCTAAAACTTGGCATTTTTCTTATTTTGATTCCTCTGCTATGTTAGGAAAGGATCACAGAAGGACTAGAGTAGCAAATGCTTATTTCTCACTATTCATGGCAGTTGGTAATGTACTTGGCTATTCTACTGGATCATACAGTGGCTGGTTCCGGATTTTTCCTTTTACAGTTACCTCTGCATGTAATGCCGACTGTGCCAATCTCAAGTCTGCATTCTATCTTGATATTATTTTTATGATGATTACTACATATCTAAGCATCACAGCTGCTCCTGAGATGCCTTTGGGTTTGTCAGACAGATTTCAGCCCTCTGTGGAAGAAGCTTCAGTAGAGTCATGCCATGAACAAGAGGCTTTCTTATGGGAACTGTTTGGAACCTTCCAATACTTCTCATGGTCTGTTTGGATAATATTACTTGTCACTGCTCTGAATTGGATTGGTTGGTTTCCATTTCTTCTCTTTGATACAGACTGGATGGGCCGAGAAGTTTATGGTGGTAAACCTAATGAAGGAAATAATTATGATTCTGGTGTCAGAATGGGTGCGTTTGGTTTGGTCTTGAACTCGTTCATCCTTGGATTAACATCTCTGTTCATGGAGAAGCTGTGTCGAAAGTGGGGAGCTGGTTTTATGTGGGGGGTTTCAAATATACTTATGGCTCTTTGCTTCCTTTCTATGCTCATGCTCTCATATGCAACAAAACTTACGGGCTACACAGGGCATCACCTGCCACGGAGTAGCATTGTGGCTGCAGCATTGATTATCTTTGCAATTCTTGGCTTTCCACTGGCTGTAAGTATCTACATCCTTCTCCTAAAATGTTCTTTCTTTTTCCAGAAGTATTGCAGCTTGAACACTCATACTGTAAGATGATACTTTAAGATAGTTGTTTTCCTCGCTATTGGCTTCTCTGTAGCCTTTGCTGTCCAGGTTTACTCTGTTTCTTGATTTCCTTGTCTTCAGTAGTACTGAGCTACCTTATCTTATAGTGGCAGAATGCAAATTTAAACTGCTATGCTTGAATATGTGAAAAAAGTACATATAGATTTTTCCTTAGCGGAACATCAGTATTTGAGCCCTCAAGTGCATTGGGGTGTGTGAAAACAGAAACAATCAGAGTATTTCTCTACATGTATGCCACCTAAGGTTCATTTTAAACAAATGCCATAAAGGATTAGTTCTTCTTAGGTGTATTCCAAATCTTTAATTGCTAATATTGCATGAACAACTAAGGCCCCATTTTGTAAACAGTAATG
The DNA here is from genome assembly GCA_027576715.1 of Erythroxylum flavicans. Lineage (NCBI taxonomy): Eukaryota > Viridiplantae > Streptophyta > Magnoliopsida > Malpighiales > Erythroxylaceae > Erythroxylum > Erythroxylum flavicans. The sequence goes on from JANZXP010000002.1 coordinate 3,783,113, forward strand.
AAGGAATCGGAATAAAAACATAGGAACAAGAATAGAAAGCGAGAATTAGATTATGAATGAAATTACTGATTATATGTGTTTGGTATGTAATCACTAAGAATGTGATTTATAAGTTCGTAGTTATACTAGTATTTAATATTAAATATTAGGAATTATAATTAATTTTGTTTACTTATATTTAGTTATTATATGATTTATTTTGTAAATAATTAATCAAAATGTTTTGTATTGCATAAGTAATTAATCAAAATTATTTTTCAATGATTTATAAAATTATTATTTTTAAATATAAAATTATTATTTTTAAATAATTATGAATAATTTTTGTGATAAGAATAAAATTAAAGAACTATAAAAACTACTTGTACTTAGTATAGTATTAATAAAATAAAATAGGATAATTATTAAAAAATTAAATATAAAAGAGTGTAATATATGGTTTTGATAATAATAATTGAATAGAATTAATATCCTCACAATATGCTAAAATATTTTGATAAATATTCTAATATTCTTGCTCATTGTTTATCTCTTATTCCTGATATTTCATTCTAACTTATACCTACACCGAATAAAAGTTTATGATTGTTTAGAATTCATTCTAATTTTTTTAATTCTTTATTTCATCTATTAATAGTAATTAAAGAAGTAAAAGTTAAGGAATAAAAGTTGCATTTTCATTCCCACTTTTTTATTACTGGTTATCAAACAAAACCTAAATTTACAAGTTAGTTTCAAACATTAAAATTTTATTCCCTTCTCCTAGTTAATGCTAATTGTAATAACTCCTTAAAATGTTCATAATTGGGATGATAACTGAAGTTTTTTCATTATATTTATAAGGTCATTTCTTCTCCTTATAAAGTTGACATGGTGGTAGTACATATCAAGTCTAATAGGTTACAAAACCCTAGATCCAGATTTCTGTATTGGATTTTTCATTAGACTTTGGTATGAAAATGATAGTCCATAAGAATTAATAGCTCAAGGGGATTATAGACTCTGCATTTTCTTAATTCTGCTTGGTTGCCTACAAAAGAGAGGAGATATGAAGATGACAAGAACTTTTACCATTTGAGAGAAAACAAGGTCAGTGAACGGCTCTCTAATTAGCTAACTAGTTCTGTATTACATTAGTACTTCTCCTTTTCTTTCTTTTTACAAGGTGTTGGAAGTTTGACACTATGTATAAATTTGATTTTCCAAGAGGTCAACCTTTCATTATAATATAGCATTATAATCTTTGATTAGGATATAATTTTGATGGTCTAATGTTTGTGAAAAGCTTCATTTACAGTTATAGAATTAAAGTACAACTCCAACTTACATATTGTTGTCCAGCTACTTTTTATTATCTGATCAGTTATCTTGTCTTTGTTTATATCTATATATATTTGTAAATGCATAATAAGTATCTAATATGAAATTGAATGAATATAATAACCCTTTTATATGCGCATGAAGCATGATATAAAATTACACATTTTCAATAAATAATTGCTAAAAATTTAACCTTAGTCAACGAAAGTTAAACAATAGAAAAACTTTAGAATAGTTACATTCAATGAATAAACTTAGATTACAATTTGTATTGGTACTGCCTACATTTTAGGTGTAACATTCTTCTGTTAATCAAGGAGGAAACTGATATCGTTGTCATTGGGATATTTTCCTTGCAGATCACTTATAGTGTTCCATATGCGTTAATTTCCTCACGTATTGAACATCTTGGACTTGGCCAAGGTGGAATTTCTTTATTTTGTTGCTCAACTTTTTCTGTTGTTGGGAAAGGCTGTATAACTGCTTGTTTTCACGATTGTGTTTTGCAGGGTTGTCAATGGGTGTTCTCAATTTGGCAATTGTAATCCCACAGGTACCTCTCATGTTACACACATGCATGTGTATGGGGTTTGGGATGGGCTGATCATACATGTCCTTTTCCTTGAAAAAGAAAAGGAATTTTTAGTAGAAATAAAAGTATACACTCGTTTTTTCTGATAAGATGAAGGGCTAGGAGGGTTGTCATTTGTAAAATGAGATGATCACTGGATGCCAAACTGCTTATTGGAAGAATTTCAGGAAAGGCTACAGAAATTCCATGTCCTCTTTTGCGATTTGCTGCCTACGATACATTTTAGAGTTACATGCATTACATTATAATATCATTATGTTTGTTCACAAAATAAATTCTAGATTTCATGTTCCTTGAGATATTCAATTCAATGTTATCTAAGATTGTTAAGTTAGTTGTACAATTGGATTTAGTTTTACATGGAAATAATTTCTTTAACAGCCTGATTTCAAAGGATTTAGTCTTGCAATCATTAGCATCATCTTATTTGAATTTTCCGGTGAGCACTTTGTTTCTGTTTACAGTAACAATTTCTCCACCTAACAACTTTTATGATTGAGACAATATTAATCAACACAGGTCATTGTGTCAGTAGGAAGTGGACCATGGGATCAACTGTTTGGTGGTGGAAACTCACCGGCTTTTGCTGTTGGAGCCGTTGCAGCCTTTAGTGCTGGAACTATAGCCATCTTGGGTATTCCTCGGTCTATTGCTCAAAAGCCCAGAGCCATCAGATGAGGTATTTTCTTGTACTTTTTCCAGATTACAGTTAAGACCAGAATGCATCGTAGTGCTAATTTATGCGAGGAGCTGTATTCAACTCCGAGTAATTGAGGATTTTTACTTATTGTCTTCCTTACCCAATATCTTTTGTCTTTTGGCCTTATTTACTTCTTTGGCCTGCAAGTTATTAGAACTCCTTGGTTTTAATTTTATTGCATCATGGTTGCCAGTGTCCTGGAGTAGGATCCGAGCAGCAATGGTTTTGTTTACCAAAGTGGAGACAGAATTTTGAGAAAATAGAGGATTTCATGGAAATTTTGGAAGTTTTGGGAATTTGTTAAGATTTAGAAAGGCCATGCTCATCGGACCTTCTTTAAGACAGTGAGGAAATTCCTAAGATTTGACGCTTAAGGATTCAATTTGTTGTGCACTCTGCATGTCTTAGAAACAGTTCAGGCTTATTATATGTACAGAAAGCTGCGATATGCACCATGGTAAAGTATTGCAAATACCATAGCTGTATCTGGAAGATGGGAAATATGAGAGGCTATCGAAATTCTCTTCGTATATGTGGAAGAGTCCACCTGCTTCCATGGAAAGGAAAATGAAGCTGAAGATTACTTCTGAAGACTACTGTACCAACCAAGATAAGTTTCTATTGATCGAGAAAAACTTCTCGTGGGAAAATAAATTCTTCCAACCCTGTTTTATTACCCTCCTGGTGGTCCAACCATCCAAGCATGATGTATTTGAGTTTCTTGCATTGTGTGCCTGAATTTTGCTGTATGAATGTGTTGAATAGTGCTTGGTGGCCAACAATTAGTGCGTTAGTTGTGCGATTGTAACCTTGATGGAGACATGCCTTTTTGATGCTGTGCTTTTCGGAATAGAATGATTGATTTCTGTGGAAAGCATCCTTTGTTATTTATTTCAATGACCTTGTGCGCCTCTGAACCTAGGAATAAATTCTTATGTTCATTGCACTTCTCAGTATCTAAGATGGCCTGTTTTGCTTTCAATGCACCCATGCACTGCCTTCTGTTAAGGTCTGAGAATCATTTAAAGACATCGTTTAGTTGCTCATTATTTAAGCTTCTTATTTGTCAAATCATAAATGAAGAGATGGCAGGACAGTCAAAAGATAGCCTATTGAAAAACTAACATAATATGATTGTTGAGCAACACATCAATTATAGTTTTGGTCCCCCATGCTTGAGAAACTGGAAATGCTTGCCTGTGTGCATGCAACTGTTTATGCATGTTTGGGTACAAGGTAGTGGGAGTTTTAGGAAGAGAAATGGGATAGTAGACCATGGAAAGATTGTAGCTAAGCAAAAATATCAATTCATATAAGAAGACAAATAGAATCCAGCTAAAAAGAATAAAAACCAAAATTTAAGAACTTCTTGACATCTCCATTCGCCTGTCTGTGACTTATTCTGAAATTAGGCATCAACCCTTTTCAGGAAAGAAGAGGGGAAGGTGAGAAGCATGGAATCCGAGAATTTATTTGATTTTCTAGACTCGTATAATCTTTTCTATTTTCATAAACGTCGAAAGGTCTCGTCATTGTTTCATTTCCTTTCCTTCGTTGAAACTTGCATTTGACCATTCGTGTTCTACTTTTTTGTTTATTATTCTTGCATGAAAAATTCTACTCTACCTCCACTATGAAAACAACTTGGTGTGTATGACATGATTTTCTGATCAGACACAGTGAGATTGGCATCGCTACGTGATCCTAAAAGTAAAATTCTCTATATTCACAACATTCAATCGGGATCTCACATTATTGTGAACCCTACTATCCGATTAGGATGATAAAATTCGAAATTGGGTTTGGTTCGTCAGTTTCATACCATCAAACACTTATGCACTGTCTTTTTTTTTTTCTCCCCTTGTTTTTCTACGGGTTTCATTGGTTTGTTTATCTTGACTCAACTTGTTCTTGTCCACTGGTTTTTTGTCATGACACGTTGCTCTCATCCACAGCAGCTTATTATGCTGGAGAGTGGAGACACATGGAATCTGACATTGGAGGGGTGGGTATGGATTTCAGGGAAGTAATATCTTCCACTACATACATTGAAAACTAGGAGAAAAAGAAACAAAAAAAAAGTGATTCTTCTGAAGAAGCTAGTGGGGGTCGCTGTAGCCAAAGGTTAAAAAATTAAAAGAGAAAAAGATACAGAACTTGGAAACTGCAATTGCATGCTCTATTCTGTTTCTGTGCTGATGATGGATAAGGTTGGCTTTTACTTCTCTAATGTCTCCAGGCAAAGAACCTCTTCTTTCACCCCCGTAGAGAGACAGTCCCTCATCTCTGTTGTGAGAAAGAGGATACGAATTAAATGGTTGCAATTGAAGCACGTACATATTAGTGTTTGTATCTCTCTTTGTTGTTTGTTCCCTTCCTTCCATCTGCCTCTTCTCTATGCTGCCATTTTACTGTCACTTCCCCCATTAACTACTTTGTGGTCCCATGCACCTACTCTCCACAAAATCCCATGAAGATAAACCTTTTTAAAAATTTTTCTTACTTACAAAAGTTATAGCATCATCAATACATTTTTCTCACATGTTCTACTTCTACCCTTGATGTCTTGAAGCTTTGTTTATGGAGCATAAGCTGTTATGTAAGTTTACAGACGAAACAGATGGGGCCTGTTTTTGTACTGAAAGTTTGACACCTCTCAAAATTGGGCAAATAGTCAAGAGGTGTTTTCATGTTCAAGTGGGCTTCAGATAATCACAAGGATCGATCGTATATATGCTTAAGGATGTGTTAAATCACATGGGGTTGTGTAAGGAATTGGCATATAGCATATGCATAACCTGCCTTAGAATATGAGACATATCTCCTAACTCACAACTTGGTGGTGATTGAGGCCGAGGAAGCGAATTTGCTTTTGCCCTTTCCCAATCCCTTGTGCACAGCACAACTCCACTTGACAAACTCAAGAGGATTAACGTCATTAATTGGATTAATATTACCATAACTAAACCCCAATTAAACTACACTTTCTTTCCTGTCCTTACTCACTGCACCTTTCTTTTTCTTTCAACTAATTATGATTACAGGTGCTTTAGAGCGAGAGAAGACAAGGGTTGAAGAGGATTGGCCCCCACAAGACAAAAGGTCTAGGAATTTTCGGTAGTAACAGTAGTAGCCACTTTTTCACAGCCTTCTCTTCACGTAACTTCACAAAGCACAACGTAGCTGTAGGTCCTGATTTCTTCATGTATATATATGAGCTGCATACCCTCTTAACAGGTATCCAGAACTACCCTGTGACAAACAAAACAAGAACAAGAAACTCTCGCCCTCCCAACCCAACACGTTTGTGTATCTTGCTCTTCAATCTCGTTAAGCCTTTTTCTTTTTCTTATCTAATAAAATACTAGCTATAGCTAACATGTGCAACCCAAAACCTTCTTCTCCTTCCTCATTTCTATGCTCTTCCACTACCCGTTTCTCTATTCCCAACAAAGCCATGGATCTCTATACCGATGATCAGGAGGAGCTAAATAGATGGCCAACCCTTTCTGAGGTAAAAACAAAAGAAACAAAAAGAACCAACCTTTAATTGTTTTGATGAACATGTAACAAAAGGGCGTGTTCTTCGTACTCAATTTTGTGTTTCTAACGTTGCCTTCTTGTTGCCCTTTTTTCTGCTTCCATGTCAGGCCTCAGAGGAAATCAAAGCCATAGGAAGGATCTCTGGGCCAACAGCAATGACTGGTCTTATTCTGTATTCAAGAGCAATGATCTCCATGCTTTTCTTAGGGTATCTTGGTGAGCTCGAGCTGGCTGGTGGCTCTCTATCCATCGGTTTCGCAAACATCACCGGTTACTCTGTCATCTCTGGACTAGCCATGGGAATGGAGCCCATTTGTGGACAAGCTTATGGGGCCAAACAAATGAAGCTTCTCGGACTCACTCTTCAAAGAACTGTTCTTCTCCTCCTCTCGGCCTCTGTTCCCATCTCTTTCATGTGGCTAAACATGAAGAGAATTCTCTTATGGTGTGGCCAAGATCATGATATATCATCTGTTGCACACACTTTCATTCTTTTCTCCATTCCGGACCTCTTCTTCCTTTCACTTCTCCACCCTCTTCGCGTATATCTTCGAACACAAAGCATCACATTACCATTAACCTACTGTTCAGCCATCTCTGTTCTTCTCCATGTACCTTTAAATTTCATTCTTGTCGTCCACTTCAAACTGGGTATTGCAGGAGTAGCCATAGCCATGATTTGGACTAACTTCAATCTTTTCCTCTTACTCATTTCCTTCATGTACTTCTCTGGTGTATATAAAGATTCTTGGGTCTCTCCAAGCATGGATTGTCTTAGAGGCTGGTCATCTCTGCTAGGTCTTGCAATCCCCACTTGTGTCTCTGTATGCCTCGAGTGGTGGTGGTATGAATTCATGATCATGTTATGTGGTCTGCTTCTTAACCCCAGAGCCACCATAGCTTCAATGGGAATACTTATCCAGACAACATCTTTAGTTTATGTCTTCCCATCAGCTCTCAGCCTCGGAGTTTCAACAAGAGTTGGTAACGAGTTGGGGGCGAATCGGCCGGCGAGAGCGCGCATTTCCATGTTAGTGTCGCTGGCCTGTGCAGTGGCGTTAGGTCTCTTGGCCTTGTTGTTCACAACATTGATGAGGCATCAATGGGGCAAGTTTTTCACTAACGACGCTGAGATTCTCGAGCTCACTTCCATAGCATTGCCCATCGCAGGTCTCTGTGAGCTTGGAAATTGCCCACAAACAACTGGTTGTGGGGCTTTGAGAGGCAGTGCTAGGCCTACCATTGGAGCTAACATCAACTTGGGGTCTTTCTACTTGGTTGGTATGCCAGTGGCAATACTAATGGGGTTTGTGTTCAAAATGGGGTTTCCTGGGCTCTGGCTCGGCTTGCTTGCAGCTCAAGCTTCATGCGCCATGCTGATGCTTTATGTTCTATGCAGAACAGACTGGCTGGTTCAAGTAGAGAGAGCAAGAGAGCTCACACAAACCTCGGTAACTGTTACTTCTCCATCACCATTACCAGTTTCATCACCAGCAGCAAAAAGAACAGAGCTTGCTGGTAATCTTGAAGAGATACTGTGCATTAACGATGAGCTGGTGAAGTCAACTTCACTTGAAACAGACCCATTGATATCTTCTACTACACAGACCCTTCATTGATTAGAGATCACTTTATCCATTTTGACCCACTTTGTAGTAGAACAAACTGATCTTCACTTTCATTTCTTCTGTTTCATTTTCTTTTAGGCTTCCCTTGATTTCCACTTTCTTCATGTTGTACTAAAAACATGTAGAAATGGTGTTTAAGACATACTTCCAATTATATATGATGTCTAACCTAATTGATTCTCTTTTCTACTTATAAATATATTTATTTGTATTAATAAATATATATTAACAGTCATTATTAATATAAACAATAAGAAACATTATTTGTGTAAAATGTTTTTTTTTTGGGGTTACTAATGATAGCCGTTTAAAGTAATTTTCTTATTTAGGTAATTTTCGACGTGTTATTTCTAAAGTTGACGAGAATGTGAAGAGGGTCATAATAATGTAAGCAACTTATACAAAGATATTATTTCCATTACTTGAATCTTAACCTTATGAATTAGATACATGAGTGAGTGATAGAGAAAATGTAAATACATGGATTATATTTTGAATAATATTGCTTATACATTATATAATTCCTTTCCGTCATATTTTATTATTATTTATGCTATTATTTAAAATAATATAATATTGAAATTATATCATTCTAGAGTTATGAATAAAAATAATAAAATTTATTAGAATGACATATAAAACTAAACGATAATCCTTTAAATTTAAAATTTTAAAAAAGTGCAGTATAATTAAACTTATTTTTTAAAGCTAAGAGAATAATTAATCGTACTAATATTCTTTTTTTCTTATTAGGCGTATCACATATATTCCTCTTCTTTACACGCTTCACTTCTAAAATTTTAGATAAATTATTTTCCTCAGCAATTTTTTATACCCTTCCTTTCTTTTTGTGCTTTTTCTCTTTTTTAAAATGCATCTTATGGAACCTTTACCTTTTATTTGTCATTATATACATTTCCGTACCAAAAAGAAAAAAAGCATTACTCCTTTTCAAATCTGTAATTTACATGTGGTCAGAATCAAATTGTGTCAAAATAATATTATAATTAAACTAAATCGGTTTATCTTAAATTAAAACTCATGTTTAACTTTGCTTATTTTGAACAAAACCATATTGAACCGAACAAAATATGTCAATTCAATTGGAGATGATGAGGAAAATAATATGTAGTTGGAAAGTACAGCAGACATAGACAGACGAATAAGAACAAACATGAAGAAGAGAACTGAGAAGGCATATGCAGTTGTGGACAAAACAAGCCGTGAATTAAGAATGATGATAATGGAGCTAGGCAGGGTAGGAGTTGGGGGTTCATGACTGTGGCGGTGGGGGTCCCCCACCTTCGAACTGAAGAAGCAAAATCCGCCTGCTGTTTCTCAGACGACAAAATAACGAGCAGTGCCTCTGCCGACTGCCACCGCACAGTTCCCACCTCCACTACCACCATCTCCATCTTCATAATATATATATATATATATATATATATATATATATATCTGCGTGTATATGAAAGACTGTTCTTTTATACACATTTAATATATATATGCTGTATTTCGAGTTTAGATTTTCTGGTCAATTTTACTCTGTTTAATGTCTAAATAATATCGTTTTGACCATTAGATATGAGTTTAGAGATTGTTTAACCCTGTCTAATGGCTAAAACAACGCCTTCAGTCTAATTTTATCCTGTTCAACCTTTTCTAATATTCAAAATAACGTCAATTTGAGACATGAATTTAGAAATTGTCCGTTTTGAACATTAATCAGAGTTAAACACTGTAAAATTAGAGAGATGATCCTCAATTCTATATTTCTCCGCCGCCACTATAGCTATCGTCGTATATCTCCATAAGACCACAATCATGTAATATGTCCCGGAAATAGGCATTTTATTATACTAAAACTGTGGTCCAGGATAGATTGTCTCTACTGTCTAATATTAAGATTCACATTTTTACGTCTTTTAGGGCTAAATTCATCACACAGTAACTGAGTAACATGCATGTCTACATCGGTACCCCATCCTAGGGCTAGAGCAAGGAGTTGTACGCTTACCTTAGCTTTTAGCTACTTCCGAGCCTTTTGAATAGTTGCCTTGTACACAGTACAGTTTTGTAACAATGCTCCAAGGTTAGGTATATATATATCCAATCTCATAAAAGAACATCCACTTGGAATCCAACATGGAGAAAAGGAACAAAGTTGAATAGAATAAAGAGTTGTTGCATCAATCGTCCTCATCTAATCCCTTTCATGTACACATAATACAATTTCATTTTGAAATAATTTAAGTCTAAAATACGAGACCAATAATAAGATCGTCTCTTCCAATAATTCTCGTCCAATCACGGATAATTCCACATCGTTGGATTGATGGTCTCGCATCTAGACTCAGACCACTTCTTTTGCTCCAAGTGAATGAGCAAGTAGCCTCGGCTAAGCTACAAGCAACGATTTGATGGGTTAAACACGAAAACTCATGTCCACCGTAAACAAACCGCCCCATTCTCATTGGTTCCTGTAGTGGGCACGATCACTAAATGCACCAAAACAAGTCGACAAAAGGATCTCCAAGGACTTGAGAAGCATACAATGAATTGTTGCTTTAATGGACACAGGTGGGTAAAACACATTTTTTATTTTTAATATTGAATTAAAAAATTATAATAAATTAAGCATTTAAAATATTTCTCTTAATTAAAAATGTAATTGTGAGGGTAAATCTACTAGAATCTTTTTGTAGTTTAATTTTTTATTTAAGTTTTTATATCACTTATTTGAAAAAGTCGATATATTTAGTACATAACGTTTCTTACTTTGTGAGGATCTTGGAAAGATTATGGACATACACAACCATTTTATTGTATTTTTTACAAAAAAAATTACTTCCGTTATTTAAACTTATAATCTTTTAAATATAAAAGAGTAACTTTTATCGATTACTCTAAGATTCTCCCTCTTTTTTAGGTCACTTACTCGATGTAATATTGTATATTTTTTACTTAAAATGATCTAACATTATAAAATTTATATTATAATAAAATATAATTTTAGAATTATAAAATGACAAAAAATTAAGATAATATAACATAATAACTTATATAGTAATTAAATAATTAAAGATTAAAATAAAAAATTCAAGGTAATTGACCCTTGATTATAATATAAAATTGCTCAGACAACAACTACGTAAAGAAAAACTTAGCCTAATCACAATCTTAATTGAATGTGGCATTAGCTACGTTAATGATCTCCATTTTCCAACGTAAATGTCCTCTCAAAAACCACTCGGCCCCTCAACTTAGGCTCTTCCCACTACATGTTCTATCATTCCGCCTCCATTGCCGAAAGTTCCAACTTTTTAAAGACCTCTACCTATGTTATTAAAAAGGCTAATGACTCACCGAGCTCGACGCACGGACCTTCTGCTTATTAGCTACGTACAATATAGTGAGTGACTGATGCCTTTTCCTAGTGTTTCTGAAAAGGCTCGATAGATCAGTTTCACGGTCTGAAATTATTTGTCTACCTGGGCCTATATATGCCTATAGTCATAATATGTTGCTTTTTTGTATGGTTCCCTTCCTTTGAAGATTCATTCATGCATGTCAGTGTCTTCCATTATACACAGAAAGCAGAAACATGGTCAAATTGTGTGTTATATAACCAATCGATCGTGATCTAAAGTGAGTGAAAAAAGTGGTGGTATAGAATATTATTACGATTTACATAGTGTATGACCAAACAAGAGCATTGACGTGTTGACTTGGTGAAATTTATGTACAGAAGAAGAGGAAATCCCGGCGTGTCATTAGCTAACAGCAGCATGAGTATTCCACAATAAGGACAACACATGTAGTCAAGTGCCACATTGTGGGTTATGTGATAGGATAAGGTCGTCTCTGTACAGATAGATAGACAGAGAGATGGGTTTGCAATTGCATTGCATGGTTTAAAGATGCTGGAGCTTTTTTTGTGCGTGTGTCTTCCGAGGCCACATGAATGGAGGAACCAACACGTTCTACTACTTTTTATGTTGGATATGAGCTAGTGAGTAGTGAGGGGGTACCACAATTGTTTTTGTTTGTTCATGTTCTTCTGTTTTCAAGTGTTTTTAAAGGTTTGACGAATTAAAAATGTGATGATGATCAGTTCAATTCCTTGTCTCTTTAGGAACCCCTTTTCCTTTTTTATCTATTCGATGTCGCATATTCTGACTTCCACGACCATAAACTCTCTCTTTCCAGTCTTTCTTTATTAGTTCCAAACCCTGAAGTCAATGGTATTTATGTATTTCTTTCTTCTTAAGAACTAAAGCTTATTTTTATTTACAAAGCTATATAAAAAACAAAGGGTTATCTGATACGAAAGATTCTCTTTGTTTAATGGAAAGGGAGAAGGGTTAATCATGTATTCTCAACACGTGGATGATAAGACTTAACAAAGTGAGTGGAGAACAGAACCGAGTTTGAACTTAAATAATCAAGTGTTGATTGAAACGGTTGCTCTTTTGCTGGCATGAAGTGAAAGTGAAGCAAAACAGAGGATGCCAAAGTCCTCTTAACTTTGTTAGTGGCGTTTTGACATTTTTTGCTTGTTTGTTTGTTTGTTTATAAACGAATGATTCTCGATTAGATAGTAATGTGCCTTTGACCCGTTTGAGTATATAATTAGTGTTTTTCTTTGACCACCCCATTTAAAGTAAAATATTAAATTATACAAATAGACTAAACGTGCAAGGTATAAAATAAATCTATAAACTTACGAATCCTATAGGATTTGAACTATTTTTTAATTTAATAAATGATTCAAATTCATTATTATTCAAACATATATTAAATAAAAAGTAGCATGCCAACTATGTATTGGATGTCTACTCAAAATCGTTATTATTCAAATGTAGAATAAAGAATAACATGTCAACTATGTAATGAGTATAGCCATGAATGTTGGCTATAGAAAAAGAAAAAAATAAGTGTTTTCAACCCAAAAAAAAAAACAAAGAAATGGAAATTTTTAAACAAAAACATATTTTTATTATAATAATATTACATTTATAATATTAACAATATCACTTATATAATATTTAAGTTCATTATATGTAACACTTTTCTTTTACTCTTTTAGAAAGGCAAGCACAAAGTGTTTCTTTTCTTTATAATTTATTCTTTATTTCATTTAACTCGTTAATGTATCCATCAAATATATATATACATATATATATAACATTAGAAGGAAAAAGTTTAGAACTTAGTTCACTATGTTGAAAATGGTCGTACGACGGCGTGGGTTCTTATGATTGGTCGGAAGGAAGAAAACACTGCACTACACAAAGTTGGACAATGAAGAGGAGTTTGCCTTTTAAGGTATCACTGTCCGCAATTAATAATACGCAAAGCATGTACAGTCAAACATGTCCAACTATCCTAGCCTAAGAGACACGCATGTCTATGATTATCTAGACGTAAGGGTTATCTTATCAATAGCAACAGCTTTCCTTTCATGTCTTTCTTGTTATTGAATTGAATACGAGATGGTGTAGCATTCTAAAATAGGATTACCGTTTCCATCATGCTCTGTTGGTAACGTGTAATTGACATCTTAATGCTATTGATCATGACCAGTTAGTTGTCATATCTTGTAGTTCAATACCAGCAATTAGCAGCATTATCAGGAGTCAAATTTCAGACCTTGGAAGCCGCAAGGGCATTGTGACATTCTCGTTCTAAAAGAAAGTTGGACCAAGAAGTACAGTTTCAAAAGTTCTTTGAGATGGAAGCAATGCCCAGAACGTAAAGCAAAGCTAATCGACAAGCAAGGTTCACCAGCCAAAAATGCCACTGATGTCTAAATTCCAAATGCCTAAAACTTTCAGGATAGTTGTTTTTCATGTCATATTCATATCCATTTGCATTTGTACGACCAGGAATTGCTCAAACTTGGAAGCAAGAAACTGGTGAGCAATCAGTCAAAGGCAGGGAGTTGTGAAAATGATTGATCTTGATTCAAGGATAGAAGAATTGAATTTTCGTGTTCTCTGTTGAGTGAGTATTGAATAGTCTGCAAAGACGACCTAATTAGATGAAAAAGTTATGAAAGATTCCGTTAGAAGAGAATGATTCCAATTATTAGTCATGTCTTAATCGTTCGTGATTGATTGCCAAATCAATTTCTGATAGAATGTTCTTTGCCCAAATGGCAGTTCTTTGATTGGTGGAATTAGTCTAAGGACAGCAGATTATTGGAGTTATTAGCCAAATAGAACAGTGTTTAACCTATTTTTCAACATAAGACTTCTCATTTTGTAGGAACAGGAGAGAGTTATCATTTACACGTAACCTTTTATTTTATTTTATGAAAAAAGTATTTTTGTTATTTCAAATCTATAATTTTTTTTGGACAAAAAATAACTTTATCAGTTATTTCAAAGTTTATTCGAAGAATAAGCCCGAAAGCTTCTTAAAGGTAACTTTTCTCGGAATGAAAATTAGGCACAAGGTCCATTAGTTTGTATTTGTCGACGAAGAAGGCCCATAGATATTCTTAATTTTTTCGTAAAATTAAGAACAAATTTTATTTTAATCTTATTTTAAATTTTTTAACTTTATTCATCTTTTAACATATACTAATTTTATAACAGTCTAATACTTAGTAAAATTTATTAAAATATTGATAACATAAATCATATTTTTGGTTGTAAATTTTGCATCATCCTTATCTTGTCGGTCCAAAATTATTCGTTTTGTTGAGCAGTAGCCATAAAAGTCTCGGAGGGCCCAAATTGCAATGGATGTCGATGCTATTTCTGGTATGAACCTTACTATATTCATATTCATAATAAATGAATGGATCAACCCGATCCATATTAATTGTTGGGCAGCTTTACAACAACAGGAAAATAAATGAATGGATCAACCCAATTCTCCATCCATATTACTTGTTGGGCCAACCTAAGCTCCCACCTACTTCAATAATCGATGCTAATTAAATAGAACTTGTTTTAAATGCCAATTTAAATAATTAATTAAATATATTAAAATTTTATGTTTTTTAATATTTTGTTTTAATTATCATATTTTAAAACTTTTATTTATAACAACACCCAGTAGAAATCTCGCTAAGGCCCGAAGTCTGAGGATAATAAAGAAATTGTTTTCAAATGACCCGTGTAACGAAAGAAAAAAGAAAATGAATAAATAAAATAAATATAAATAAATAAATATAAAACATTAAAAATAATAATAAGAATAGGAATAACATAAAATAAAATAAAAAAATTGTTAAATACACTAAAGTCACCTATATTTTTATATTTTTATTTTAAAATCATTATGTTTATAATATTATTTATCTATCATATAATTCACTTTGTCATAATATATTATTTTTTAATCTATTTTATGGTAAATTAGTCTTTATATTTTTTTACTTAAAATAATAAATTTTAGATTTTAGTACATCACTATTTAAGAGATATAAATAAACGAAAAATTAATCATATAAAACAAAAAGAACTATACCATAACTAAATAATATTGTAAAAAAAAGAATTACCTTAAAGAAATAATAATTAAAATAAAAGAAAAGTCAAGTATATACAAAAAGCCTTTTCCAAATAACAACAAAGTAATCAATGCCATTTGCTCTAGACGTTGAAACAAATCAGATCAGAAGCCTTAAAAGGTTGGATTCGGATACGCCATTGATTCACTTATAACAACATTACATAAAGGTGATATAATAAAAAGTGGCAAACTTTTGACTGCATTTAGAAAAGGTAGAGGTCATGTAATCCATTTTTATATAAAGTTTAAATATAATTAGCTGGTTGTATTAGTTGTTAGCTAATTCTATTATTAGTTAGTTAATAGTTGATTCTATTAATTGATTTAATCAACGAATAATATTGGTTGTTTATTAAAGATATTTGATAAAATTAATTAGTTATTTGGTATTAATTGATTAACTGTAAAATAACTTATAAAGGCATAACTTAAAAAAAGAATTTATAAGGTAATGATTAGATATTTAATTTTACAAAAATTAATTTTTTAATTGTAATAAAAAGATAGAACATTTTTAAAAATTTTGCCACTGTAACACGTTTTTTATTTTGTAACCAAAAAATTTATTTTATTAAGTAAAAAAATTGTTACTAGCATAATACATGCTCCCAAATTTTGTAACTAAAAAACTTAATTCATTGTAAAAAAGTTATCATTGTAAAATACATACGCAATTTTTAATTCAAATTATCTATAATATTATTATAGCATAATTAGCATAATTCAAAAATTGCAAAATAGTGTATAATTAGTTTTTTACTTATTAGTATTTGCACTTTTATAAAATCAACTTATCAGGTTAAATAAGCACATCAATCAGTTATTTTCCAAATACATTAGTTAACTTTTTCAATGATCAAAGTTCAATCTACTAAAAAAAAGCTAATAAGCTGTTTGTCCAAAGAGTCCAAAAGGTCAAGAACTGAAGAAAGTGCGTATTTCCATTCTGCAATTAGATGTTCTTGTTGCTCGTTTCCCGGGAAAGTGAAAAGTTAAAAAGAAAACAATTTACAGCCACCATTTACCAAAAGAAAAGAAGAAGAAAATAAAATCAATACGTGTACGCTCCACTTTAGAACTGGGCCACTTGTGCACTGGTCAATGGCTTACCACTCGTTAATTACAATAAACAAATGTGTAGCAGAACCCTCCCACCCCCAAAACTCCACCCTCTCCGCAGTGAAACTCAAAATTTTCTCTCTTCCAGATCTAAGATATATATATCATATAGCACTCGCCGAAATATCTCATTTCGATTTACAGTTTCATTTCAAGCTTGGTTCTATGATCTCCTATTTTTTCTTCTCTCCGTGAACTCAGGGTTTCGTTTTCCCGGCGAATTTGATGCTACTATTTGCTGTGAGAAACTGAAAGTTCTGGATTCGATCATGTGATTTTTTTAACTGAATCTATGGCGTCCATTCGTCGAACGCTTTCACCGGCGTATCAAGATCGTACGCAACTGAATGGAGCTGTGAGCTCTCCGTTATCCATCGGTTCGCCTTCTCACAAGCTTTTCTCTAACTCCGGTAAATGCTCGTCTTCTTCTTCGTCGTCGTTTCTCTGCTTCAGTGAATCATCTCTCCGCAGGTTCCTCGCCCCCGCTTTCTCTCAGAAGAGGAAAGGATTTTGCAGATTTTTCTACAGGTGCTTGCCGTTTTTCATTCTCGGCTTCTTGTTAGGCATTTTTCCGTTTGGTCACGTGGATACCGATCTCCGCCACCCTGATTTCTCGTTTGAGATCAAACAGCCGCACGTCAACGCGAGACTGGAGGAAAACAGCAGTCACGGCATTAAGCGCGATGATTTGGCGGTCAATTCAGTGAGTCTAGTGGAGGATACGCAGCCGAAATATGTTCCGAGGTTTGATTATGTACCGAGAAAGCAACTAATCGTCGTTACGCCGACGTACAATCGAGCCCCGCAGGCGTATTTCTTGAATAGGTTGGGCCAGGTTCTAGGATTACTGCAGCCTCCGGTGCTGTGGATTGTGGTGGAGATGAAAGTGGCGTCGATGGAAACGGCGGAGATACTGAGGAAAACGGGGGTGATGTATAGGCATCTGGTGTGTGCTAAGAATTCGACGAGCGTGAAGGACCGAGGAGTCCACCAGAGGAATTTAGCTTTAGAGCACATTGAGAGGCATCGGCTTGACGGGATCGTCTACTTTGCGGATGATGATAATGTGTATTCGTTAGAGCTTTTTGAGAGCTTGAGGGAAATCAGGTCAGTTTTCAACATTGATTTACTTTGCTTAAGAACATTTGTGTGGTGGATGCTATGTGATTGTGTTAGCTGTGAATGTAGGATCTGAATTGCTCTTCAATGTGAGTTTAAGTGTTTAGTAGCTTTGGGTCCATTTGAGATTAGCTTTTGAAATGGTATTTTGGATGAGAAAGCATGTCAATTTCATGCTATAGAATAACTACGATAGTTGGGAGGAAGAATCTTTTCATCTTAAGCACAGAATTTTCTTTGCATCACAAGACTTTTGCATTGTATATCTGTTTGTTAAGAGTGCTAGACTTATATTCTGCAATGACTGAAATTTGCCTTCTGTTATTCAATTTCTTTGGAGATATTATTGTTATCATGCTTCTTTCTCTGCTGCTTTGATGCTTTCATTTGTAAGTTTCTAATATGGCTATACTTCTATAATAGCCGTTTTGGCACCTGGCCTGTTGCAATGCTTGCACAAAGCAAAAATAAAGCCATATTGGAAGGTCCAGTATGCAATGGAAGTCAAGTCATTGGCTGGCACACAAATGAGAAAAGTAAAAGACTCCGTAGATTTCATGTTGATATGTCAGGATTTGCATTTAACAGCACTATATTGTGGGACCCAAAGAGATGGCAGCGTCCATTTTTGCAACCAATTCGACAGTTGGATACGGTGAAGGAGGGTTTCCAAGTATAGTATATGATCTTCAGCTTGCCGTTTTGTAGATATTCTTTCTAATAGACTTTGTTGTTGGTTTGTATCAAATATAATGTTGAAGTGTATAATGTGTTAATCGCCCTGCTTTATCTAGGAAACCACATTCATGGAGCAATTGGTTGAGGATGAAAATCAGATGGAAGGTATACCATTTGGCTGTTCAAGGATAATGAACTGGCATCTACATCTAGATGTTCGTGGAATTTTCTATCCAAGAGGCTGGGTACTTCAGAAGAACCTTGACGTTGTTCATCCTGTTAAGTGATGGTCCCTCAACCGGAAATTTTGCTACTAGGTTCTGAAGAGGGTATGTTCATGATCAATGTCTTGATGCTTTTCAATTTACTTATTTCACACGGGAAGTCCAACGTGAATCTAGGAATGTTGACTTAATATGGAGGTTCAAAAAAAGGAAAGAAAAATTAAACAATTTTCTTGCTTTCTTTTTAGTCTTCCTCTGGACCCTTGAAGCATTCCTCCGAAAAATTGAATTCAAATTCTGGTGAAAATGCACTAACCTAACTCTGTATGTATTACTCGTTTTGCAGTTTCATTTCTGTACTTGTGCATGGGATTATCTGAGCACAGTGTTCTGGCATCTGCTCTTTCGCCTCCAAGCAAACATTAAGGTGCTTTGAAATATGATAAAGAAATAAAGATTCTCTCTTCTTTATTCTTTTTTCCTTCTCTTTGAACCTTTTCGTATTTGTTGTGCAGAAAATTCCTAGCTCGCAATTCTTTTATAGAATGAAATTCAGTTTTTGTCATAGGGTCAGCTCTTTGTTTCTTTGGGTGGGGTGTATATTTTTGGAATCTATGGCCCTCCAATCAGAAAATTACCTATGCTCTGGGGGGAAGTCTTCTGATCTTTCTTTATGTTTCACCTTACTTTTTGTTGATTTTATAGGTTTTTCTTTTCTTTTTGTTAGACTCTAAAGCATAGCGGCTTCCTTTCTCATGGTCCAAGATTCTGAACTATTTTGTTGTTTCATCTGACCTGATGTCGTAGAATATGATTTGGGTATTTTTGCAAACTCCAATTTACGTAAACAGATGGACAGCGTTGAAGCCTATATAGATCTCTCGAATTAGAGAATGCAACGCCATTCTTTCTTGGCACTGTACCGAAATTCTTTGCCCCTTACTTTCTAATTAGTACAAAATTAAATGCTGCTTTATGGACATCTGAGAGGTTGACCAGAATCCAAGCTTATATTAGTGGTAGTTTTTTTATGTATAATGTCTCAAAATTATCCTGTCTTTTTTTCCTCCTTTGTTTGATAAAATTTGAGGACATGTTTAGAACTTGAATCTTGACGGATGAAGGGCCTATTAAACCATTAGATTTTGTCTACTTGCCTTAATTTCTTCCCTTTGTTTGGTGCCTACACAAATTTAAGTATTCAAGCGTTTCATTAGGCATCTACTTGAAGGAATTAAAAGAAACGCCTTCTGGTCACTTGGACCGAAAGACCTGACAACAGATACAGCTATATGAAATGTTGCCTAACAACCTGACAGCTAACGACCAGGTAAGGTTTGTCCCACGGCCCGACACACTTGATTCTGAGGATGGTACAGATGAAACATAATGCTGCTGCTTTCCAGCCCATTTGCTAGATCAGGAACTGCTGATGTTGACCTGTAAATGCAGTGAATTTTGGTACTACCGGTAGCATGAAAATTGAAGGCTTTAATTATAATACAACCACCTTGGGACTAGTCGGATTAAGCTATGCAGTGAATTTTGGTGACTACCGGTAGCATGAAAATTGAAGGCTTTAATTATAATACAACCACCTTGGGACTATTCGAATTAAGCTAAATGACATCAACACCAAGTACTATCTATCTTATGTTACACTGATCAAAAAGGTACATTTACATTAGCGTAACAAGTGCGGGCCTGTCTCGATTAGGAATTAGTAGGTTTCACAAATTTCGAATTATAACAAAGTTTAGTATCGGTAGCCTTTTAAAATAAATCAATCATGGCAGAGAAGGCTATTCTAGATTAAAATCAACGTATTAAAGTAAGTTTAACGTAGTTCATTTACAAATATTTGGACCGATGTTACCCAGAGCAATGTAAAGCTTTACATCCAACTTGTATCTCAATTAATCTCCAGAAACTTGGTTGGATATCAGTGGCACATCATTTTCTGTTCCTTCTATTTCTGATTTTGAAAATAAGGTCACCACATGGTCACATCTCTCTTTGTCTTATAATGCTTTAATTCCCAACCAAATAATTAATCTGATTGACAAGAAAATTATTTTAGGACCTTTTTATTTATATTTTTAATTTTAATTTTTCTTCAAATTTAATAAAAACATCTGTTTGTTCGACTTTTTGATTTTGGTTTCTTTTAGTTTTCATAATCTATGAAAATTATAAAAAGTATTTTTTGTTTTTTATAATCTGATTTAGTATCAATTAAATATATATTATTTAATACTAATTATTAATAAGAATTAAGAATAATATAATTTAAGATTATATATTTAATTATTTAAAATTATGAATAATTTAATTTTAATAAATTAATTTAATTTAAATAATTAATTTGAATATTAATTTTAAAAAATGAAATGATCTTAATTTAATAATTGTTAATAAATATATTCTAAAATTTAAAATATATTCAAATTATGTAAAATTTTAATAAATTCTGCTTTAATAATATTAAAAATAAAATTATTTATTTTAATAAAATATTTAATTTTTTAATGATAAAAATTATCTTTAAAATTTATCAAATATATAATTATTATCAGTAATAAAAAATAACTCTATTTACATTATCAACTAAATTATGTGGTTTAGAATTAATTATGTGGCTAATAACATAATTTGAATTACAGAAACAACCACTTAGTAAAATGCAAAGAAAATACTGCATACAATTGATGTTTCTATCCCAATTCACACAAAACGAGAACTTTTGTACGATGAGATTGTTGTTGTCGTCGTCGTACAAACTAAAAATCATAATAAAACATCATGAAACAAATGGCCCCCTCAACACGTAACTAGAAACATCACAATGCCTGCTGCTAAATGAGCTATTTGTTGTACCAAAAAAAAAAAGAGCTATTTGGTGCAGACTGAGGCCTTTTACACCATTACATCGTTCATCTGATCATCTCCATCTCTCATGCCATTTAAAACAATTGCTTAGAACACAGGACCAGCTGCAAGAATCTCCTCTGTCAGCTTGTTATCTTTTCCAATCTTATGATTAGTGAATACCTCAAAGTTCTTCCTGAATAGGCCAGCCAGTTTCTGCAGGGTAGTTCTGTAGGCCATTTTGTCCATCCACTACAATTCGAAAAATCAACCTTGTTGCTCATTTGTAAACTATGGTATATTTTTTATCTTCCAAACACATTCATATGATTGAATGAAACAGGAACAGCATACAGTGCTCACAGGATCAAGAATTTCTGAAGGCACCCCTCAATTTCTGTTGGGATTTCATGTCCAAACACTTCAGTTTTCCTGTCCTTGGCCTTCAGGAGGTTCCTAGAGTATGTAACATCAATTATTCTCCGAGTTTATGCTAACTTGATACGGCTTCCAGATGCATAGCTGCATTGGAGCATCGTATTTAGTAATTACTCACTGAACTGAACAGATAATTTTGATCTGTTCCTCTTCGATCGTTTTGTCCTTGACCACACTTTTGTCTCTTGGTGACCTGCCCGTCTTTGCCCCGGAAAGAGTCGCTAGCGCACCAGTTGATGTTATGAAAGAACCCTTCTCATACTTAATGGCTTGCTCGTACAACTCTGTGCATCATCAGAATAGTTGTTTTAAGATTGTTAAGCTACGATTCACTTAACTTGTAACAGAATCGTAAGTGTAAAAACATCTATCCTGATGTTTGACTACCAGCAGGAGAAAGATTGTAGAGGACGTGAGTGAATTTGAGAGAGCTATCGCTGACGCTTATAGTTGGTGTGAAATGGTGGGAATGAGCTACGTGTGTCACATTCTGTACTTCTGATTTCCTCGCCGGGTCTCCTTTCACCACCTTCGGCCCTGTCTCTCTCGTCAGCGACGCCAACGATGCACTTGAACCATATGTGATGTGCCGTCGGTGGTTACATTGTTCTCACAAGATCAAAGCAAAAACATATATGAAACTGAAAACCCACAGAGCACGAATTACCTGATAGACTGGAGTTGCTGTTTCTGGCGTTCTTCTTCTGAGGTGGTGGCGAAGAAGGAAACTTGCTTTCCGGTGATCGGTGTCGTGGGAGCTGATCTCTTCTTTTGAAGAGAATGCAGCTCGTCGATTGTCTGTGCTTTCACTGTAGGAGCACTATCGTCGTGACACACCTCGTTTGGTTTCTTCTGCGTCTGGATTTTCACCAGCCCTTTTCTTCCTGCACATGAACTTTCATTGTTGTTGCTTGTAAAGCTTAACTCTCGGTTCACTGCCCCGTTGTTCTCCATCTTCGTATCCGAAATATCAAGGGAACAAAAAAGAGTTTAGTTCCTCGTGTAATTTAAACTTATATGGAACTCAAATGAAACAATTATCTCTAAAATAAATGCTGATAAGATTGAGAAAGAAGAAACAGAAAAGGATGGAGAAGGAAGGTGGAAACCTGACATGAAACACAGGAAGCGTTGGTAAGGAAAGCTTTTCCAATGAACAATAGCTACCAGAGACTTGAAGCTTCCCTTTACATAGGCATCTTCACTTCACCACCTCCGCATAATTAACCGTGGTTTAGTTCTTTTAATCATGGTTTAACTGCTTTATTTTTACATTAAATATTTAAAAATATATAAACTATATTTATCTTTTATATACACGAGTCTCAATTTTTTCACGATAATAATGATGTTAATTTATTTTAAATAATTTTCTAAGTATACATTAAATAAAATTTGAATATATATAAATTATATATTTCAAGTGAATAATTTGATGAATCAAATATTTAGTTAATAAACTTCTTAAATTTTGCTTCTTTCCATCACAATTAAATGAGGTTAAAATCAAAAGAAAGGAAGGTCTCCGTTGATTCTTAAAGTAATTTGGGAGGAAACTTGAGAAATTTCAATATTAGGCATTCCGTTGAAGATGAGCAATGCACGTTGGATCCACACACAAACATTTCCGTATCATATGGTAGGTACACCAACTTGCTCATTCTTGAAGTTACTTGTATCAACATAGTTTAAAGAGTTTATGTAGTTTGCAGGAACATTTTAATGAGGCATCTAAAATGTAAAAGTTTTATAAAATGTATTGTTTTTTTGAAAATTGAATAAAATTGTATTAACATTAGTAAAAACTAGTACAAAACATTATAATGATTCTTAGGTTATAGCTTAAAATAGCTAGTAGCCAATTACAAAAAAAGATGAAGGTTATAAACTTAGAAGAACAACTCAAGAAAAAGTATTACTCTAACTCATAAGTTCCATTTGATTTTTATTTCATGTGTGAATAAGTGCTCTGCTTAGCTGTTATGGCAACCTTGGTCTAATTCAAGATTTTATCAGGAACTTGATAATTATCTTCTCCAACGTCCTTATACAATATGGTATTTCTTTCTTTTCATAATAAGTAAATGGTGGTTAAGAACGCAACTTTAAGGAGAACGACATTCGACTAATCAGGTTTGGTGAGAGAGATTAATTTGCTCAAGGTTTGTTCCTATTCATGTGTATGATATCCCAAGTCTAAAATGTGTTGAATTCTGCCCTACATCATTTTAGAATAATTACAAGTGAAGAAAAGAATATTTCTATCTTCTTCAACCTCCCTGCATAACACACATATTAAATCATGATATCTAAACCATTTAATTTTTGTCTTTAGCCTATTTCTGATTGCTAACTATGTAATTATAAAGGCTTTTGTGTTGAGTGAATTTTTTCATAGAAGATACTATCAGGGCACATCAGGAGAAATTTTGTTAACGATAGTGTGGCAAGAAGTGTTGCTAAACTTTCCTTGTATGCTTAGGGTCTAGATTATGTAGTCTTCATTGAAATTATCCCTGAAGTTTGGTAAGAATTCCCTTAAAGCTAAAAAGCATATGAAATTTCCTTGCCAGTCATCATTATGTATGAGAGTTGATGCTTTCATGTTAATAAGTAATCGATTTCTTAACTGAGCTAACTCTAGTATGTGAATAAGAGGACTAGTTTTTATTGATCCATAGCCAAGTATTTTTCCGATTCCCCACATTATGTTTAATGTAGTGGTATAAGAAACTTCATAAGTTCAATAGTTGGTTAAAGATCTATACGTATTAGGATGAGTTAGAGATTGGCCAAAAGCTTATGTTGCTAAGATGATACTCATGTACCCATTTTATCCAAATAGCTTTTTTATCTGTGAAAAGCCTCCATAATCTCTTACTCAATAATACCGTTGGTACGAATTCAGCAGATATAATTCTCAACCCTCCTTGCTTCTTCGGTTTAGTGATTTCACTCCATTTCAACTTAGCTCTTTGGCATTTTCAGTACTACCAGATCCAAGAAAAGCTTTCAAGATTCTATCTACCTCCTTTGTGACCCTACTAGGTAAGATTATATGGGTTATCCGTTGTAAGTGCATGCTGCTAAACACGGAAATAATAAGAGTCACTCTAACAGTACAAGAAAGGTGTCGGTTTTACCATGCATTGACCTTGCATTTTTGCTTCTCAAGAAGAGGGACATGGTATGAAAATTTTGGTTTTGAAGAGGTGGTGGGTACCTTTAGATATTTGAAAGATGGAGTGTGTAAATTCAACCCAGTACTTCTACTGAATTCATCTGTATTCCTCACAACTGAAGACAAGTACAAGTATTTTTGTCATAGTTACTCTTTAGTCCACACCATTTACAGAACATATCCAAATAATTAAGCATGATATTGATAGAATGGGGGTCTACCCCATACAGGAGAAGAAGATCGTCTACAAAGCTCGGGTCTATTAGTTTGTTACCATTGCATCTGTGATGAAATTTAAAGCTCCTATTTACTGTTGTGAGTTTGTTTAATAATCTGGAAAGACCCTCCATAGCAATGGTGAAAAGGTAAGAGGATTTGGAATCCCCTAGCTTTATTCCCCTTGCATTTCTGAATGGTTTAGAAGGAATCCCATTGACTAGCACAATAAGAGAGACATATTGGATGCAGGACATTATCCACTTCACAAATTTAGCAAGGAAATCCATAGCTTCTAAACAAAAATGGACAAAGCTCCAGTTGAGGGTATCAAATGCTTTAAAGAATCAATTTTCATCAAGTAAATACAAATCCTCTTCCCTGATGTGTAATCTTTGATTATTTCTTGTAAGAGTAGGATGTTATCGCCAATATTTCTCTCAATAATGAAAGCAACTTATGAGGTATTGATGATATCCTTTAGAGCCATTTTTAATCCTTCCACAAGTAGCTTGGTAATGACTTCATAGAAAGTGTTCAAACAGGAGATTGGTCTGAAGTCTGACATATTCAAAGGCTGATATTTCTTAGGCACTAGATAGATATATGTGTTGTTGGCCTCTTGAAGCAAAGTAATGGATAAGAAAAATTCGAGTACAGTTTAGTGAACAATTTACCCATGATCTCCTAAGTTTGCCGAACGAATCTTGCTAAAAAACCATCGGGGCCTGGAGCTTTGGATAAGTGTAGGCTAAAAATCACTTTCTTGACTTGTTGTTCATTGAAAGGTGAAATTAGAGACTCTTTCATGTCGTGTGTGATATAACTCTGTAATAATCTCCTTATATTCTGTGTAGGTAGCCCATCAATTGAGAAAAGAAGTTCTTAGCTAGCATTAATAGATCATCCTTATTTGAATGCATGATCCCCTCATAATTATACAATTAAGCAATTCGGTTTCTATTTCTTCTAGCAAGGATTTGGAAGTGGAAAAACTTAGTATTAGATTCTTCATCTCTCAACCAATTAATTCTAGCTTTTTGCTTAATAATGGAGTTCTGAAGGTTGAGAGCCATCTAATTCGATAGTTCTCATATCAGTGTCATGTGGAGAGATATAGCATTTTTTTGAGCTAGCTTAAGCCTTTGCTTGAGAAATAAGAGATTATGAGATTTTCTCTAAGGGAAGTTTTTGATAGTAGCTTTTACAATTTTCAACTATTGTATAAGTTGATACGCTTTAACTCCACTCACTTCTTGGTTCCAGCAACTTGAGATTAGATTCATAAATGCCTTCATCTGAACAATGCCAATGAAGTATCTGAATGGGGCTCTAGTGTTCCATACTAATATTGTCAATAAGGGGAAGACCCCTTTGCTTTGATTTTTTTTCCCTTTTTTCTTGCTGATCTCCTCAAGTTAACAAATTGTAAGTAGGAATTTTCATTTTCACCTTTTTTTTTCATTGTTCATACTAACCTCATCAATACTCACACTAATTGGGAATTATGAAATATGTTCAACATGATCATCATCAACTCCCTCAGAGTCTCTATTGTTACTGTCTTGTATTGCTTTGAACTATTTTTTCTCCTGATGTTGAGGTTGCATATTACCATCAATACTAAAGCAGTTTTGTTCTTCAACATTATAGACAGGCACAGCAGCCTCAAATGTTCCATGAATTCCTATATCCCCATTTGCCAGCTTTTCTGACTGTAAATTGGATACATTTTCATTCCCTCTAATAGCCAAAGGTTCATCAAGTTTGCTATTATCTTCCTAACAGTTTGTATAGGAATCAACCCCTATAATTACCTTCCAACTACTTTGGAATTTCATCCCTAATGGCTGCCACTTCTTGATGGAGTTACTGGGTTTCCAAGGGTAAGAAATAGATATCTCCTTCTTCAGTTCACCATTTCCCCCTAGACATATAACTGAGAGATTATCTGGTAGAGAAGTGGTCTTCTTAATCCCTAGACATATTGTTGCATATCCAATTCTCTCTACGGAAGTAGTTTATAAGTGCATATTCCAAATGAGCTGGTAAGGTAGCTAAGCCCCTCTAAGGTCTATAGTTCCAAAGGGAGATTATGGAAATTCACCCATATAGGAAAAGTGGACTTCATTCGAGAACTTAAACAGAATAGTCCCATCTTCATACAACATAACCTTCTCCAGACCCTTCATATTCCATCTGGATTTCGCCCATGCATTAATCATAGTGTAAGCTGGCTTTTTGTTTCAAAAGAGTCAAATCAAAGTAGAGGACCACACCTGAGCTCCTGCTTTTAGAAGTTCAACTGGGGGACTAATGATGATCCCTTAATTCACAACATTATGGAAATGCTTAAGGGACCCTTTTTAAGGTTTTGTGTAAAGCTTGTTCTTCTAAGCTCCCACAGGATGGGTAGCTTTCGCATTTTCACCAATTTTTGTGAGTTTAAACGCATTGCTTGTTTTACTGATCTGGGGCTTTGGAGAGAAGAGTCTCTTTGGATAGTACAAGGAAGTTTTCTCAAACAGAAGCAAACTCCCCTATGTCTCTAGTAACATTCAAAGCCTTAGGAAGGCCCTCTATAAGGGGTGAAAACCCTAGCGAAGGATGAAGCAGATGAAGCACGAAGACAACAACAAAACTAGAAGCGAAAAAAAGAAACCAAAAATGTAAAGTGCAAGGGGCAGAAAGGTAAAAGAATAATGATTAAAAAATTGAGCTGATTCGACCGATTTAACTGTAAAAACTTTAAACGATTCAACCTATCAGTTTGACTTAATTTAATAATTATTTATTAAAAATCAGTCGATGTATTAATTAATAATCAATTTTTGTAAACTATTTAGTTTTTTCCAAAATAAACTAATTAATTTTCATTTGATAGCCTCCTTCTTCAATTAAACTTCAGTCTCTTTAATAGGCAAAGATAGTCACCTTCTTTAATCCTAGTTTAAGTTCTTCAATTTTGTTTAATCTTTGTTATATATCAATTTTGATGGTCTAATATCGATTGAACCTTTAAACCTTTTATCTTGTCGGTTTAATTTTTGGTATAATTTTTGAAACAATGGTTTGAAGTACGTATAAAGAATAAGTAAGTGCTAATTTTTTATTTTTTAGTGTTTAGTTTTAAACACTAACGATTGATCCTTTTATATAAAGTTTTTCAAAAATTCCTTTTATATAATATTGATGATTACGTATTACAATAATGTTAAAACCAAATCGAACTGGACCGAATGGTTGATCGAAATAAATAAAATTTGGCCTAGTTTTTTGGTTTGGTCTATGTTTATAACTGTTATAGATAAAAATTGGTCAGTTAAGTAATAAATCAGTCAGTTTGTTGAACCGTAACTTAGAATTAAACAGTTGGTCAGCTGCTTTCATTTAGTCTCTTCTACTCTTGTTTGATTTTTATTCTCCTTCTCTAAGAAAACTTCAATCTTTCTAGGGACTCTTCATATTTGCTCAATCTTAGACAAATATTAAGTCTCCGTCATCGATCAAACTTCATCCTCTTTAGTTACTCTCCAATTTTTATTAAATATTTCTACTAGTCTCTTATTTGAATTGATTTTCTTTAACATTTTTTATTCTACATTAACCTCTTCTATGTTTCTTCTATATATTATTTTGATTTGTTGTGTCAACATATCATAAATTAACCCTCCTTTTATTGTTTTTTCTTTTTTTGGTAAAGACAGAAGATGCATGAGCCATGAAGATAAAGTTAAAGGGTTATTTTCAACTTCTTTATTTTCGTTTCATCTTTATTTTTAGTTCATTATTATACACTACAAGAAAATAGTGAATTAGGGACGAAATTACCGATGGAATTGAGAAATATTCCGTCGGTATACAAAATTACCAACGGAAAAAACCGACGGTCAAAAACGTCGGAGATTCGGCCGGAGCTAAATTCACCGACGGAACGTTTCTACCGTAGGTAAAATTACCGACAGAACAAATAAACCGTCGATAAAATCAAC
>JANZXP010000002.1:3879284-3903545 GCA_027576715.1 Erythroxylum flavicans
CCAAAATTATATGATATAATAAGTCCATTTTGAACCTCAACATTTGCAACAAAGTACAAAATATATTTTAATATTTTAAAGTGTTCAAGTTAAACTCTAATATTTTCAAAACGCCCAAATTAAATCCTGAGTGGATAAAAAAAATTAACAAAGTTAATTCCTTGATAGTTAAATATCACTTAAATGCTAATACATCATTAATTTTAAATTTTTTTAAATAAAAAGTAAGTCCTATTATCACGTGAAAAGATGAAATTTATTATATGAAATTTATCAAAGTGAATCTTGCTACCACGAGTTAACATTCTAGTTAATTAAAAAAGCTAATTATTTGATATTAGACCCTATTTTCTATATTGGAAAATAAAAATAATGTTACGTCCATATCTGACAGATTATGGCACTCCAATATTCTTAAATCATAATTTAGTCAAAATTTTTCATAATTACATCATTAATTATCAGATTTTCATTAATCTAAAAAATGATGTTCATCAGTCACAAAAATTATCTATAAAAACATAATTATCTATTATTGTAATATTCAAAAGTATATATAATAAAATAACTGTACTCAATTTGATATCTTAACCTCGCATAAGATTGACACTATCAATTATGTGCACTAAGATTATTGACAATTTCTCTATCTCCTTAAAAAACTAGAGTGACAAAAACTGAGTTGCCAGTAAATATAACCTAATTGTAACCTTAAAATCAAATAACCCAATATATGTTGAAATAATCAAATGATAAAAATAAACATATAATACTAAAATATAAAGTTGTCAAAATACTCAATAAACATTCATAATTTTATTGTTAATAATTACTAATACTATTATTATTTTATTATTATCATTTATGTACTAAAGTAATTAGACTTTGTTTAACCTAGAAGGTTTACATTTAATAATCTGTTGGTTCATTTCTACTCATTATAATCACTTACTAAGTGGAAACATAATCAATTGTGTAAATATTGACACAAAATACTCTAATATCTCAATTAAATCCAATATTTGAGTACTGCTTTAGATAGGATATTTGATATTTCCAATATTCAAGATACTTTGATACTGTTCCAGTATCTAGTCATCGAAATAAGGTATCTTTAAGACTTGTGGTGCCTCAATACTTATTCTATTGATAAGTACCTAGCTACAATTAACTTATATCTTAACAATTCATCAATGTACGACTTTCCAATTAGCCTATCTTAAACAAGCTAGAAATGCACAACTTACACAGTCTATTATCAAATCATTATAAAGCAGTCTCTTTCTAATTTTATGAACGTGATTTAAATTTTTCCTCTAAATAATACGACGATACATATCATAATATGTAACAAAATATAAACATTGAATGTTTTATACTTTGTCAATTATTTATTTAATAAATAAAATTCTTACAAAATTCATATATTTCATAAATTCACATTAATTTAATCAATTACAACAATACTTCAACAATAACAACTCAGTAACAGTATCACTAACATGTGGGGTCAAAATTAATAAATTTAAACCTGAATTTAAATACAAATTCCAGCAATCAGGCCTTAGCAAGTCGGCATGTTTATTGCGAACACTAGATGTAACAACTCACGTTCAACCATCATGAGAAAAGGTGTTTTGTTAGTATACGTTTATTTAGTACAAAGGCCCGAGTTTACTGGCTTCATCTAAGCTTGTTTGGAAATGAGGCATTTTGATAACCGAAATTTGCTCCAAAAGCGTTATCTTTGAAGAAAATAACATGTCTATTCTTTTCTTTTCCAGCCCTCAACCGCAAATTCCTTTTTGACTGTTTTTGCCTTTTCCGCTTTAGCAGGATGAGGTGCGGATTTCTTATTTCTAGGGAGCAATATGCGATAAAACGCTATTTTTTATTAGATAAAATGAAAACAAGAATAGAAAAAAAAAGTATCGAGAAAAAAATTTAAATTTTATAAACCATGAAATTATTGGAATTGCTTACATTTTATGCATAAAATTATTATTATTACTCCAATACTATAAGACAAGTCACCACGTGCAATTGTGCTTGCCCCTTCTTTAATGCTATTACCGTTCCTTTATATATCGTAAGGCTTTATTTAGGATAGTATCAAAATTTACTTAATTTTATAATTATAGCTTTAATTTAAAAAATTAATAATTAAATAATTGTTTTTTTAAAGTTTTATTCAATGTTAATGTTTCCCGTTAACATTGATGACGTAGCTTGCCATATAAGACAAAATTTCTAAATATTTAAACACGTAACACTTAATTAAGTTTAAATAAATTAGGTCATTTTGGGATTGAAATTTTTAAATCAAACTCTCTGCCTACATTGTTAGAATTTAAAACCTTAAATCAGTTTGTTCTTGCACAAAAAGAAATAGGGCTTATAACGACAAATTGAGATTTCATTTAAATTGTTATAAATTATGTCGTGATTGTCTCATACTAGCATGACAGAGTGTCATTATCATCTCGCATTGACATGACAGAGGTTGATTTAAAATTTTCAATCTCAAGACGATGTCAATTAGTTAAACTTAATTAAATCTGACGTGTATAAATATTTAAGATTTTTATCTTACCCGACAAGTCGTATCATCTTAAAATTCTAACATTAGAGTAGAATTAAAAACAATTGAAAATATAAATGCAAAATTGGGTAAGGTTAAAGTTTTGTTTTGTAATTATCCATTTTATTTATTTAGTCAGACAAATGATAATGATCGAGAAGCAAATGATTACGGCCAAAACTAACAAAATTAAAAACAGACTTCTTGCTTATATGGATACAATTTACTGCCTTTCTAAGTGTTATTATTATGGAGTGCAAGTAACAATTTAATTAAATTACGTATTTTAAATAAATTATTTAATAATTTTAATTATATAATAAGTTAGATATAAGGGTTATGAATTAACATTTAAAAAAGATTTAAGTAAAATTTTATCATTATTTATGAAATTATATTATATTTTAATATTTACTAAAACATTATTAAATGAAATTAGAGTTTATTTAATTCCTATTATTCAAGTCATCAATTTAATTTATATTTAAACAATTTAGTTTGACATTAGTCGAAGAACATATTAGCAGGGCTCTACTCAAGGATGACACGCACATCTCAAGAAGCGGTGAAAAAAAAACTGTACAACATATTAGGTATAAGCAAAATTTTACAGTATGTCAGGTATATCTATCTTACTTTTTTTCTTACTAATTTTGTCTGTTGAACTTGCATCTCTTAATTACAGTTTGGTAGTTTTTATGTAAGTGATATTATTCTATTTTACTTATTTAGTATTACTTTATCGTACTTATTTATTTATTTATTTTGTATTTAGTTATTTTATCACATTTTAATTTATTTTTTTATTTTCTAAAATCTTCGTGTCACAGTACTTAATCTTTTAACCCTATTTATTTATGTATTTTTTTGAAAATTTAGTTACATAGATTTTTTTCGTGCTCGTTTTCCCTTTTTTCTGTAACCTGCATCATTTATATATTGTCTCATTTGTATGTGGGTTCATCGAAAACAACCTCTCTACTGTGTAGGGGTAATGCTGCGTACTATCGAACCTCTCCAGACTCCATTTCATTGCGGAATTTCGGACTGGGTGATTATGATGACGATGATGATGATGATTAATTAATTTATAATTTTCACTTTAATATTTTTTTAAAATCTAAATTTATGCACCTTATTAAAGATGTAATGACTATTGTTTTAATTAGGTTAAAATGTAAAATAAAAAACAATAATAAGTTAATTAATTTTGTTAAATATTAAATTATAAATCAAGTTTAATTAATAAGTTAATAATTTAAAATAAGATAACTAATTAGAATTAAGGCTCATAATGAATTTCCACTCTTAATTGTTTAATCTCTTTAAACTTGAACTAACACGTTTCTTCACCTATAATCCCCCACACACAGCACAAGGCAAATCCCCACTCTCCGATGTCGTTTTAAATGCTTTCTTAATGGCACTCGCAATCGCACTCGCGCTCTAGCCCTAGGATTGTCCGATCTGCGAAAATGGAGAGCTTCTCGTACTCTTCTTACCCGGAATCCGGCGACTCCTCGCCGCGCTCGCGAGAAATTGATGAGAACCCGTCGTGGGAAGAGCCGCCGTCGAACAACTACAAAGTGAAATTCATGTGCAGTTATGGAGGCAAAATCCAACCCAGACCGCACGACAACCAACTCGCTTATATTGGGGGCGATACCAAGATCCTAGCCGTTGATCGGAGCATCAGGTTTTCTACTATGATGAACAAACTCGCCTCTCTGTGTGGTGATTCTGATGTCTGTTTCAAATACCAACTCCCTGGTGAAGATCTCGACGCTTTGATCTCCGTCACCAACGATGAGGATCTCGAGCATATGATGCTAGAATACGACAGGTTGTACCGCGCCTCAGCTAAGCCCGCGAGATTGAGGCTCTTTCTTTTTCACTTGAACCTTCCGAGCTTTGGAGCGAGTGAGATGAAATCGGAGCGTCAGTGGTTCGTCGACGCCTTGAATTCCGTCCAGGTTCAGAATCTAGAAGCTGCTTCGCCGCCGACCTCGGCGGTTCCGGTGGGTAACCCGGACTTTCTGTTTGGATTGGAAAAGGGGTTTCCGGCAACGAAAACGGTACCGGAGATTGTGGCTAAAGAAGTTGCTCTTGGTTCCGATTGCGGGTCCGAGGACAGACATTTAATTTCCGACGTTGTGGTGAATCAGCAGGTCCATGATTTTCAGAGACTGCAAATTGCAACTGGTGGACATGAACAGGTGGTTTTAAGCAGAAAAACTGACGACCTTAACTCCAAGGGTTACTTTGCCGGAGAATTCTATTCACAGAAAGTTCCAGACAAGATGGTCACGACGTCAACTCCTGTTCAATTGCCTGTGCAAATGCCAATTCAGGGCACGTACTTGCCGGAACGCCATATTGCGTCCATGGGTATACCAATCTCTGCCACGGCCGGAACTGAACAACCGGTATACCTAGTCCCAACTCCGGCAGCTGTGTACCCAACGCCGTCGTTAAGGCCGGTGGCAGGTCAAGTGGGTCAGGGTTACTACGGAGTGCAGAGGGTAGTACAGGATGTATTCAGGGATCAGCCCGTTTACGGCGGAGTGCCCTCTCCTGCGGGGGCGTCGATACAACAGCAGGCTCCAGCGAAGGTTGGGGTTTATAGTGAAGGTGTCGGAACTGTTCAACAAAAGATGGGTGTACCTGACCAAGGGTATATGCAGGTTGGTTACGATAGTGCAGGCCGGCAAGTGTACTACACGACGCAGTATCAGACGGTTGCAGCAGCGCCAGTGACAATAATGGATAATCGGCAAGTTGGCGGCGGCGGCGCGTTGAATCAAGATGGTAAGGTTGCTGCTGGGAGTGGCAATGCTACTGCTAATGCAAAAGTACCGCAAGCATCAGCTAATTGATTTCGAGTCATTCAATCGATTGCTTTTGTTTGTTAGGATCATTACTATATTCAATAATTACTGTTCGTTAATACATATTCAATTACTGTAAGGAATGTTACATTATTTTATGTTGTTTATGTGCTGGATCTCGACTGGTGTGCATAGACCTCGGGAACAGTTGACTTGAATTTGATTAAATTTGTGAATTATATTGTTATTTGTACTAAAAGTCTAAAACATGTTTTCGCTCCTCTTTAGTCTCTTTTTCATTGTTATTAGTTTGGATTAATTGATTTTATTGGAGACTGACAAGTTCAGAAAGATGGGCATTCATGATTTTTCTTTTGTGTTGGTGCGATCATTTAGTATTAATGCATCAGATTATATTAGAATTTTCTGAAATTAAACATAACGAGATAGGTTTGTCTAATTGAGAATAAACATTCACGGTCTTTTTATATTCAAGTGCTATTACGATAGCACTAATATCTCAGATTATATTAGAATTATGAAATCAAACATATTCCAGCGATAGTACTATTAGGATTCATGATTTTGGTTGTTTGGTTCTGTTATATGGAGGAAATTAAAAATAAGACAACTTATTAAATTGCCCTGCTTCTATTTGATATATTTATCTGTGAACAATGCAGGTCTGCAGGATTAGGTTAGGATTCGCACTTATTGAAGATTCACAGCATTCT
The DNA here is from genome assembly GCA_027576715.1 of Erythroxylum flavicans. NCBI lineage: Eukaryota > Viridiplantae > Streptophyta > Magnoliopsida > Malpighiales > Erythroxylaceae > Erythroxylum > Erythroxylum flavicans. The sequence continues at coordinate 3,885,428 of JANZXP010000002.1, forward strand.
GATTCTCATGCATTATGCAACATAAGGTGGCTATGATGGTTTGCTTTTTCAGTATGTTCTTGTTCTGCTATTTATTTTTTCAGTCAAAAAGGAAAGAAGTGTGGACACCATATAAACATGAAATCTGGTTATTTGATTCTGCATTCTGTTAGATATTAAACAAATCTTAACTGGTAAGCATGAGTTCCCAATTCAAATTGTTGATTTTGAAATTCGTCAGCTAGAATGAACTTTCGTCTTCGATAAAATGGGTTACTCGAAGGGTGGTCCAAGTGATGAATAAAGTCTTTCTAGGAGCTTTTTAGACTAAGAAGATGAAGGTTTGATTTGAGGTGAGAAGGGTTGCAGTTTATCTCAAATTTGAAGAGAATGATTAGTAGTGGAGCTGGAGATACATAAAAACTTGCCAAGTGCTACTTGGATTAAGTTTGTTACTTGACTCTAAATCGATGGATGCTTGCAAACATCAATTCAGTTGAATTTATGGTTTGATTTTGAATCGCTAACTTGATTCTTTGGGTGGTTCAATCAATGTGCAATTTTGGGTGGAGCTTTAGAACAATCATACTCTGATCCCTTATTTGGCTTTATCCCAAGTATAAGTTTTCAAGAATAATATTTACTGATCATGAACTTCCAGAGAAAAAAAAAATTGATCATGACAGTGCAGGATGCTTGCCTGTTTCGTTAATAGTTTCGCTTGAACAAGCCATCCCTTTACGGTTGGTCTTTGTGTTTCCATGAATTGCAGTTTACCTATGTGTTAGGTACCCTCATTTTGATATCCCTTCGTCGTCGGTTCTGTATGTCGGCCAGAAAATTTTAAGGGGAATCTAGTCATTACGGAAGAGAATTTTAGACACTGGTATTAGAGTGCAACCTTTCTGGTGTCTCTGTTGCACGGCGCCTTTTTCCTGGGTTTTGACATTACAGCAACTTGGAATCAACACTTCTAGCATTAGATTGGTGTGATGGGAGACTTCGGAAATAAAATCTCCTGTAACTACTATCTTGTACCAATTTTATTTTATGCGATTTCATTTATATAAATATATAGGATTTATATGGGAATAAAAAAAATGTATGGATGAGATTGTATGGAATAGAGTTGATATAAAATAGTGGGTATAGAGGATCTCGTCCCGAATACTTCTAATCAATGTTTGCTTCGATGAACTCTTTTATCTTCAGTTCAGACCAACTTTTTAACTAACGGGTTTCGACTTTTGATAACGAATTTCATGAAACTACGAGAATTGCATCACTTGGGAATTTCGTGGAGGTTTAATGCAATTAATTAAAGATTTTTGTAAAGCCCTGAAGTGTAAACTTTTATTAGCTGGGCTTTGAATGGAGTTTTAATGTGTTTAATTCCTCACTAGCTAGCCTTAACTTTACAATGTGTTCACAACTAATACGAGGTTATTAAAATCGACTTTTAACAATCCAGGAATCTTGAGACTGCAACAGATCTTTTGTGTTAAAAATAATGTTCTAATTGATTGCCTTGAGACTGCAACAGATCTTTTGTGTTAAAAATAATGTTCTAATTCTGTTCCAATCAATTTTAATTACATATTTATGTGAGTTACACATAAATATATAGAAGAGATTTAATAAAATAGAGTAGGAATTAGATAAACTGAAACTTTAAATATTGGAACCTCGAGTGCTTAGAGTTATTGTGTATGGTTAAGGACGTCAAACTAAAATTGATAAATAGAGAAGTTAGTCTTGTATTAACGTCGGATTCACTAAAATATAAACGTTAAGGATTGGAAACCTCTCCGCCGCCTATTTCTTATCTCGCTTTGAAGGAATCAGAAAAGAAATTATATTCGGTAACCACATAGCTTAGGTCTTACGTATTCATCACATATTCTCTTGCCATGACAAAGCTCTACATCTACATCAAATCATGCTGAGTAGTGGCTTCCCCACCTGCTCGACACCAAAAAAAGGCTTGGTTGTTTGGTGACAATCGCCTTAAATCCATTCTAATCCAAAATGATGAAAGTGTACTGGATAAAGCAATATATACTAACCGTTATGACTAAACGAATTAATTTCTCGATAAGAGAACAAAATTTCAAATAAATTATAATATTCTTATTGTTTATAAATGATTCTTCAATATAAAGTATAAAATCTTAATATGTGTAGTATTGAATTTTTTAGTTTATGAATATTTAGAGAGGATAATTTTAATACATTAAATGTGTGATAAAAATATTAATTTAAAATTAATAAAATACACTTAAAGAGAATAATTCAATTAATAAAAATTACTTTTGTGTGTTTATTAACTCAAAAGTTTTAAATTGAAATTGCCATTGACATATTGTTTTTTTACTTTAATAATTTGAAAGATGAAAAAATTAAAATAAAAATATGTTCAACTTATAAATATTTATTGAAATGAGTTGATTATTAAATTACTACCAGATAGGGCAAACTTGTTTAATATCGGACTTTTCTAAACTTTACATCTCAGCGAGACTTCTACTTACTGTTGTTATTATTGTTGTTATTGTTGAGTTGATTATTTAATTAATTATTATCTCGTATTAAAATACATAATCTACAAATAATAAATGGGATAAAGATTTAAAATTGTTTAACCTTTTAGAATATTTTCAATTCAATCTCAGATTTTTTTAAAATTTTAATTTATTGACTAATTTTTTAAAATTCGTATAAATTAAATCAAAATGTTAGTTTTGTTTATGTGACTGACAAATAGATATTTATGTAGTATTTTGTAGATAAATTATTTTAGTTAAAAAAAAGACATGATTTAAATAATTTTTAAATTTATTTTTTGAATTAAAATTAAAAAATTTGATAAAAAATTTAAATACCGTTAAATTTATTTTAAAAAACATAAGAGAGATGAAATTATCAGGCCGGAGAATGTGGGCTGTGACCTTCTGTCAAAGTCCAAAACTGTGCGACAAAGTGGAGAATGAGGCAAGCCTCAAGCATTTTCGTTGCAAGCCACCGATATTTGAAAAAGATCAGACAACTAATGATGAGAACCTTGGAAAAGCTGGCATTCTTACTTCTTAAAACACGCACAAAGGTCACGGTCATGGACGCAAGATTTAGCTAAACCTGTCCCTACTTTCTCATTAAATTTCATTTCCCAGACAAAGAGAGCCATTAGAGTTGGAGATAAGCTTGTCCCACTTTTCCTTTTCTACTAAATTAACGAGAGCCATTTGGGTTTCTTCCAAGTCAAAGTTCCCTTTCAAGTAACAAGCGTCTATTATGCGTTATCGCCTAACAAATCACATCCCGATTCCCAAACGCACTTTTTTTTCTTTTCCTGCTTTCAAATCTGTACTAGTTCCACTTGCCCACCTTCCAATCCCAGCCACAAAAGCTAACTACTTCACATTATTATCGTTTCTCTCTTTTTCACTTGCTTAATCTAAGTTTTCTATCGGCCCAAATAGCGTAAGCTAGCTTTCCCACTGTATGCTTTAGCTCAAAGGTTGCTTCTTTCTGTCTTTTCATACAGAGAGAGAGAGAGAGAGAGAGCAGGGGGAAGCCAGAAATGCTTGAGATTGAGTTCAGATAATAAGAAAGAAGATCATCAGTTGCAGAGCAGAAAAATGGTGGCTGTGAGGAAAGTGGGAAAGTACGAGGTTGGGAGGACAATTGGGGAAGGAAACTTCGCGAAGGTGAAGTTTGCGCAAAACACAGAGACAGGAGAGAGTGTAGCCATGAAAGTACTCGATCGCTCCACCATCATCAAACACAAGATGGTCGACCAGGTTTTTTGTTTTCCCTGAAGAAACTTCGGTTCAACTTTTTGAAGTTTTCGAGGTTTTGTAGTGTTAATGGAAACTTACCCATTTCAACTCGTTAATCTCAATCAATGAGAAACCAAAAGGAACACCAACTTGAATGAGCCAGAGGGCACTTATAATAAAAGATTAATTGGGCCTAATCCTTCTTGAAACCGCTAGTTAAACTTAGTAATTTCTTGTGAGCTTTCAAGTTCAGCCATTAGGGATCTTTGGCCAGTTAGATACGCTTCAGAAATTGCTTGCTTTCTTGTTTTGGTGAAACCGATTAAGAGATGGAACAGAATGTTATGTAAAGGTTATGGGTTCTGTTTATGTTGCAGATCAAGAGGGAGATATCGATAATGAAGCTTGTCAGGCATCCTCATGTTGTACGCCTGAATGAGGTTTGAATTTCACCTTTTCTAGTGGAAATTCTCAAGTGTTAGGCTGCTCGATGATCTTGTTGCTTTTTCTGTCCTCATCTACTTTATCCTCCTGACCTTTTTCATGTCTTTACTTCAACTTCAGGTTTTGGCGAGCCGTACTAAGATTTACATAATCCTGGAATTCATTACCGGTGGTGAATTGTTTGATAAAATTGTGAGTAGTCAATGTTTTGACCCAGCAGCTTAAGGGTTGGTGGGATGTGCTGTTCTGAAATTATTTTCTCCGGCCACTGTTTGTGGGGTTGCCTTGTTGACCTTGATTTTGCAGGTGCATCATGGACGGCTTAGTGAGGCTGAAGCCAGGAGATATTTTCAACAGCTTATTGATGGAGTGGATTACTGCCACACAAAAGGGGTGTACCACAGAGATCTAAAGGTATTTGCAAGTGGATTGTTGAGAACCATTCTTATTTTGTTTATGGAAGTCCTAATCTCGGATTTCATGTACAGCCTGAAAATCTTTTGCTTGATTCACAAGGTAACTTGAAGATATCAGATTTTGGCCTAAGTGCACTTCCAGGAGAAGTAAGATTCTTCTTGATAATCTTTTCTATACCTCTATCGGATATCGAAGTGCTTTTTGAGTTATGAATTGAATTATTCATGATGCATTCTCTATGTAGGGGATAAAACTGCTGAGGACAACATGTGGAACTCCTAACTATGTAGCACCTGAGGTAATTATCAGGTTAGATTTCTTTGTTAAATTTAGTCATTTTTAAGCAAGCTCCTGAATTGCGTGTTCTCTGTACTAGGTACTCGGTCATAAAGGATATGATGGTGCCGTGGCAGATGTCTGGTCATGTGGAGTCATTCTATATGTTCTGATGGCAGGATATCTTCCATTCGATGAGCTTGATCTCACCACATTATATGGTAAGGTAGGAATTTGCATGATTCAGGATTGTTGTTCCTACCTGCCTTCAAAGTCCCTCTTATATGAGAGTTCATTTTGCTGATTGTTTAACTTTCATCTGCAGATTGAGAAAGCAGATTTTTCATGTCCATCTTGGTTTCCGGTTGGAGCAAAATACTTGATTCAGCGAATTCTGGACCCAAATCCTGAAAGAGTGAGTAGTGGATGCATGTGGGTTCTTATATTTTTACACTTCTAAAACTCTAGGTTTAACCCAAAAATAAAATTGATTTGAGCTATCTTTAAAACGACCAGTATTAACTAAACTTGTTTTCCTTCTCACACTCAATCACTTGGGAACTAATTGATTTCATTGTGTGGTTTACACATATAATCTGCAGCTTCCCTGTGTTACCTAATTAGGAAGCCTTGTTAAACTCAATGCATGATTGCATGGCACAAAGCAGCATCATATTGCAGCTCTACTACTCTTGCAATCATTTCAATTGCTTAGTTAGCTAGCACACCTATCCTGGCTTCTCTTTTCTTTCAACTGATGCCACTAATAGCATCCTGTGGTGATTTTTGAACCACCTAATTTGATTCCTATTTTCACTAGCTACATGGTTCCTCTACATGCAGCGTATTACCATTGCAGAGATCAGGGAGGATGAGTGGTTTAAAAAAGGTTATAATCCCGTCAGACTTCCTGAGAATGAAGATGTGAACCTGGATGATATAGACGCAGTTTTTGATGATCCTGAGGTTTGTTTTGTTTGTTCTTTTCTCTTTTAATCTTAAGACAATGTTTAACCTAATAATTCAATGTGGACTAGAAGGGTACTTGCACTCAATTATGAATTATCTGCCGGAGGTGCACTCATCGTGGAGACTTACCATAATTTCTTTCTCTGCAATCAACTTCTTGGGCTTGCTTCACTCTTCTTGTTTTCTTATCAGTTTCATAAGATTGCATGAGGTACATGGATAAACAGGACCTATTTGTTGCACATTCTTATAATAAAGTCATTGATAAAGAATTTGGCTTTATTATTTTTTGACAAGATGCTATATGTGTATAGGAGGTGTAATATCATAGATTATATAAGTTGACACGTATAGAGCTTGTTATGAAGTGAAAGTCTGCCATTCTAATCAAATGCATTTACGAGAGAATGTCTTAATGCTCTACTATCCTACAAATATTCTTGACAAGATGTTTTTCTATAGGAAAATGAGGTTGAAGAGCAATGTCGCAATGAAGATATGGGTCCTTTGGCTCTTAATGCTTTCGATTTAATAATTCTATCTCAAGGCTTAAATCTTGCTACGTTATTTGACCGTGGACAGGTATGTTTCCTCTGATATGCTGTTGATATTTCTGTCATAAGTCACTAATCTGCATATATTGTGACACTGCTAACATTCCTCCGATCTATCTATTGGCACTTTATGAAGTACTTTTCAAGTTTATGACTGGAATATTAGCTACTATTTGTTCTTGTTTGAAGTTTAAACATACTCCAGAATCAGCTCACTCCATGTTAAGATAGTAAATTTCTTACCCCTGTTGGCAGAACTCCATGAAGTATCAAACACGCTTTCTTTCACGTAAGCCAGCAAAAGTTGTGTTATCAAGCATGGAAGTTGTGGCACAATCAATGGGTTTCAAGACACATATACGCAACTACAAGGTGAACGGTTAGGAATGCTGCATTTCATTTTTGCTTTGGAATTGTTTTCCCTAACAGTAGAAATGTTTTTCACTGGAATAATGTTTTAAGTATCCGTAGCCTTACGAGCTTAAGACTGTTTGTTGACAGATGAGGGTGGAAGGTCTTTCGGCTGATAAAACTGGTCTTTTCTCAGTAATGCTGGAAGTAGGTTTTGAACCCTCTCCCCTACCTAGATTTGTACTGCTTCTTCTCATGCTTTGGTCTTACTGAGGTTTATCCGGATGAAGGTGTTCGAAGTTGCACCGACATTTTTGATGGTAGATATTCAGAAAGCATCTGGAGATGCTAGCGAGTACCTTAAGGTTAGTTAAATTTTCCTCGTATCAATTGTGTAAAGTATTGGCCTTCTAGTTGTCATGCAAGATTGATCTTTAAAAAACTCCACTCATTGAAAAGTAGAATGATTCTACATAGGTACCTCTTTCTCTCCCTCTCTCTCTACAATCGGACGTTCATACGTGAGTTTGTACGTGCATTTTATGTGATTCGGTTTTAATTATAAACGACACAAACTTTCTTTTGTGCAGTTTTACAAGAACTTCTATAGTAATCTTGAGGAGATAATATGGAAACTTCCTACTGAATCGAGCAAGTCTAGGATTACCTCGTCGAGGAGCAGGAGGCGTTGAGAGCAAAAGGCTTGTGATTTTAGATCCAAGTTCGTTGACTAGTGAGCAACTTTCAGTTTGCAGTTACCTTCTTTCATAACTCGAGCTAAATACAGTATAAGAAGAAGAAGAATAGAACAAATATGCACTCGCTGACATTTGTATATCTTTTCATTTCTTGGAGTTTGTTGTGGCTTGTACCCTGAGTCCCTGACACTTGAGATTCCACTACTAAGAAGCAGGTACGAGGAGGATATGTTTTAACTCGCGAATATAAGATTCTGTTGTTTTTCCTATGTAAAGTTTAAAGCATATACTTCTCATCTCTTGTCCGCACTATCAGAAAGGGCACAATCATTCTACTTTTCATATTTGCGTTTCCTCCTTTCCATTTTTGGAAGCAGCAAATTAACTAGAACAGATCAAAGCCCATTAATGTGGAAATTTGGCAGAGTTTCTCGTTCCTGCCATAGCTGGAAAAATCAAATATTTCGTCAGAAACTTGTATAAAAGAAGCTTTAACGAAGAACTTGGGACTCCTCGTGAGATTTCATCTCCTCTTCACCATAAATTGCAGATTCTGGCAACAAATAAGAAAAAAGAGAGAGGAAATCCAAGCTGACATTGATTCATACGGTACCTCTGAACAGTGTTTTACTGGACTTGAAAATAAGAAATTGCAATTAGGGTCTGCCATTATACCTAGAGATTTGTGATTCAACAAGCATTACTGGGAAAAAATTTTGTTGATGTGATTAATAAAATAAGATAAAAATATATCACGTAACCTTCTAAATATTAGTTTCTACATTGATAAGACAATAATCTTTTGAAGTTGGTCTTATTTAAAATACTGGATTACTTAATTAAAAAGTTTCCACCTCATTTCACATAAAGGGTATAATGTACCTTGTCTTCAAATCCTAATCAGTCCTTGTATTTCATGCTTTCCTTCTCAAAGCCAACTGTTGGAAATTGCCTTGCATACTCCTCAACTTCGTGACGGAGTTTAGAAATTTCAGATTGGACATGAGAATCTGACTTCATGGTTGCCACAAAATCCTTCAGTTTTGTTCCTGAAATTACAATGGGTACGAGAATTGCTGTCAGTATTCAGCTATGCAGGATATTACTCTTGCTAAACACTCGAAACATTTAAGGACACCAAAGAGGCGATTGGGAGAGGATGACAAATGAAACGACCTTTCGTATCGGCCTTGATTTTCAATGCCAATTTCACAGCTGCATCAAAGAACTGGGCAACCTTTGCAAAATCATCTTCAACAAACCCCCTAGATGTAAGCGCTGGGGTTCCTGAAGTGTTGGAGCAAAATTTGTAAGAAGTTGGAATATCTAATCAACAATCACAAGACAGAATCAGCAGAGGAAGGGCATACCCATACGAATGCCACCAGGAACCATGGCAGACACATCCCCGGGAACTGTGTTTTTGTTGGCTGCAATGTGAACTGATTCTAAGACCTTTTCAACTCTTGATCCATCAACACCCTGTCAACGTATCCAAAAAAACATAAAAAATTTGATTCCCTAGTCAATTACCCACCCATTACAAATGGAATCAACACAAGATTCAACTATATAGAATAACTTATATCAACTACATCCGCGACCTAATGCATTTGAAGGTCTCAATTTCATTAGATAATGATTACAGAAATCTGTCAATAAAATTCAAAAATATTCTTGCCCTGTCTGTGCTATTTGACAATTACTGCTGCAATATCAGGGTTCTGAAACAAAAACTAAGAAGCATTGCTAAGAATTTTATAATTTTCCAGTTCACAAGTTCACAAAAAATACATTCAAATCGATCAGAGAAAGATAGGGAGATTCTTTATAACATGTACCTTGTCTCTCAAATTCACCAAGACTAAATGGTTCTCTGTTCCACCAGACACCAACTCGTAGCCCATCCCCATCAAGCTCTGCACTTATGGTTGACACTTGAGTGTTATTTTTACTATCAAACATTCAGATTAGAATGTCAAATATGATAATTTATTCACAAACAAATATATAAATGCCGAATTATATAAGTGTTAATTGTGTAGGTAAACAGGCAGTATACCTCAGCAAATTTTGCACAATTACTCAGAACTTGCTCCTGGTAAGCCCTGTATTCTGGAGCTCGGACCTAAAATCAATAAAAATCCAAAATATTGTCAGATTTTGCCAAATTGTGTGTTAAACTCCGCCAATATGAATTTCACGAGTTTCCTGCATTCCAACAGATAATCAAAGATTCAAGTGGTGCCTGACAAAAGGAAAACCTGCTTCAATGCAACTGCTAGACCAGCTATTGTGTGATTGTGTGGACCACCTTGAAGTCCAGGAAAGACAGCCTGATTAATTTTATCTTCATACTCATACATCACCTGCAAAATAGAGATCAAATCATTTATGAAATGTTCAATTCGCTTCCTAGACATAGCTTTCCCACTTATCTAGAAATTTGCACACACTTCTTGTCCTTGTTTGTTAATTTCTTTTACTCCCTTCCTAAAGAAGATCATAGCCCCTCGAGGACCACGAAGGGACTTGTGTGTTGTAGTTGTCACGACATCTGCATATTCAAATGGAGATGGAATAACACCTGCAGCGACCAAACCACTAATATGTGCCATGTCAGCTAACAAAATTGCCTTTTGCTTATCGCATACCTGTCAAACTCACCAGAACAACATCTTTTAATATGTACGGTTACAAACAATACAGTAACTATTCAGCCTCCACTTAACCAGGGAAGTTTACCTTACGGATTCGAGCATAATCATAAAGGCGTGCATAAGCACTTGCACCAGCAACTATAAGTTTTGGTCTAAAGAGTGTAGCACTTTTCTCCAGCTGGAACCAGTTTAATATTCATCAGATGGAAAGAAATCACCCAGCTCTTCACCAAAGTAAAAAATCTTAAAAATCTATGCCATACAGCTTAGTGATTTACTCCAGGGGAATCAGTTCAAATTCTCAATAAATACACAATTAACTTCACAAACTGATTGTTATAGTAATGGAAAGAAGTGAATGGCCAAAACATTTTTTGGGATGATTGATATAATGTAACTTTACTAATCGACTCTAACAGAAAACTCTCGTTCTACAATTACACAGCAAATTCAATGCTGGAGACAAGCTTTTGATGACTTATTAGCAAGTAAAACAAGAGCCGGATGGGTTGTAACATCAGTTGCTGGAAGGCAGTGACAAGAGCAAAATGCTATATCCATATCATCTTTACCAACACATTGCTTATGATCCAACAGTGAAGTCACTTTTGGTAGCAACTAAAAGAGTATAAAAGATGTATCACACTATACACTCTAGTTTATCTAAAACTATCGGAGAGCTGATAAAATAGTGAGGCAAATCAACCTTCAGTAAACCACGTTGTAAGGGAAAGCATTTTGTATAAGAATATAAGAACCACAAATAAAGGGATCTACCTGATCATAGTCAATATAACCTGTAATCTCATTTAACCTGTACGGCATTGTCTCAAAGAATATGGAAACAGCCGATATCTTCTTTGTGTCAGTCTGCAATTAATGAAAATACAAAATACTTGCATCAGACACTATAATAACTAGATATTTGTCTTATCAGACAATACTTGCTTTTATTTCCCTGCAACTGGAGTAGCTTTCAAAAGCAATTGGAAATATAAAATAAAATGGTTTCTAGAATACAACTTTTAACTTCAAAATGTTAAGAGATCCAGAGAGGAAAGAGGAAAATGCTGTAATGGCACACAAAGTGATAAAAGGATTTGCAGAACAACAAATGAAAAAATGTGAATTAGATGATAATCTGACGGAACCATTACGAAAATGTAGATATAAACAATGACTTTCATAGAAATCAGAAAAAGGAGTGAGCTTGTCAACCAGCAAGAGCAGGAAAGATAATAAAAGGAATTTCACAAGCATATCTTATATTTAGAAACTAAAATCACCTGATAACCATGTGAAAGATGTCCACCATGAGGTAGATCAAGTGCCATGATCCTCTCATGAGGTTTCAACAATGCAGTATAAACTTGAAAGTTAGCAGGGGATCCGGATAGTGATTGTACATTCACTGCAAAGGATAAGAAATGAAACAAATGAATGCAAAAATTATATTGCAAAATGGTAAAGAAATTAGGTTCCCTGCAACAAGATAGTCAGAAGAGACACTAGGAGGTTCCTTTTAGCCTCTCATTTGAAAACCAGGCTAGTTACTAATATACAGCTGCAAAATATTTCATCAAACACCGGCATTATCATGTTGCACTACCTCCCCATTTTGCAGGATCCAGCTGAAAAGCTTCCAATGCACGTTTCTGACATAAGGTCTCAGCCTTGTCAATATACCTAATTAGATAAAACCGCTGGAGATTACATATCAACGGAAATTAAAAATATGTGGAAGTGTGTTGAATGGTAATCATCAACATACTCGTTGCCTCCATAGTATCTCGCTCCAGGATACCCTTCACTGTATTTGTTGGTCATAACAGAACCAACAGCTTGCATCACTGACACTGATGTGAAGTTCTCCGAAGGTATAAGTTCAAGTCCCTAAATGACATTCACAATAAACCAAATTCAGTCCACCATATTCATTGAAAGATCATTCAGAGAAAAAGGTAACACCTTCCACTGCCTTGCTTTCTCCAGTTCGATGATATCCGCAATTTCCGGATCGATCTCTTCCAATGGAGCATTCAATTGCTTTATCCACTACAATCATTTTTTTTTTGGTTCTTAATTAGTAACAAACATCCATCAACTAACAATCACATTTTACGAGAAAGTGAAGACGCTATTGTCATCTTACAGTAGCACGAGCTTTCTCTTTGTCCGCCGCAGCTTGTTCAGGCAAGGAAGACTGGAAAAACAGATCAAAGAAAACAAATCAGAGAAAACCAAGATATGATAAAACAACAAAACTGAGGCAGAAAACGCAAGAGGGCAACCATGTAATAGAGAGAGCCGCTATGACAGTGACGTTTGATGGGCTTAGTATAAATTGAAGTAGACAATCTGCGAAGAACCACCGCCATTGCCATAGCTACCGTCGGGTCTCTTACTCTGTATCTCAACCAATGTGGGCGTGTCAGCGTAGTTGTGTGTCGCGGTGGGGTACGGCTCGGTTGGTGAAAGTGGGAAGGCGGAGTCTTTGTAAAGTTCGGGTTGGTGGCGAATGAGGCCACGAGCGAGGTGATTGTTTTTTTGGCTTTAAAATTTAAATTCTTAATTATTTATTATTTTCATAAATAGAGATTATTAAAGTAAAACCAAGAGGAGTTAGATGGTGTCAGGTGCGCCGGATGTCGCATCCACGTCAGCGCGCCGCATTTAGTTCGGTGGTTTCGTCGGCTCTCTCCACATTAATTTCATCTTTATCACATATTATATAAGTTAAGATAAAAAGATACAAAAATCTAAAAATATATTCTTATTATTTAAGTTAATGAAGTTTAATATTAAAAATAAAAAATTTATTATATAATTTTCAATTTTTAGATCATGTTTGTTAATATCACATCAGTAAGAGTATTTATATTGTTATAATAATTTAATTTATATGAATAATAAAAGTTTATATGTGAATTTCCATTCCCTTAATTGTGGATATAAAATTATGTTGAACCTTATTATGTTATTTTGACATATATACATAGGAGTATCGTATAATGATCAAGCGAAACCAAGACAACACTTGTACGATGTTGAATAGTGAACCAATGGATGTCCAGCAAGAAGCAGGGAGTAGATCAGGCAAAGACGATGACCTCTTGGTTCGAAGCACAAAGAAGATCAAAGCCAACGTTGCCGCTGAGAGTGGGATCCCAGCAATGTCACAGGATGTGGCAATGAATGGGGTGGCGCCACAGCAGCCAGCATTTAGAGATGTAATGGTCGGGAGAGCGGCTGCAACAACCCTTGATCATGGTGACCTCAGATGTTTAGAATCTAATGAGTGTCTGATCTCTATCTCTACTTTAGATGGTTGGCCTAAGATTACCCTCTCATATAGGCTCCGGAATCATATTCGGCAACCATGGGAAAAGGGTTTCATTGTAAAACTATTGAGGCGATCCATATCGTACAAGGTTTTGGCGGAGAAACTACATAAGATGTGGCATCCGAGGGGTGATGATCCCATTGAGTTAGGGGAGGGTTTCTTCCTGGTAAGATTTTCCATGATGGAGGATCTGCAATTTGTTGTTGATGCCGGTCCTTGGACAATCTTTGGCCATTACTTGACCATGCGAAAATGGCAACCGGATTTCAACCCACAATGTGCTACCATTGGCTCAATGGCTGTCGGGGTTCGTTTACCCTATTTACCAGTAGAATATTACCATGAAATGAACATATTTTGACTGCTCTTGGAATCGTTATTGGGAAAACTATCAAGGTTGATCCGAGCACTAAGTTTGCTAATAAGGGACTATTCGCAAGAGTTTGCACTGAAGTTGATTTTGGGAACCTTAGTCCTTCTCTAACACATCTCCAAAATGGACGAAAAATATCAAAATGGAGGAGCAATCAACTTCAATCAACCGACATTTTCTCCTATAATTTAGTGTGGCACTGTAATATCTCTCTATTACTATTCATTTTTTAAAATTTTTCAAGTTTTTTCTTTATCAATCTTTTTTTCTTTTTTCATTCATTCATTCTTTTTTAATTCATCCATTCTTTGTTTTGTTATTTAAATAATATTTCAATATTTTCATTATATCTTTATTTAAGTAATTATAACTTTATAATAATTTTAAAGTTTAGTCCCATGTTTATAAATATTTTCATTATATGTTTATAACTTTATTATTAGTTACTTATGAATAAATATTTTAAATAATAATTTATAGTTTAACAAATATTTTTATTATTTATTATTTATTAACAAAAAAATATAATAACAATAATATTGTGAATAAAAATATACGCGAAAAAGTAAAGTTGGGTTAATTTTATAAAGTAATTTTAATAATCATTAATAAAAAGAAAAAATATATGCTGAGAATATTCCTTTTTATTGTGAAAAATATAGTTGTAGATTAAAGTGATAAGTATTGTAGCATCTTTAAAATAGAGAAAACTTTACTCTATTTTGGAGGAACGGGTTAAAAATGCCCTTAGTGCTGAAAATTCATTTTGAAGAAAGGTGGTGTTGATATATCACGATACAAGTAGATCGTGTAAATTTTGCAATATGGGAAACATGAGATAAACTTTTTTCTTCAATTTGTTGCTTGTGATCCGGTCAATCTAGTTGTTTAGTGGGTCAATAATAACGGCTCATGTCACTCATTAGCCGTTAGTGGAGTACCTTTAGTGTTTAAAATTCCTTGTAATTAGGACTAAGGTGGTTGCTTCAGACTTTGTATTTAAACGTTTCAATTGTCAATGTTAAGGGGAGATTTTTATCGTCAACTTAAGTTATTGGTTTATTCTCACCAAAAGTAGAATTTTTGCATATTAGTTTTTTCATATTTGCTTTTCTCTTTTTCATTTGTTCTAGCAGGTTTTGACTGGGACCTATCAATTGGTATCAGAGTCATGTTGACGAACAATGAACGAATCGAGAATCTTAAAGCAAGTCTAGGCAATTTGCAAGACAAAATGAGTCGAATGGAGCAAAGTCTTGCCGATAAGCTTCGTTCAATGGAAGACGCAATTGCTCGGTTATCTGATATAGTCCTTTCTCAAAGGGAAGGATCTGCTAGCAATTCCCGTGGTCGACCTACAAACACCCAAGAGAGAATCAAAGGGGTTGTAGAGGAGAGACCCCATATGTTATCTTCTAAACTTGCCAGGCTTGAATTCTCGAGATTTGCCGATGGCGACCCCACTAAATGGTTTAGTTGCGTGGAGCAATTTTTTGAATATCAAGAAACTCCGAACTTGTAAAAAGTTCCTTTAGCTTCCTTCCACCTTGAAAGTGAGGCAAACCAATAGTGGCAATAACTTTGCAAGACATACATCGATGAAAGGCAACAGGTGACATGGGAAAATTTTTAGTTAGAAATTTGGACTAGGTTCGGGCCAATGAAATATGTAAATTTCGACAAAGCACTTTCTAAAATCCAATAAAACCTTGCGGGATTATCAAAGAGAATTTGAACGATTGGGCAACCAAGTTCAGGGATGGACTCAAAAGGGACTAATAGGAACATTTATGGGAGGGTTGAGATCTGAAATTGCAGATGGCATACTTATGTTCAAGCCCAAAGCATTGAAGGAGGCCATAAGTTTGGCGCGAATGAGAGACAAGCAATTAATTAAGGAACAAAAGTTTGTTCAACCTCCACGGTTTGCGCCTACAGCAAAACACTTGTCATGAGAAGAAATACAAAAGAGGCGTGCACAAGGGCTTTGCTTCCATTGTAATGAAAAATTTACACCTAGACACAAGTGCAAGGGTCATCAATTGCTCTTGTTGGAAGGAAATAGTGAGGAGGATATCATTGAAAGGCATCAAAGTTGAGCTACAATTAACTTAAACCTTGAGGACATGATTGCAGTGAAAGGGGAGGGCAACGTTGAGATATTACAATACAAGTAGATCATGTAAATCATACAATATGGGAAAAGTGGGATAAAGATTTTTCTTCAATTTAATGCTTGTGATTCAGTCAATCTGGTTGTTTAGTGGTTCAATAATAACGGCTCATGTCACCCATTAGTCGTTAGTGGAGTACCTTAAGTATTTAGAATTTCTTGTAGTTAGGACTAAGGTGGTTGCTGCAGACTTTGTATTTAAACGTTTCAATTGTTAATGTTAAGGGGGTTTTTAGCATCAACTTAAGTTACTGGTTTATTCTCACCAGAAGTAGAATTTTTGCATATTTGCTTTTCTCTTTTCATTTGTTCAGCAGGTTTTGACTGGACCTATCAGGTGGCAACCTGTTGAGTATGAAGGTTTGACACTAATATGCTTCCGATGTGGTCATTCTGGACACAAAGATTTCTACCCTTTTTCCCCACCAGATGATGACTTGGGTACTGAAGTTCTAGTGGTTGATCAGCTAAAAACTATTACATTGGTGTCAGGGAAAGAGGCTCTGAAGATCATGGTAAGGAGTTGGAGGAGCGTGCATGGGATTTTGGTCTGTGGATGATGGAATAGACTCAGAGGGGACATAGGAACCCACGAGAAAATTCCACAAATCAAGGGAGTGAGCTTTCCAATGATGATAATAATAAGGGGTTGAGATTTACGACTTTGTATGAGGAAGATGGAGTGAATCTAAATAAGGCGGGAATGGTGCAAAATGAGGGGGTTCTAAGATCCCATGAAAGGGCAAAGTTCAACATTAGTTCTCGAATCTAAGGTGTGGTTAGTAAACAAGTCCATCCCAATAACGCCCCCGGTTACTTTAAAGCCCAGGACCTCTGGTAGACCCATTTTACAATTTACATAAGTTGGCCAACATATTAAATCCACTACTCATATTCCTAAGGCTACCTCTTTGAGGTATTCGCAAGGTTTGTAGCGTCAGGTTGTTGGGAATCAGGAACAGAGACCCAGTTTAGTTAATTATGGTGATGTTGATAATCTAAGGGACACTATAGAAGAGGATGTGGCTCCTTTCGTCAATCCCCACTCCTCACCACCACATAATCAGGGCTTGAACATGAATCATGGTCGACCTCCTTATGAAGACCTCTGAATAGTTTTGGAAATGTAGTTTCCAAATAATGACTAGCATGCAATAGTGACAAGTGAAGTAATGGTTGTTTATTCTGGAGAGTAGTTGACACCAGGGACTCTTGTAGCCGAGTTTAATGGATTTAGTCTAATGGAATAGCAGAGGAGCAGGAAACAAGTCCTTCCTATGAAATGCCAAGGACTTATTGAGTACTCAGAAGCCTGCGATTTTGGCTGTGGTCGAACCTTATATCTCCGGATCTTGGGCACAGGACGATTCGGAGGCTCAAGTTACCAAAGTAATATATGGCTGGCCCAGTTGGCTTTGCTGGTGGTATTTGGTTGTGTTGGGATGATCAATTGGTGGATTTAGACGTGCTTTATTCCTCTCCATAGATTGTTCCTGCAATTGTTAAGATTGATGGTGTAATAGACTATTTGTTAACTGTGGTGTATGATAGTCCTATGCTTAAAGTTAAACGGGACCTTTGGTAATATTTGGAGGATTTCGCTACTGTTGGAAAATTAACGCAAGATCGAATCTAAATGCAGCGGAATACATTTAAAATTTTCCACAGAATCAACTTTAACAAACTTTAATCGAAACATAAAGCAAGAAATTAACATAGTCATACTAACTTGTTTCGATTTCATGTTGTAATTTTTCCTTTCACCTTGAATCCGTCAATCCACGAGCCATTCAATCGTTCGACCTCTAACGATATCTACAGATCTTTTCGAAGAAAACTCAAATCCAATTTGAGAGGAAAAATTGTAAGAAGTGCTAGCCTCAAATTTTCTAATTTTTCCTTTTATATGAAAAATCATATTTTTCATGTCCTTGAATTTTATCAAAATTACAACTCAATTCAAACTTTAATTATAATTATAAATTAATCCTTATAAGATCAAATATCACATATTGACCCTCAAAGTTTCTAAAACTTCTCAATTAAGTCCAACTTAATTCAAATTTCACTTTCTCCTTTATAGACCTTTTATGTGTGACCCA
>JANZXP010000002.1:3903645-3917584 GCA_027576715.1 Erythroxylum flavicans
ATATTTAACAATGTATATACATATTTTAACATTGTCATTATTATTATTAATGGCAAAATTGTAAATCACTTAAGATGACAAAACTGTAAATAAGCTGTCATGGCAAAGCTGTAAATAATATGGGATGGCAGAATTGTAAATAATCTGTCATGGCAAGGCTGTAAATAATTCATCTTCAACTTTCAGATGGGTCAAACGACCTATGGATTATCCATGGCCCAACCTAACTATATCTAACCATCGGGAAAATCGTTTTCAACCATTTTAGAGGGATTTTGCTCCTCTTCCAAAGATTAAATGATCTATAAGATCTATTTAAACAAAAAACTCACCCAAAAGGAGATATGAGAACAAAAGATTTTAGCCATGAATGGTATTACGAAAAACTCACTTATTTCAACAATTTTTATTGCAAAAGCTTGCCTAAAACACATATTAATGCATATATAAACAACACATGACGTATTTATGATCAGAAAAACAACAAACCCATTGTTAATAATAGTTTACAAAATGAGTATAAAATAATACGAAAATTATAAACATATATCTATAAGAACGAAGAACGAAAATAACAGCTTCAAAACTTATGAATTTAGCTCTGATACTAATTGATGGAAAATTTAACAAAGATAGTAACCATATTCTATGGCTTTGAAGCATGTATAAACGATATAATTGAAAAATTATCTGCTAAAGGTGTTGAAAGTTGACTGGAAGCCATAGTTCTCTGCCACATAAAATTCAAACAGAAAATAGAATACCTGGATTTGTTGAATCCAACTCAACAATTTCTTACACACACCACTACAATGCTGTCAAAAACCCCACAACAAGCTAGAAGACCACCTTTAAGAATGCATCAATTAGGTTAAAGCAAAGACATTGTAGCAGACCATAAACCCAATAGGTAGGCTTAAGTGAAATTTATAAACGGAACCAAAGGTCTATGGTAAGATTAGTAATATAATATTCATCCCATAAATGACCCAAATGATACAAACACAAACTAAAGATATAATTGTGATAAGATTACGCTACTCAAGAATTTAGACCAATAAGTTTGTGCACAGTGGCGTATAAGCTTATTACCAAAGTCCTGGTGAAATATTGTGGCCTTTCTTGAATGATTTGATTGTCCCACTCCAAACTAGCTTCATCCCCGGACAACAGGTAGTAGATAATATCATGATAGCCCAAGAGATTCTTCACTCTGTGAAAAAATCCAAGAGTAAAACTGGTTTGATGGCAATTAAAATAAATTTCGAGAAAGGCTATGACCATGTCCGTTGGGACTAACTTCATAATACGTTAATCTACTTTGAGTTCCTGGATAAATCTGATTATGTTTTGTGTGGAAGACTCAAAGATGGTTGTGTTATGGAATGTTGAAATGACGGAATTCTTGGCACCCAAAAGAGGTCTTTGTCAAGGAGACTTGCTCTCTCCATATCTTTTTGTTCTCTATGAGGAGCGCCTTGGACATATGATTTTCCATGAAGTTAATCTTGGAGACTGGAAGCTGGTTTTACTTGCTAGAGGTGGATCAGTAATCTCCTATCTTCTCTTTGCTGATGATTTGTTCCTATTTGGACGAGCGACTGAAACTCAGGCCGAAAAGATAAAGACTACTCGTGATTCCTTTTGCATGGCCTCGGGTGCCAAGCTCAACCTTGAAAAGTCTTAAGATTTATCTCGCCAAAGGCCTCTAAAAGAAATGTTAAAAGGGTCTGTCGGATCCTTGGTATGTCTCTAACTACGGATCCCTGGAAGTATTTAGGTGTACCCTTAATTCATAGTCGGGTCACTAAAGCCACTTTTTGTGGGATTCAAATCCTCTGTACCTTTTTTTCCTATGCTCTCTGTTCCAATAGCATCTCACCATTAAATTTTTCTCTTTCCTAATTATTATATAGTTGGATATTCTTTAGCACATGGGGGCACAAGAAAAATGGCACAGAGGATTTGAATCCCTTTTCATGAGGTTGTTAAGAAGGTGAATATCAGACTTAATGGATGGATTTAAGGCTTTAAGCCTCGTAGGACGAGCCACTCTTGTAAGTGCAGTCACCTCAGTTATCCCTACTTGCTATATGTTGACTACCAAGCTACCAAAAAGTGTTAATGAAACAGTTGATAAATTGAATTGTCATTTTCTATAGGGTGGCGATGAGAGTAAACGATCTATGCACTTAGTTCACTGGGAAGGAGTATATAAGCCAAAGCGGGAAGGGGGTTTGGGTCTCCGACAAATGAAATTTCATAATGATGTGTTGTTTCAGAAAACTGCTTGGAGATTTCTTTTTGAACCAGAGAGTCTATGGGTAAAAGTTTTGAGGGCAAAGTACCATGTCAATGGGGATATTTTTGACTTTCTTGCTTCAATTAGTACTTCTACTGCCTCGTCATATTCTTGGAGATAGTTAATTGGTGCTTTGAAACTCGTCATGGGTGGTTTGGATAAACGGATTGGCAGTGGCCAGTGTTAACTTCTGGACGGATTGTTGGTTAGATAAGCCTATAATGGAGTATTTACCTTCCTCCATTCCTTCTTATGTTGATATTAATGCCTGTGTTAGTGATTTTATTATGGCCTAAGGTTTGTGGAATTCTAAGTTAGTTTTTGCTCAACTTCTGATGGAAGTGGTTGTCACAATTTAGGGATATCCTCTTCCCCAAGCCTCTGATATGCACGATGCTTATATATGGCGGTATAATGCTAATGGAAAGTTTGCCACTCAAAACAGTTTATAGAGCTTTGGTCTTTAATGAGGAGCATATGCCTTCTCAATGTATGAATTGGCTATGGAAATTGTCTATCCCAGCACGGTGGATCTTTTTCTTTTGGCTTGCATGGAGAGGTCGTTTGTTTACAATTGCTTTACGTTTTGCTTGGGGTTTGGCTCCTGAGGTTCAGTGTTGTGTTTGTGGTTCTGGAGAGGAATATGTGTTACATGCTTTGCAGTATTGTCCAGCAGCGAGGAAAGTGTGGGAACAAATTATTTTGTAGACACACAATGTCATCTTTTTTCTTGGTGATGTTCAAACCTGGCTTAGGAATATCTTAGTTATGAAGACAAGAGAGCCATGGGAGGTAATTTTGATGACAACTGAAGCTGGGAGAATATGGATTAATCGTTATAGAGTGGTCTTTTAAACTGATGAGCATGATGATTTAGGGGTGGGATCTTTCGTACAATGGCCTATATAGCCAAGGTCTCGCTGCATAACAAACAAATTTGATGGTTGCCCCCTACAATTGATGTGGTCAAGCTTAACACGAATAAGGCGTCATGTGATAATCCGAGTATTGCAGGTGCCGGTGGACTGCTACATGATGCTTCTAGTAGATGGATAGTGCCCTTCACTGCACATCTCAAATTTTGTTCCAATATAGCAGCGAAACAACATACTTTACGAATGGGTTTGGTTCTAGCTTGGAATGAGGGTTTTTGCATGGTAATTTGTGACATTGATGCAAAGTTGTTTTGGAGTTAATTAATTCTGCAGACATCACTTTCCACCTTTTAAGAGCTTTGATCGCAGATCTCATAGTGCTACTTGGTCAAAAATGGGAATGCAATTTCTATCATACATTACGTGAAAGCAATTTTTGTGCAAGTATATTATCTAAGATGGTTTGTAACTTGGAGGTGGATTATAAAGTTTTGAGAACGCCACCAGCATCTTTAGTCTTGGCATTGCAAGCTGATGCATAGGGGGTTGAATTTTCTTGAAGTGTTAAACTAGGCTAATTTTTTTATTTTCAGTTCATTTCTTTCGTCGTTCACCAAAAAAAAGATAATAGATTCCTGAAAAATGGTCCATGTGTCACAACCTAGCAATGTTGATGTTATTGGGAAGACCAAATGTATAAAACAAATACAAACATCCCTGTCAGTGTCATTAACTACTATATACTAAGCGTGAATGGGATGACGACGAAAAATTGTAATCCAACCGTCCAATTCATCCAACGACGTTCTCCTTTTCTTGCTTCACCTCTTTTTGATTCATTCTCCAATTAAATTAAATGGTCTCAAAGATGGAGCTGGAGGAAGGATACCACGTTGGATCCTGCTATTACTCCATCCTCTGCATTCGCAAGGACAACATCGACGACAACAACAATGTTGGTTTCCACTATTTCGGCTTGTCTTTAATTCTCGCCTCTAAGTTGAGACAACATCAGATCAGAGCATGAATGGGATGACGAAGAAAAATTGTAATCCAACCGTCCAATTCATCCAACGACGTCCTCCTCTTCTTGCTTCACCCTAAGCTGAGACAACATCAAATTAGCGGAGGAAGCCCTTCTCTCGCCGCCAAGATGATCCTATAGCAACACCTTATGATGGCCGCCAGTGGCAGTCGGCTATCCCCCAACGACGTCCTAGATGGGTCGTCCTCGTTTAAGTCTCTCACATAGGTCAGTGAATTGACCGAAGGTGGATACCTGCATGCACTGCCCAAGGATCGAACCAGTCTCAATAGCATTTCCAACAACCTCAGGCATGAATTTATTCCATTCATCTTCCTAGATTCCCATACAAATAACAGAACACTGAAAATAACAACACGTCCTTTGTTTATCCAGGCACAGATGAAATTTTTTGGGAAACCAAACAGACAACCCCTTCCCTCTTCTCATTCATTTCGCTTTCTTGGTTTCATCAACATTTATGAATGAGAGGATTATGGAGAGAATGAAAGTTCTGTATTTTGATATGGTAGTTAATAATATGACATTTCATAAATTGTGATTATTGTTCCTTCCTTTTTCATTGGTGTAGGTATTACAATCCCTCAATAACTTCTGAAGAAGAAAGAAGATCTGTAAGTACAATCTTGGTTCTAAATGAAAAAAGATAAAAACTTTGTTGTGAAGACTTGGTTAAGCGTGTGTATTTATTCCTCTTTATTTATGCTTATTTGCTATTTGATTAGGTTCAGTATGTTTTAATGATATTGTCATTCCTATCGGATAAGGAGTATGTAGCAGGACCTTTGAAATCATCACCATCTTTTAGTGAACATCCAGCTAAACTAGTGCAAACTGTCAATGTTGCTGCTGTTAAAGGTAGGAATGATCATGGAGATATTTTTGATTCTAAGCCATTAGGTTCAACGAGGAAATCACCTCATCATAACATAATGTAACCTTCTGAAAGAGCTTTAGTAGGGGCAGGATTTGGTGAGGGTACTCCAAAAGTATATTCATTTTGCAATGAAAGTAGATTGACCCTTGAATGGTTTTATCTATTCAGGTGTTTAGCCAATGATACATTTTATTTGAATTTGTGCATGGTGAGAGATCAGATGAAAAGTATTGTGATCATATATTTAGAGGGACGCCTACTAGAGTACGAAAACAGGTAATTTGCTCTGTGATCTGGTTCTTGTAACTGCTGTTTATGATATCAGTAAAACAAAATGCTAAGAGTTTTATCTTTGTATTTTTTAGGGCAAAGGAAATGGTTTGCTAATTGTATAGAGCCACCTTCATAACGACTTGGATGATGCTGAGGGGTATTATAGTAAATATTGAAAAAGCTGTTACTCTTTATCTTTTGCTTTGTTACTTTTTCCAGCTTTAAGATGTCTCATCTTTAAGTTCTTTGGCAGAATAGGAAATATGTCAATTAAAAAGGTTGTTATAAGTGATCTTATGTTTAGACTTCTATTAAAACCTGCATCTAATTTCCCCTTTCATGTGATCTCCTTCTTATATGTGTATCTGTCTTCCTTGCATAAAGTATTTAGTGATGAAAATGGTGTCATCACCCTCACCTAGTTCTTGAATCAGGTTTGCGTTCATCTTTACTTGCCAAATGACTTTTGGAAACACTAGACTAAAGTGTGGTAAGATTGCAATGATGGCCAACACCACTATAAAAGACACGAGCAATTCTTATCCCTTCATCTGTCTTTTTGTTTTAGTTCGAAAAACACCTTAGAATACACATAAACACAGAGAGAAGCTCATATATTGCTCTCTTATGATTCTCCTCTCGTAATTTGTTCTGAATTCTCGGATGAATGGTAATGAAAGGTCTTAAAGGCCTGAACTAATCCCAAATTCTTATGTTTTTATCTCAATGATACTAATCTTTGTTATAGCTAAAGAGGAAAAGAATAGTGTCGAACTATATAACAACATATTTGTTCTACTTTCTAAGTTCCATTTTTCAGTTGCAATTTCCATGTCTTATAATACACATCTTACATTCTCTTTTAAGGGACTTAATGAAATGAAATAACTGCCACCTTTCCAGATCAGATGACAAAGCTGCACCAGTTTGGCGAATAATGAACCCCACTTACTAAGACAATTAATGGCTAGTTTGGCGAATAATGAACCCCACTTACTAAGACAATTAAAGGCATTAAAAAAGAACCAATGATTGGAATTTTACTGATAGCTCTTTATTAAACATGAGATCTTGATGGACATAAAGAAAGATAGGTGACAATGGGAAAAGAGACCAGATATTGCATTCAAATGGAGTATAAATGTACTCATTCTTTCATTTGGACGACTACACCAAACACCTCGATGCCTTCATTCATTTAAAGGAGTTAATGAAATGAAATAATTGTCACCTGCCTAGATGAAATGAAATAATGATCATGCACACCTCGATGCCTTCATTCATTTAAGGGAGTTAATGAAATGAAATAATTGTCACCTTCACAAATGAAATGAAATAATGATGACGCATTGACTTCGGTAGCAATTAGAAGACACAAACATATAGCTCCAATTTTCAAGACTTCAAAACTTTTCAACGTCGGTCTATCTTCCTCCCTCTTAATAAAACTAGTAATAGGAATAAGGTTGGATATTATTGCATTTTCTCTTTCTTTAGACTAATAATGAATCCCACTTGCTAAGACAATAAATGCATTCTTTCTTAATCTCTCTAGAATCTCATCAATAACTAGTACATCTTCCTCTTCAAAGCTTATCCACCTCGTAAGTCTTCTTTATCTCTCTTTTTATCAAAATATTGATAAGTCAACTGGTAGTGTTGATAATACGGTAAACTTAAAGCTTCAAGTGAAAGAAGATCGATGGTTTACTTATTGTATCATCGTTGTTTTACGATAATGGCTTTAAGCAATTAACAGAAAGTCACTGCTCGTTATTTATTAAACATGAGGGCTTGATGGACATAAAGAAGGATAGCCAACATTAGGAAAATGAACCAGATATCCCGTATTAAAGGAAAACAGTAAAGAGAAAAAGATTACTTGGCATAACTAAATTTAAATTTTCGTCGTCTGTTAATCCAAAATTTGCACTTGCATACAGACAACTCTCAATGCATTTAACAAACACGTGTACATCATATTGTCCCCTTTTCTCGTTCCAAGGAATTAAATGATATTCTCGAACAATAAGTTGGGAAGCCAAAAGAATATCTCAAGAAAATGGTAACTGATGTGAGCTCAATGGTTAACAATGGCAATTCAGAAATACTAGTGACTAAGGACTTGCTTGGAGAGTTATCAAAATTTGATTTTCATAATAATTTACAGGCTATCCCGCTTCCTCACTTGAAGTTGAAGGTGGTATCTGTTCAACTTCCAATCTTTCTTTTTTCTTGTTGGCTATAAATTTGCAACTTTTGTTTTAACTTCTTTTCTTTTTTCTCCTTCCTTTTATTGTTGAATAGTTTGTGTTTGCTACAATTATCTAGTTTTGCTCATGAATCTTTTTACCTTTTCTTTTTGGTTTTAAAATTAGTTTGTCAACCTAAAGCATAATGACAATCTTAGATCAAAGATAAAACGTTCCCTAAATTTAGTGCTTTAGTTCTGATAGCTATCATTTTTTGTTTTTACTTTTTAAATTTCTTTTAAAAAGTTGAAGCTTTTCTTCCTACATTAATGTAATCTTTGCACGTTGTGACATAACTCTAATCCACCGATGCATTCCTTATCATTACCAACGTGTATAGTCGATGCCAAAAAGCATCATACCTACGATCACCATGTCATGATGAGAACCTCTCAGCTACAAAACATAGACTTGTCTTATTTGAACAACTTCTCAGCACATACGTTCCTGGAAGAAATCTCCCTGGAATTGAAACTCTAGGGACCTTCAACTTATAGTCCAACCCATTTCCAGAGTCTGTGTACTCTTGATAAGGTCAAATCAGCTCTGAAAAGGGCAGAGAAACAATCCTACTTAAATAAACGATCCTCTTCATCTCCACCAACATCATTGTCAGACCATAATCAAGAACAGGAACAACATGAACAAACGCAAGGAAGTGAAATGGATGGCAGATGGACCATGTTTCCTGCTAGGTGTCTTAGTTGTTGTATGTATATTATGGCTTTGAAGAACAATCCTAAGTGCTCTCGTTGTAAAGCTACCATTGCATCCTTATCATTGCTCGCCAAGAAGCCTCGACTTGATCTTAAAGCAACAATCTGATTCCTTGGGGGCTACAGGTTTTGTACGTTATAGACAATATAAATTTTAGTACATAGAAATTATGCATTATATAATCAATTTAGGAAAGTTGTTTTCTTTTTTATGCTAATTTTAAGTAAATATATTTGAAGGTGTATAAGATTACCTATTTAGTGGTTCCAGTTTCTTCATCCATATAATTCCTTTCTCACTAAATTTGTAATATTATGTATTACAATTTAAAGCACAAACAAATCATCTAGATTTCTATTGTTTCCTGATTGCACTGGCCAGTTACGTCTAACTATGAAGTTGCTTTAATTAGAAAGAAATAAACATACAGACATGGATAATATCTATAAGTTGTTTATTATATATTTGTAGTATATCAGATACAAGTCGAAGTATATTTAAGTAAAGAGGTAACATAAATAGTAAAAAAAAGTAGGAGAAAAAAAGCAAAGTTAACGTTATGAGGTATCAACGTTAACTAATTGTTAACAAAAGTTATATGTTTAGGTTGTCTTAGATATGGTGAAATTTATAGACAAAATCATAGCAAACCATTTGTTCATAACAAGTCATAGAAAATTTCATAATAGAAATCAAATCGTTGTCCATTTCAAATAGCATAGCTAAGAGAGTTAAGCAAATTTAGGTTGCTAATTCCTTTGTTATGGGAAATATAGGAACAATATCCACTGAATTCTTGTTGGTTTTTAAGAGCAAGTTACCAAGAATTGAATCCACCAATATGCACGTCTACATATCAATCTTTTGTCATTGCACAAACCCTCTGTTGGATTCAAATATATTAGAAGCATCATTGGATAGCCTTCTTCTAGTAATAATCTGTGAGGAGGTAGACCTTTAGGATTCAGAGAATTGAGAAAATCCTCATAATCTGCTTGATGTCTTCGGTCAACTATTTTGTCAAACCTTACAGATGAATGTAGATTTCCAAACATTTTATTGATCATCATGTCATTAATTTCATCATCACAGCTGTTTGTTGGACAGAGTACGCATCTATTTATCATCTGATATGGATTAGATGAATATATGGTTAAGTCAGGGAACACATCAAGATATTGATATGTAAATATGCACGTTGGTGGATTCAATTCTTGGTAACTTGCTCTAGAAAACCAACAGGAATTTAATAGATATTGTTCCTATATTTCCCATAACAAAAGAATTAGCAGCCTAAATTTGCTTAACTCTCTTAGCTATCTATTTGAAATGGACAACAATCTAGTTTCTATTTGAAATTTTCTACGACTTGTTATGAACGCGTGGTTTGCTGTGATTTTGTCTATAAATTTTACCATATCTAAGACAACCTAACATATAACTTTTGTTAACGCTGCTATCTCATAACGTTAACTTTGCTTTTTTTCTCCTACTTTTTTTACTATTTATCTTACCTCTTTACTTAAATATACTTCCACATATATCCGATATATTACAAATATATAACAAATAACTTATAGATATTATCCAAGTAAATTCTATTTTGCATATTTTAGTTCAACAGGGCATTATCGTTTTGAAGATCTCACTATGCATTTACGCATTGACCGCCTGCTAGTTATAATCTAACGCTCACGTGGGTTTGTCGACAACTCATGTGGATAAAATGACATTGTTTGTCAAATTTTAATAAAGCGTCTACTTCTAAAGCGCTGACCCAAAATGTCAATCTTAAAATTCGACAAACCAACACAGACAACCCAATTCTGCCAGCCCATGGACATTCTGCAAAACTTAAAAAGGAAATAAATCTTTTAATTAACCTAAACAACTGTTACGAATCTATCGTAGCCACCCTGCGCAAATTCAGGAAGTGAAATTGTTCCTTTTATTTAAGACCAACTGTGTTTCATTATTTCCTAACCACGAATTTTGTCGGGATCTACTGATTTTAATGACTATGTGTAAATGGCATAGAATTGGTCTTGGATAAAAAGAACAGACGAATTGGTCCCCAAATTCAGTCCCTTAATCATCGTGTTACTTATGTTTTCAGTAAAGAATAAAGATTTGGCATGCGGTTTTGCTATCTTCTTAAGCATTTCAAATCTTCTGTTTCAGTTATTTTGTTATATCTCTATTCTATTAAATCTTATCCATATATTTATATGGATTTTACATAAATATATAGATACAATTTAATGAAACATTATAAAAATACCATAATTAAAACAAAATATCTTATCCCCTTCCAAAATCGAGAGCATGGTGGCACTCCGAAGAAACTTGTCTTTGCGCTTTCTGACAGGTAATCTGTGTGTTCTGTTAATAAAACACGGGACACATTGATCATGACTTGGATCAAGAAAGTGGACTAAAACGTGACATGCATTATTAATATAAGTACCCTGACAATCCTTTTTAAACCCACTAGACTATATAAAAGTATCCATAATCGGAAATAACAAAAAGACATAAAGAGGCGGTAAGAGTGCTCCTTAAAAAATTTCCAATCAGAGACCAATGAACTATTCTGATCCGTGGCAAAGCATTTACGGCAAACAAGAATTATTAAAAGAATAATATATAATTGGATCCTTTAAGAACATCACTATGAAAGTTGATATTTTCGAAGTAAAAAGGATAGGTTATATTTATATTGATATTGGATGATTATTAATTACATATATTCATTAAAAATATACGTTGATTTAGAGACGTTCTGCCTCTTATAGATAACGACATACGTACGTAGTGGATAACAATGTAAAAAACTTGCATAATCGACATTTATAAGCATAGAGCAATCAAACTACAGGACATCCTTTTTAAAGACATCTCGTACGACGCCAAAGTCCATAAAAACTCTCACTCATCGCTAGCTAAAGTTCAATGGAACATATCCTAAAATTTGCCTACTTTCTATTTTCAGATAAGGTCTCAATGCCTTGAAGAAATTTTATTATACTGAAGTTATCATAAATATGGCTAGTAATACGTATCGCATGTGATTCTTAGCTGTTTCGTTTGTCCTGACGCCCGACCATTGACCAGTATTGCTTTGATGGTCCCGGAATACATGCTAGAGCTAGACTGCTAGTTACTACCTTGTTGCCGGCTTCTTTTAGTTCACCTTCGAATTTTATCTACCTCATTGTTGAAGTGTTTTAACATAATTAATATAAGATTAGAAAAAATATATTTATTATTTATCTCTGCATAAATAATTAATTAGAAATTTTAAATAGATTTAACGATCTATGAATAAGTATTTTATATTTTTATTTTCATTCATAAAAATTGTTTAAAATAATGTTAATTAAGTCCATAAGATCTCTTTATACTTTCTTATGAATTAGAATTTTAATATTTATAAATTTTACTCAAATATATGTGAAGTTATAATAACTAATTATAATAATTTTATTAGATGTTTTCATCACATATTTAATAAGTAATCATCTCATATTAATATGATATTATTTTTTGCTACATTTCAACTAACTTAATTAAATTATTTATTAAATTATTCCAGTGAATCAAATTCTAAATTTTAAATTTTAAATTAATTTAATTTAAATTTTAAAATTAATAATTAATAACAATTCGATAAAAATGAAAATTCAACAATAATCACTTTGAGTTTAACTCATCTTTGCATATTTCTGGAGCCACCATGTAATTACTAATCCGCAAGATTGCATTATTGCATAGTCAATTCTAAGAGAAATGGAAAATGTACCTTAACAGGAAATTTGAAAAGTATATTGACTTCAAATGGAAAATATTATCTCGTTCTAAAAATTGTTATATATCAATAAAAACGATTATTGTATGTATGAATATGTACTTCAAAATCAATTAGCACGTGAGCATCATACGAGAAAATCGATACAAAAATGAGGTTTACTAATTAATTGTTAGATGAAAATGGCAGAACACCATCTGAACTGGAACAGTGGACACTGACAATCGGCATCGCTGAGTCTCTCGCGTGAAAGTTGTTTCTCATGCGACTGACTTGTTGCAGCTTCCTTTGGTACATGGTCCCGAGTCCCGACTCTGAGGCCTGAGCTGCTATTTCCAGAGATTACATGTGCTGGGTTTTCCCATGGTCAGTGAGCAACTAGGGTCCTGAATGGAAGAACTAGGGATTCGCAATTTATGCGGTGACTTCATTTTTCTTTTAACTCAAAGGGCCTTGTTGTTCGAGTAGTACGAAATGCAATTACCTAAAATGCTTCCAAATTGGAATTAGACGACAATAAAAAATAATATTAATTACTTAATTTTATATGTATAGAAAATAATTTTTTTTATTAATTAAGAGTAAGGTTACGTATTATTAGACCTCTTCAGACTTCACGCTTTAATAAAATTTTTTCTAAATTATGATTATTGTGCTTAATTTTATATGTAATAATAAATGAGTTGAGTTCATTTTTTAAATTTCTTAGAAAGTTTAAAATCAAATTTTGATCAAACTTACATTCAAGCAAAAGTTTAAATTTAATTCAAATTTTGATAGAGTTTGAATTTAAATTTGAATTTAGTTAAGTTTTATGTAAAACTAAAAAGGATTTTGTTCTTTCTTAAACTCAATTTGTTGATTTTGAATTAAATTGATTTTATTGAATTTGATTTTTGTTAAAATTCTGTCATAAATAAAAGGCCTTATTTGGTAAACAACTGATCAACTATTTTTTAACAGATTGATAGATATTTGGTTATTTGGTCATGTCAAACCGCTGATAATTATGTTTAGTAATCGTCTAATTGAGTTGATGACTTGAACTCAATTTGTTGTTTTTAAAAATGCTCATATGAGAAGAGTTTTGATCTAGCGATTGAGAAATTAAGAGATAAAAAGATAATTGTGTCTAAAATTTATTACAAATTACTCAAATTGTCATATTTTATTATTTATTTCCCTTCATCAAAATTCAACTTGATTATTATTATTATTATTATTATTATTATTATTATTATTATTATTATTATTATTATTATTATATGTTCTATGGTTTTTATTATAGTTATAAACTTTATTTTTTTTGAAATTAAATATCTAAAATTTAAATTCTAATCAAAATATTCAAAGAAATACTAAAATATAATAGTCATGTTTTTACAATTCTTTTTTAATTCATGTCCTCATAAGTCAATTTATATATAAATAACTAGAACTAAATAACTAATTTTACTAAATATCTTTAAATAAATAACTAATATTATTCATTGGTTAAATCAACTGATATAATTCGTTATTAGCTAACTGCTGATAGAATCAGCTAACAGCTAATATAATCCGTTAATTGTCAAAGAGAACTAAGTTTCAAACTTAGGGGCCGTTTGGTTCTACTTATATTTTTCTGTTGTAATTTTCAGTTTTCAGTTTTTTATTTTTGTTTTTCTTTAAAATAAAAAAATTTATTTGGTTGTTAATGTTAATATAGTTATATTTTATCACTAATAATAATTACATATTAGATAAAACTTAAAGATAAATTATTTTTAATTAAATAAATTTATTTAATC
>JANZXP010000002.1:3923132-3945142 GCA_027576715.1 Erythroxylum flavicans
TTTTATTTGAATATTTATATATTTTAAATTTAATTATATTTATTAATAATTATTAAAATTTAACTACATATAATTTAGTTATAAAAATTAAATAAAATTACATTATTCATAATTTTATTGATAATTAATTTTAATTTATTAAATATATAATGTTTATTCATAATTTTTATAAATTTTAAATAATTAAATAATATATTATATGATAGTAATTTAGATTATAAAAAAACAAAAACAAGAAACAAAAATTACTTTTTGTGATTTTTATAATTTTAAAAACAGGAAGAAACCAAAGTTAAAAACAGAAACTGAAAATTAAAAAAAATAAGTTTTTTTACTGAATTTAAAAACAAAAACAAAAAACAAAAAATAAAAATAAAAATAAAAATAAACACCCCTAAAATAGTTACAAATTTGTTATATATATGTTGGATATAACAAATCAAAAAAGTGTCAGCATTTTTAAATTTTTAATAAATTATTTAAATTTAAAAATTAATAATTCAATTTAATTTAAATTAATATTTTTGGCAAATTCTACAGCGCTTTGCACGAGAAGGACAGCCAACGAATGTCCCGAGGCAAGTTCTTCTTGATCGCTCTCGTATGTAGTTTCTCTTGGTATGTGTTTCCGGGCTACCTCGTTCCAACTCTTTCGGCATTCTCATGGGTCTGCTGGGCATTTCCCAAGTCAGTTACGGCCCATCAGATCGGGTCGGGCATGCGAGGACTCGGCCTTGGAGCTTTTGCGCTTGACTGGTCCGTCATTGCCTCATTCCTTGGCAGTCCGCTGATCACCCCATTCTTCGCCATCGTCAATGTCGTCGTCGGCTATATTGCACTCATTTACATTATTATTCCACTAGCTTACTGGGGTTTCAACCTGTACGGGGCAAGGAACTTCCCGATCTTCTCCTCGCACTTGTTCAACTACAAAGGAGAAATTTACGACGTTAACTCCATTGTTAATGACCGTTTCGAGATTGACATGCCGGCGTATCTGAAGCAGGGTCGCATTCATCTAAGCGTGTTCTTCGCACTTACTTATGGCATTGGTTTTGCAGCCATTGTTGCCACCTTAACTCACGTGGCTTTGTTTCATGGCAAGTAAGTGAAGGGGATAGTACTCTCTGTTTCGATCTTTATCGATATCTCTCAGCAGAGTCGATTATGTATGTTTATGAACTAATATGCCATTGTTCAAACAGGGAGATATATGAGCAGTACCGGGCAAGCAAAGGTGCAAAGCAAGATATTCACACTAGACTAATGAAGAAGTATGAGCCAATACCTGGCTGGTGGTTCCACTCGATTCTTGTAGCGGCATTCGTCCTTTCTCTGTTACTATGCATTCTCATGAGAAACGAGGTCCAAATGCCATGGTGGGGACTACTTTTTGCCGCTAGCCTGGCGCTGATATTTACCCTTCCAATTAGCATTATAACCGCAACGACCAATGTGGTAAGAACTTGAAGAAATGATACAAGCTCGTAAAGAACTGTGTTATAAGTTTGTTCTTTGATTCTGGAGTTCTTTACTTTACACTACCTTGACGTACTTTCCTGTTGGTTTTCCGCAGTCACCAGGACTCAATATTATCACAGAGTATATCATGGGTATTATTTACCCTGGTAGACCAATAGCTAACGTCTGCTTCAAGACCTATGGGTACATAAGCATGGCTCAAGCGGTAACCTTCCTCAGCGATTTCAAGCTAGGCCACAATATGAAAATTCCACCGAGATCCATGTTTATAGTCCAGGTAGGTCTACTCGCATATTTCTTCTCAACCTATATAGGGATAAAATAAGATAAACAGAAAGGAGATTGAAGTAAGGCATGTCTAATCGCATATTTATATAGGGATAAAATAAGGTAAACAGAAAGGAAATTGAAGTAAGTTTATGGCATTGAGACACTTCCTGTGATTAAATTGGCTTCATCACCCCAATTGTTCATTGTTTTGTTTGTGTAATCAAGCAGTAAACTGGGTAGAGCTTATTTTAATTCCAATTTCTCTGTTTAAATATCTTTACTGGTTCAATGTTCCTAACATATTCTTTTTCCCCCGAAAGTGCATCGGAACTGTAATAGCTTCATCACTGAACACTGCAGTAGCATGGTGGTTGTTGACTTCCATTGAGCATATATGCAATGATCAACTACTCCCTCCTAACAGTCCTTGGACATGTCCTGGTGATAACGTCTTCTTTGATGCATCTGTCATCTGGGGTTTGGTTGGACCTAAACGAATATTCGGTCGTCTTGGCAACTACGCTGCCCTTAACTGGTTCTTCCTTGGAGGTGTATTAGGCCCTCTTTTGGTATGGCTACTGCACAAAGCCTTTCCTAAGCAGAAATGGATTCCAATGATCAACCTTCCCGTACTTCTGGGAGCAACAGCCGCAATGCCACCGGCTACAACTGTGAACTTCAACTGCTGGATTGTGGTCGGAGTATTCTTCAACTACTTCGTATTTAGGTACCACAAAGGTTGGTGGCAGAGATACAATTATGTTCTTTCTGCAGCTTTGGATGCTGGATTGGCCTTCATGGGTGTTCTTCTTTACTTCTCTTTGACAATGGAGGAAAAGTCCATAGCTTGGTGGGGTGTTGAAGAGCACTGTCCTCTAGCCAAATGCCCAACTGCCAAAGGAATTGTTGTTGATGGTTGCCCTGTTTATTAGTTTAGCTTTCCCACACTTGATTACTTCCACATTCATTTTCTTACTACTTGTCAATATAAAAATGTTCTAATATCATAGTTTGTAAGGCAATTCAGATTTGATATTCCAAAATAGCAACACAAGACTCATTTCTAACACCATAAAAGGATATTCATTATGTATGTACCTTTGTACTGATAAAGAGAATTGGCAAAACTATCTATGAATGCTTCAGACGCCGTCGAGCAGAATATGCCTATTCACAATACCTCATGTAAGAAGCTCGGACAGCAATTTTCATCAACCGCCTGTCTCAGTGATACATGTCACTTACCTTCATTGGAGGAGGACGAAGCGAATCGTGAAGAGAACGAGCGGTTCATGATGTCCTCATTATCATCGTCCCAACAACCCTCGTCAAAATTTTTACCGTAACTTAGACTATCATACTTAAAGCCACCAGCTGGTTTCGCTGGCTTGTTGCTTCTCAAGAGTGTAGCTGCCATGTTACTGCAACTCGCACTTGGGTGTCCGGTTCTTGCGGTGTTATTGGCTCCTATTCGTCTTCTTATCCATGGAAGAACCCAGCATGAGAAAAGTCCTCGTTCGCCTCGGTTTGTTGGAGGTGAAGCTCGCTCCATTTATGAGATTGAGATCATACAGTAGAGACGTTAGTTGCTTAGAAACAACGCCGACGAACTATTATTATTCGTAAACGGTTGTGGGGTCTCTCTTTTCTCGTGGAGAATTTTGGGTGTGTGGCAGGAAAAACTGCTTATTCCTTCTCGTTTTCTGTTAGTAGAATTTTTCCGTTATCATTTATCATTAATGTGTTGTGACCTTAAAAAAAACCACTAAAATGCATAGAAATGGGGATATCTAAACCCGACTTCTATGCACATCTGGAACTGTTTACCATTTCTGGATCGAATCCATGTCCTACGTGGAATTTTTTTTTTCATGCTAGGTAACTCAGTTATGTATTATCAAGTGTGAGTTTACAAAGTGCACGATGCTAGAGAATGAGCATCTAATACTTGGAAACCGGAAAGAAGGCTAAGTGCCTAAGTCCTTGTGTAATTGACAAGCTTTAGAATTAGGGATGACAATTTTTGACGTATGAGTTTAAATTTAGTTATTTTTAATAGATCGGTTTATTAGTCAGGCTTAGGTTTAGATAAATTCAATGTTTAATTATTTTAAATAAAATAACATCGTTTTATTTAAAATAATTAGACTTCAAGTAAACTTGGGTCTAAATAATTCAGACCTTAATCTAATTAAAAAAAATAAAATTTTTATATTTTTAATTTTAAAAAAATTATTTTAAAAATTTTGACAGGACTGACCCGTAGGCCAGCCCATTGCCCTCCCTATTTGGAATTCCTGAATACAAAAGCCCCAAGTCTTGAGCTACTCCTAACAAATGTTCGCAGCAGATTCAGAAAGAGAGGAGAAATTTTATTTCAGTACCTCGTATGTATTTTAGTGTTCATCTCGCGCTCTTCGGTCGCCTTTCTGAGATGTGATGCCCTTCCAACCAATGAAGACCTTGGGCTTGTTTTCGGGATTTGGGATGGACGACCTGTTATTGCTTCTGTTTTTTTTTTCTTTTAACATACTCTGTCACACTGAAATACATGCATAAAATTTCTTTTTTTTAAATATTAAAAAATTTTATCAACTTAATTTAAATTAAATTTAATTTAACTTAATTAAAATTCAAGATATTCATATATGTTATATTTAAATTTAAATTAATTTAAATTTGATAATTTTTTTAAAATAATTAACTTAGTTTAAAATCAATTCCAATTCAAATTCAGATATTCAGCTAATCAGTTGCCTTTAAATTTGTATGCAGTCCTTTTTTTTAAATTTAAACTTTTTTTATTAAACCACGAAGTATTTTAGGAGGATCTAATTATAAAAAGACGCCTTTAAGTCATCCACACTCAAACTAATCTTTGCTCATACTGGATCAGTTCGTAAGAAGTAAAGTGTTTGGCAAACTGAGAATGTTAAGAACCACCCCTCAATTCATTATACTTTTTGAAACGACAACGCGTGACTTTTATTGCTTTGTGATGCCTATACTTCTTCTGTTTCAACCTTTTGGCAGTCATCAACAATGTTTTAACTTTGTATGTTTTGTAACACGTAGAGCAGACTTTATTACGCACTCAGGATCGGACGTGAAAGGATTAAAAATGAAGATAATGCGGAATACCTGATTCGGTTCCATCTAATTTTTAAAAGCCTTTTTCAGCTGTCAAACGAGCTCGAATCTTCTCGGGACCTCTATAAAAAACATTCGCCGGCTCGAGATCTAGGCCTTTTTGTAATTTCCTTAATACACGGGCGCTCTTAACGAGCTCTAAATACTCGTGAATGACTTAAGTAACTACAGGAGACCCCCTTTTATATATATATAAGCTTCCATATTGAGCTTCCCCATCACAAGGCCGATATGGTCCAGGTCCACACTGAAAGGGATCTATTTTCTACCCAGACTTTGACTCATTAATTTAGATCATTTATTGGGTCACTTTATTATCTTTATCTGGATCAAATTACATAACTTAATCGGTAATTTATTTAAAAACTAAATTACAATTAATAACTGTCCACTGAATGGGAAATTGACAAAATTGCCCTTAGAGGCAAAAATGTCTAACAATCTCCCCCTTAGACAATTATTAATTGCAGTTTTGATTCTTTTAAAAACAGTTTAAAAATTCAGTTAAGTCACGCTATTGTATTAGTCGACTGAGTTTAAAAATACTTTATCCAAAGATAATGAAAGTTCTACATTTTATCCTGCAACGCTTTCGATACCGGAAAATATCAAAAGCATGTGTCATGTGTGACACAGGTCCAATACAATCACGTATACCTAATACCTCACTAACATGAATAGAAAAATAGAGTGTGGCAGACTACGATGATACCTTTATGATCTATTATATATCATCTTTATCTATAGATCTCAAATTTTCCAACTTTATGCTAAACTGTATCAAAGAAATCATGTTTTCTCTCACCGAATTTTAAACAGTATATGTCTACCACGTTCCGTCGCGGTGCCTGCACTTATCGCAGTCAAAGTGAGTCAAAGTCAACTCAAGCTCATGCTCGACGACTTGAGATTAACCGAGTAGAACAGCTCAGCACACTTCGTAGTCAAGCTAGCTAACTTAACTTGCGTTAATCTTGTTCTTAGTTACTATCCTCATCAGTGGATCAGGTAGGTTAGTTGATTAGGTCTTGCTAGAATACAGCAACTATAGTTTTTTAATCTTCTTTTCAGCCCTGTATATAATACATTCTTTTCAAGAGAGGAAGCATTTCGTGTTTTCCCAGAAAGTGGTCAACACCTTCCTATACTTTTGTCAGAGATCTTTAGTTTTTGGTTAAGTTACAGAATGATCCAAATTTAGCCTGCTCCTGGCATAAGGTAGAAGTTACCGAGGATCACTGCGAGATAAAGGAAAGAGAAAACCTGAATGCACACTCAAGCCTTTGACTACTGCACGAAGATACAAAGAATGCCAAAGAACAGAGGGATAGGATAAAGTTAGCATGGACTACCTGGTCACATTGAACCAAGATTTGGTTGTCATGTATTACCAGCTTTTAAGAGTTCCGGAAGAAAATAAAAACGCACGTCTATATGTTTAACCTGATCATGTATTACTGAACTCATGTTTCATGGAAGCTTTGAATTCTGCAACACTCAGCTCATCATTTCCAGTAAAAAACTAGATCATCGACATACTTACAGTTAAAATGTTGCCATCCTCTATTGTCTTTACGAACAGGGTATGCTCATAATCACACGCACTAGATCATTCCTTCATGAAGTAAGCCCTTACATCGTTGTACCAAGCGCGTGGTACAAAACAAAATGAGTTTCATCATCTTCGGAGAGTCCTTCTATGATATAGTCCTCCATCCAAATTGGCGGCCTCCTGCTCCTCCCTTGAGAAGAACTGTTTGCAGATAGAGAATCATTGTTATTTATCACCTCTGATTCTTCTAACTCAGGATTAAAATCAACTTCTCTTATGTCTTCTTTTGTCTCTGTCTCATTATCAACCCAGTCTAAATCAAATGAAATATCTTCTTCATACTTCTTATCCAACTCCCAATTTTTTTCTTCTTCAAACACTACATCCCTGTTGGTTATGATCCTTTAAGAAATAGGGGTCATAAAGTCTGTAAATCTTGGAATCTTCACTAATTCTAAGTAGGACACATTGCAAGCTCTTATCGTCTATTTTTGTTCTTGTATTGTCAGGGCACATGAACACGAGACAGCCAAAAATTCCAAAATAATAAACTGAAGGGTTGACTCCACTCTCAGCTTTTTTTGGACTCTTGTTTTTCACCGCCGTCATTGGGCTTTGATATTCAAGACATGCATCACCTAATTTCCTACTTAGGGCTAGAAAGTTTTGAGAATTTTCTTCTCGAGTAGCATACTATGAACAAGATCCCTAATGATCCCATTTTTCCATTGTATGCCTCTATTGTATGCGACTGTCACAAAAACTTCTAAATTCTTGTGATATATCTATATATGTGCGCAAGTCTTTAAGAAACAAATTTATTTGTTTTTGTACATGAACTTTGAAGCTTTTAAAAATGATAAAAGTTCATTTTTTCAGTCAAGAAATAAACCTTTGTTTTTCTGCTATAGTCATTTGTGGAAGTAATCAAATACCTCTGCTTGCTGTTAGAGGTACGCTTGATTTGTCCGTAAATGTCAACATGAACTAGTAGAATAATTTGTGAAGCCCACCAGCAACTTTTCTCTAAAAAAAGGATCCCTCTATTGTTTCCCCACCAGATAATCCTTATATAGCTTTGAAGAGGGCTTTATTAATGCCAGGCCTTCCACCATCTTTTTCTGCTAAAGTGTTTGCAAGCCATTAAAGCTCAGGTGAAAACCATATCTACAATGCCATAGTTGCGTGATACCGTTTGTAGTTGTTTTAAAAAAGGTGGATGCTTTGGGCTAAGATGTAGCATGCATGGTGAACATAAGATTGGAAGTCATCTTTGTATTCATAATTATCCCTTTCTCAGGATGAAACAGCTTACACTTTCCATCTTGAACCAATACGGTCAGCCCCTTTACTTTTAACCGCCTAATACTTAATAGATTGTTTTTCAATTCAGGCACATAGAAATTTCCCGTGATAATTCGTATGCTTCCATTTACCATTAGCCTTACATTACCCATCTTTGTGACGGCCATGCTGGAGAGTGGAGATGTTGCCTAGGTTCATTGAATCATTGAGCTTATCATAAAAAACTAAGAAGTATTACTGCTTCCCACACGCGTGATTACTCCATCTCGAGTAAAATACCAAATATCTTCTTTATCAGCTTTTTTGGTTCCCACTGAAAACTCTATTATGATTTTCTCAAACCCTACTTTTACCTCTTCCTCGTCCTTTACATCTATAGCTCCCACGTCTGCGTCTTCTTCCACCAAATTGATCTCCATGAGTTACTTCAAAGCATGTTCTTCTTCAACTCTTGAACACCTTGTTCGTATTGATTTATGCCCACCAGTCATTCGGTTAGCTGTAATTTAGCAATAAATATTTAAAGGTATTTTTTATCATATACATCTTTAAATGTATACAATAAAGTCCATGAAATAATGATATATTATAAATGAAATTATGATTAAATTATAATTATGAGATTTATATTGCATTTATGTATTATACTTAAATTGTTCCTAGTCATTTTTCTATTAAGACTAAGCACCAATAGAATATAAAAAGACTTGCTCACATTATATTTTTTCTTATAACGAAAATCGTCGATCTCATAGGCTAAAATATGGAATATTTAAACAAATGTATGAGAGCTTGTTAAATAATAAGTTCATTGAACTGATCTTTTATGAAAAATTTCTTTAGAATATTACTTGTATGTCTATAGAATATCTCATTGTGATGACTGTATGGTGATCATTTCACGTGAGATTTAAATTATCTTGTATAAGGATTGAGTGTTTTGATACTTGTTTTAGTCAAGGATAGTTCAGTCTAATCATTAGATGTAACATGAAAGACATGAAATTATTTGAATGATCAAAATAAGATTCATTACCCTAAAGTAATTAGAGAGAATATTTCATTGTTTTTAATTAATATTGATTCGAAAAGTCTTTGGCCAAGGTAGAATGATGTTTTATAAATAGTTTACAAATATTATTAAATGAGTCAATAGCTAATGGTAGAGAACTAATATGATTGAACTCAAAATAAAATAGACACTACTTTT
This sequence comes from Erythroxylum flavicans, assembly GCA_027576715.1. Taxonomy (NCBI): domain Eukaryota; kingdom Viridiplantae; phylum Streptophyta; class Magnoliopsida; order Malpighiales; family Erythroxylaceae; genus Erythroxylum; species Erythroxylum flavicans. The sequence continues at coordinate 3,932,102 of JANZXP010000002.1, forward strand.
ATGCTCTATGTCTAATTGGAATATTATATGATCAAAATATTGAATTATATGAAAAAATCATGCACAAAAAGATTAATCAAAACTACTTTGACATTTCTAAATATTTGAGTGGTTATGATATATTGCTAAACGTTAATCTTGATATATGAATATAAATTATTTAATTAGATAATTAAAAATGAATTAAAGGATTTTAATTTATCTAATCCTAATTAATATAATTTAGAGTTATAATTGTATTCATTGCCAATATATTTGATATCTTAATGGGTCACACATAAAGAATGAGTTTAAGGGAGCAAAAATATTTTAATCAAATTAGATTTTATTGTAAAGTTTAAGAAACTTGGTGATTAATTATGAGATATTTAATAAATAAATATCAATATGAGATGTCTAATTTTATTTGGGCATAATTAGTATTTAATTAGAATTATTTGTAATTCTAATTAAATTTTAATTAAAATTAGAATTTAATTTCAATTAAATTACTAAAACGTCCAATAATAGGATTAAGCTCTATGGAGCTAGCACTTCTTACTTAACCCACTCTATAAGAGTTACAGAGTTCTCTCAACTTATTCTGTGGATACCGTTAGAGGTTAGACATTTGTATGATTATGGTGGTTGAAACAAATCAGTTTCAGGAACAGTTTGAGGGATACAACTAGACAAAGATTAAGCTTTGGAATAAGGTGCGAATTAACTTTCCGCTTTATTATAATTTTTGTAGATCATTTTATAGAATTAAATAGATCTTGGTTTTCAGGAAGTCAAAAGTTTCGTGATTTTTCTGCTACGATCGAGAGCGGATCCCACCCCAATTTCCTAATGCAGCCATCTCAAACCTATATTCTAGCCATATTAAACCTAAAATCCTACACCTAAATTTTTAACAATCAAGCCTTAAAATTTCAGCCATACAAAATCTAAAAATTCTACATTCTTAGTCAAAATTTAACCTTAAAACCTAATATTCTAGTAGCGTAATATCATCCACACTTCCTAGTTTTGTGCTTTTAACTACTAATTCATAATTCTTCTATTTGTCCCACATCAAATCTTGTAGCCTATCATTTGAATCCTATTGAGAATGTAGAGATAAAGAGACAAGTGGAGGAGATACTGAAAAAGGGATTTATTCAAGAAAGTCATAGTCTGTATGCAGTTCCAACACTTTTGACTCTTAAAAAGGATGGAAGTTAGAAAATGTGTATTGATTATCAGGTGATCAATAAGATCACAATAAGGTATAGATTTCCAATACACTGCCTTGATGATATATTAGATATGTTGAATGGAGTTACCATCTTTACCAAGATAGACTTATGAAGTGGATACCATTAAATCAAAATTAGACCAGGAGATGAATAGAAAACGACTTTCAAGACTAAAGAGGGACTTTATAAATAGTTAGTGATGTCATTTGGAATCTTCAATGCACCTACCACTTTTATGAGAGTGATGAATCAAGTGTTTCGACCATTTATGGGCAGATTCTTTTGGTGGCATATTTTGATGATATATTAATATATAACAAGACTAAAGAAGATCACTTATTACATCATTGTTCTATTTTTGGGTTTTAACATATCCTACAGTGGAATGGAGATGGATCTTGAGAAGATTAAAGCCATTCTTGATTGGCCTATTCTAAAGGATATGCACGAGATAAGGAATTTCCATGGCCTAGAAACATTCTATAGATGATTTTTTCATAATTTCAACACCATAATGGCACCATTACTTATTGTATGAAGAAAGGACAGTTTGCTTGGTCAAAGGCAACAACTAAAACATTTGAAGAAATCAAGAAAAAGATAACTGAATCTCCTGGTTTACAACTTCTAAATTTTTTTAAGGTATTTGAAGTTGCTTGTGATGCATCTCATATAGGAATTGGAGGCATACTTAGCTAAGAAAGATACCCAATTGCTTACTTCGGTGAGAAGTTAAGTGAAGAGAAGCAATGATATTTAACTTATGACAAGGAATTTTATGCAGTAATACGTTATAGTTAAAATTGGCATCATTATCTCTCATACAAGGAGTTTATTCTATATTCGGATCATGAATCTCTTAAACACTTCAAATTCCAAAAAAACTTAAACAAAAGGCACATCTTATGGAATGAATTTATGGAGAAATTTAGCTTCATTATCAACAATCAAACAAGAGTTAAGAATAAGGCCACAGAAGCATTGAATAAGAACAATCATTTACGGTAAAGGTCGTAGGGTTCGATAAAATAAAAAGAGAATATACTTTAGATCAAGATTTTGTAATAATCTATTCAGAAGTTGCAGTTAGACAATGAGATCAATACTTTCCTTTTGTGATCCACGATGACTATCTTTTCAAAGAAAATCTACTTTGCCTACCTAATACTATTATAAGGGAGTATGTAATTTGGGAATTACATAGAGGAGAAGCAACAAGACGCTTTGGAAAAGATAAAACCATTGCAATGGTTAAAGATCACTTTTATTGGCCCTCCTTAAAGCCAGATGTGTCTAAGGTGATACGACAATATCGAACATGTTAACTAGCTAAAGGAAGGAAGCAAAATTCTAGATTATACATACCATTGTTTGTGCCTCAGGAACCATGACAGGATATATGTATGGATTTTATCTTGGGAATTCCTAAATCTATATGAGGTTATGATTATATTTTTGTTATGGTGGATAGGTTTTCTAAGATGATTAATTTCATTCCATGTTCCAAGACTTATGATGTTGCCTATATAGTTAAACTTTTCTTCAAAGAGGTTATATATCTCCATGGATTGCCTTTAACCATCATCTCTGATATTGATCTAAAGTTTATGAGTTATTTTTTGGAGAACTGTATGGAAAACATTAAACACTAAGCTTCAATTTTCAAGTTCTTTCCATCCTCAAACTGATGGACAAACAGTGGTTGTGAATAAAAGCTTGGGGGAATTATTAAGATGTTTGGTTGGAGAAAATATTAAAAATTATGACCTAATTCTTCCTATGGCAAAATTTACATACAATAGTTATATTAATAGGTCTATTGGTAAGAGTCCTTTTGAGATATTTTCAGGAGTTTAACCAAGGAAGCCTATTGATCTAGTTCCTTTACCACAAACAATAAAAGTTAGTGATGAAGCTGAAATTTTTGTAAAGCACATAAGGGAAATCTTTGATAAGATACAACAAAAAACCAGTAACTTGTCTTATATAGAACATGCTGATCAACATCATCAACTAGTGGAATTCAATGAAGGGGATATGATGATGGTTAGGATTTGTCCAAAGCATTTTCAAAAAGCGAAATATAAGAAACTTCATTCACGAAATGTTGGACCTTATAAGATCATCAAGAAAATAAGTGTTAATGCTTATGTTTTGGAATTACCAAGTGACATGGGAATAAATCCTATCTTTAATGTTGTAGATTTAAGTATTTATCATGGATAAGATGATGAGCAGTCTCCTATTGCAGCTGTAAGAATTCCAACCATTCCTCATCTTAAAGAAGAGATAGAAGATGTTCTTGATGAAAAAATTGTAGCTACCAGAGATAGAGGATATCGGCAATATCTTGTCAAGTGGAAAGGAAGACTGACTTCTGACAGCACTTGGATTTTAGAATCTAAATTTCAGAAGTTGAATCCAGACTTATATGATCAATATTTATCACATTTAACGTCGAGGACGACTTCAAATAGGTCGGGGAGAATTGATGCAAAAAAACTTATAGCTTATAAAAGAAATAAAAGAGGAGAGATCAATCAATCACAAGTTTTAATTTGGTGGGATGAAGAATAGGAATTGAATAGAAATTAAAGATAAAGGCATAATTCATATTGTGTTAGGATTCCTTATTAGATAAGAAGTAGTAGTATTATGTTATTCTTATTTTAGATATGTTATCTTAGTTGTATAGGATTTATAGAATTTCTATCATAATATGATTTAAATTTGAAATCCTTTTCCTAGTAGAATAAGGATTCGAAGAACTCTATATATATGTACTTAGCCTTTCATTAATAACAAGCAATTTGAAATTTTCTATGACTTTAAGTTTTCAATTAGAAGATGTGATGCTTTCTTCTAAGAGTGATTCTTAGACCTTAGGAGTGATCCCTGGTTTCCTACTATCTATTTTTTGTGTTTTTCACTGAATTCCAATAACCCTAAACTAAATTCTAGCCCTTTCAAACCTATAGTCTAACCATATTAAACCCTAAAATCATAAGCCTAAAATTCCAACAATTAAACATCTTTACAAATCTGAAAATTTTGCATTCTGAGCTAAAATTCAACCTTGAAATATAATATTATAGTAACCTAATATCATCCACACTTCCTAATTTTGTGATTTTAACTATTAGTTCATAATTCTTATATTTGTCCTACATAAAATAGTAAGAATATCATATTAAATATCTTAGCAATAAGTTCTAGAAAAATGACTGACGAGTAGCATTTTAATTCTGATTCCCAAGAAAAAGAACAAAAAGTAATAATTTATGAACACAAACATACAAACTTTGCTTGTCACAGGCTCGTTGAAGTTCCTTACAAACATATGATGTTGGTGACATACTAATGTCCTGTTATAGCTTCTTTGTTTGACTTATACCCATCAAAAGAGTGGATTGGAAAGTAATTGAAAACACCAACAATAGCACATTCTTTGCTTATCTATAATCCTGACCTTTAAAGGTTCTCTATTTCAATCAAAAGACCACAACTTGTGTTTTTTTTCTTTTTAAAAATTGAAATTAAATATATTATAAAATTTCTATAAGCTGAGTACATCTGCATACAACCAAACTTAGTGGATGGTAACCAAAGCGTAACATTAATTCAATTGTGAAAGTACAAGACTATTTTAAATAATTATGGAATTTAGCTAATTGATGTGGAAATAAGAATTAAATATAATTATCTAGTTCCTTGCTATGTTAGCATCAATTAATCAGTTGGTTGTAGTTTGGTGACATAATTACTAAAAGGTATTATTTTTTTATACATATTGATAAAGTTTATGAGATAAATATGCGTTGCAAAGAAAATCATGATGAGATCATAATTATGATATTTATATTGCATTTACATATTATCTTTATATTATTCATAGTCATTGTTTTATTGAAATTGGACATTAATAAAACATAAAAAGACTAGCGTATGTTATATTTATTCCTTATAAAGAAAGTAGTCGATCTTATAGATTAAATTATGAAGATACTTAAACTAATACGTGGGTGCTTGTTAAAGGACAATTTTATTGAATTAACCTGATATGAGAATAGAACATTACTTGTATGTCTACGTAAATTCTCATTATAACGATTTTATAAGTGATCCTTTAACTTAAGATCTCCAAGTATCTTGTATAAGGATTGTTGTGTTTTGATACTACTTATGACATCATATTCTAGTCAATGGTAGTTTAACCAGTAGTCATTAAATATAGATGAATTATATGGAAGCTTATAGAATTCATCACCCTAAAGTAATTAAGAAAAAAATTTCATTGCTCTCGATTAGTATTGATTCATTAAATCTTTAGCCAAGATGGAATGATACTTTGAAAATAGTTTTCAAATGTTAATCAATTACTAATGGTGGAGAACGAATATGATTGAACTCAAATAGAGTAGATATTATTCCATGCTTTATGTCTATTTGAATTATTGTATAATGAAAGAATTGAATTATACAAAAATTTAAATGAGGAAAAGTTAGTGAAAACTATTTTGACATTCCTAAATATCTAGGTGGTCATGATGGGTTACTAAACATCAATCTTGATATTATGATATAAATTGTTTAATTGGACAATAATAACAACAATAACTCAGTGAAAGGGTCATTGATACGCTAGATCTAGGGAGGTTTATTAGTACACAACCTTTCTTGTTAACTCCAAGTCTCGGATTCTCATTTCGCGACGACAAGGCCCCAAAAATTGGGGGACTTTTAAAATAAAAGTAGATATATATATATATATATATATATATATATATATGAATTTAACATCAAGGCAAAAAGAATAAAATTCTTTGTGGAAGTAAAAACAATTAAACAAATAAACAAACAAATAAATAAATACAATAGAGGCGCAAAAGTCACAGATGTGACTTTAAAAAAGTCACGACCGTGACAACAAAACTCACAGCCGTGAGAGGGCTGCGTCGCGATCGTGCTTGTGCACGACCACGACTTTTGATAAATAGTGGGTTCATCGCGATCGTGCTTGTGCACGATCGCGACTTCCTAACTACACACACCAACTTCAAAACATCATAACTTTCAATCTCGAAGTCCAAAAATTTTAAAATTTGTCATTAGAAAGCTAAGAGAAAGATCTACAACTTTCATGAAGACAATTTTGTCAAATTTTACCTAGATCAATACAGTTTATTCAATGAAGTTTCAGAACACATTTTATTCCCTTTTTTCTCTCATTCTCTCATCTGTCAATACATATATAATTCTATGCAATTTCTAAAGACCCCATACCAACAATCAAAACCATACATACAAAACTCCCATTAAAAACAATTGCTTTAGATAAATCTATTCATAAGTCCTCAACAACTATCAATTTTTTTCCAACCAAAAATATAGCAATTTTAACAAAAGAGAAATTTGGACATGTACAGAAAAGAAATTATTCAACTTTTACTGTCATTCATTTTTCAAAGAAAACAGAGTTTGTACACAACTTCAAATTTCATATCTGAAGCCACATTAGTAGCTTAATACAAAAATACAATCAGAAATGCTCATGCTTGATATGCTTCTAAAACTACCAAAAATGATCCAAACTAACTTAGTTACAAAAGATGGAAATATAAATTCTTGGAATCAGCCGAAGTTTTTGCAAGGTTCAATGCCGATATGCTATTTCTTGCACCTAAGAAGTGAAAAATGATGGGGTGAGCTGGGAAGCTCATTGGATAATATGGTTATATCCATTGGTGATGAGCCACGCACACACACACAAGCAAGCAATTTATATATACACGAATCCAGTTCACAGAACACACACTTAAAAATTTCAATCACATAAATCATATCATATATTTTTATTTTCAATCATCATAGCGAAACATTTAATCATATATCATGCTCATCAAATCGCAATGAAATTCACAAACAATATGGCTCGAGAGAATCCCATAAAACAGAATGGCGAAACCAAAGTTTACACCATGAAGAGAATGAGTCTATTTTTCGGAGCTCATATGCCACAAGCGGGCAGCCGGGAGAAGGCTTTAGGTCAACGTGCACTTGATGAACAGAATGGTATCTCTCTTACCCACACAAGCAAATTTCTGATGCTTACATATTTCATATTATAATCATAATTTTCATGCTTCTTAAATTTTATGTTTTTCATTTACACAAAACTAGCAGAATTCTTACAAAACAAACATGATATAAATTCACAGAACATTTTTCCCACATTCACATTGATTCAAGACAAGCATTTATACACATAAAATCAAATAATACAGCCCATCATTTCAAAAACTATAAAAATATTACCCACCTCTTTACTTATAAATCCAAGCTCAAACTTGTCTTTCTTCTTATTCATGATTTCGACTTTTCTTAGTTCCCTTCAACCAAACATATTTTTCATCCAATCAACATATACAAATACAAAATCCTTAAAGCTATATTATAAGCTTAGACTTAATCTACTCTTGATTTAACTAAGCTGAACTAACTAATATCTAGTAAAAATCCATGAAAATTAAAATAGATTTCTTCTCTTCTTTCTCCATTCATTTTCATCACATAAAACATGTTTTCTCTATTTCCTTCTTCTTATCAAAACAAGAAAATAGATAAAAGGGTTACCTAAGAAAAACCTCAGCTGAATCTTCTTCTTCTTTTTCTTTTTTTGTTTCTGCTTCTCTTCTTCTATTTCTTTCTACAGTTTCTTCTCTCTTTCTTTCTTATTTTTCACGTCTCTCTCTTTTTCCCTTACCTCTCAAACACGTCTGTCCCCTTACATGACTCTCTTCGTCTTTCTCTAGCTTCTTCTACAATTTCTCTCTATCTTTCTTTCTTACACAAACACGTCTCTTTCTTTCTTATTCTTATTTTATTTTTCCAGGACTTCATTCATGCACCTTTCATTTGTTCTTCTCTTATTAATCTAAAAAACAACTCTAATCTTCCAAACTTACTCTTCCATATTTAATATAGTACCTTCTAACTCCTTAATTCTAACACTTCCATTTAATCCATGCAACCATATAAAATAAAAAAATCATAAATAAACTCCATAAATTTTTAATTCAAAAATTCTGATTTTTACTCATGACTAAATGCCAACAGTCTCTCATTTAAAAAAATTCTAACTTTCAAGAAAAGTTTGAGGTCTAACATTTCCCCTAAATGGTAAAGAGACTATTTTTGATAGACCAACATAAATAAATAAATAAATATATATATATATATATATATATATATTAAAATAATAAAGTAATAATAATTAAAAATAAAATAAAAGGACATAAGAGATAGTAATAATAAATAAATATGTAAATAAGAATATAAAAATAAGTAATACAATAAATATAAAACAAGGTAAAGAATAAAGAATAAAAATAAAATAAGTAAATAAATACACAAATACTCAAATAGTGAAGAAGATAAGTAAATAAATAAATCAAACAAGTCATTATGGGAAAATATTTAAGCTAAGTAAGAAAGTGTAGCTAAATAACTAAGAGGGAAGTACTACATATTAAAAGTTTGGGATAAATACAAGATATAAGGCTCAAAGAAAAAATGTTCAAAAGATCTAAAAAAAAGAGAAGGACCTCTCTACGTGAGATCCTTTACTCGTATAATAGTACATGAAAGTTTTTTATTATGGAACATGTCTTTTGTAAATTCCAACAGGGTCATATTATTCTTAATTACCTCCCTCTAATTCCTTTTAGGCCTTCCATTTTTCCTCTTACAATCTCTAAGTATAATTTTCTCACGTCTTCTCACTGGAGCATAAAGGTGTTTCTTCTTAACATGTCCAAACCAGCTAAGTCTTGTATTCCTTAATTTTTCATTAATATCAGTCACATTTATTTTGTCTCTTACCATTACATTCATGATTTTATCTCTTCTATTAAGGTTACACATCTAATAGAGCATCCTCATCTCCACCATCATTAACTTATGGTTATGTATCTATTTAATAGGCTAACACTTTACCTTTTAGAGAATGGCCAGCCTAATCACTAAACGGTAGACTTTACCTTTAAGCTTGAGTGATATCTTCTTGTCACATAAAACTCCTAATGCACTTTTCCATTTAAGCTACCCTAATATGATATGATGAACTATGTTTTCATTGATCTCTCAATTGCTTTAGATGATATATCCTAGATACTTAAAACACTCTTTTGTGGTTTAACTTCTAAACCAATTTGTACCTCCATATCGTATATCACCCTATAGCCTAAAAAATTATACTTTAAGTATTCAATCTTTGTTGTAGTCAATTTAAAGTCCTTCGAAATGTATCCCTTAAAATTTCTAGCTTAACATTGACACTATCATTTGTCTCATCTATTAAAACAATGTCATCAGCAAATAACATACACCAAGACACTTCCCCTTGGATATTCTTGGTAAACTCATCGATCACTACTACAAACAAAAAGGGGGCTCCGTAAGGAATTTTAGTGTAACCTAATATTGATAGAAATATGTTATGTATCTCCTCTTATCAACTTTACTCTAATCTTTACACCTTCATACATATCGCTAATAACCCATATATAGGTTATAGTAACTCATTTAGCTTCTAAGCACCTTCATATTATTTCCCTATTACTATGTCATATGCCTTTTCTAAGTCACTAAAAACCATATGTAGGTTACGTTGTGTTTCGTAGTAATATTTCATTAACCTTATGAAGAGATGTAAAGCTTCTGTTGTGGACCTTCTTGGTATGAAGTCAAACTAGTTCTCTAAAACAAGAACATCCTTTCTCACTCTCTTCTTAATAACCTTCTCCTATAACTTTGTGGTATGACTAAGTAGTTTGACGCCTCTATAGTTGTTACAGCTTTAGTTGTCTCCTTTGTTCTTATATAGAGGAATTAGCATACTAAGTCTCTAATCATCCAACATTTTAGAGAACTTAAGGATCACATTAGAAAGCATAGATAGCTAAGTAAGACCCTCTTTACCTAGGCTCTTCCATACCTTTATGGGTATCTCATTAGGCCCTATTATCCTTCCACTCTTCATTTTCCCTTAAAGCTCTTTTAATTTCTTCTCTTGTAATATATTGATAATAAGTAAAGTTTTAATACCTCTTAGACGTGCTAATATTACCTAAACAAATGTTGTCCTCTATACCTTCATTAAAAAGGCTATAAAAGTATCTCTGTCATCTTCTTTTGTTGTCATTTTTAGCCATAAGCACTCACCATGCTTCATCTTTTATACAATGAACATGATCCAAGTCTCTCTTTTTTTTACCTAGCTCTTACTAACTTAAATATATCCTTTTCTTCATCTTTAGTTTCCAATCATTGTATAATTTCTCATAAGCTCTACTTTTAACTGTTGAGATTAACTTCTTTGTCTCTTCCTTTGCTAGTTTGTAACTTTCTCTATCAACTACTCTCTCTACCTCTGTGGTGATATCCAATAGAGTTTTACAGAAACCCTTCTTGATCTTATCCTTTTCTTATGCATCTTCGTTCCACCACTAAGACTTCATCTTATTGCCCTTAGTCCTTTAAGAAATATCCAAGATCTCTTTAGATGTATTCCTTTAAAGAGTTGCTACTCTCTCCCATATCTAGAAAGCATCTCCTTTCAATTTATACTCTTCTCCATACATGACTTTATCCTTAAGTAGTTCCACCGTATCTCCTTTCAGATTCCACCCCCTAACTCTAATATACCTCTTAGAACTTCTTTTTTCGTTCAACCCTTACTTATAAGATCCATAAACAATAATTTATGTTAAGTTGATAATCAAGCGTTAGGCATAACCTTGCAATCCTTGCAACTAGGTGGATTGCTTTACTTTACAAGAAAGTAGTCAATTTGAGTTTTCGTGGTTCTACTTTAAAAATACTAGGTGCTCTTCGTTTTCTTGAAAAAAGAGTTGACTATCGCCAACTCAAACATTCCCATGAGATCTAACAAAGTAGTCCCATAATTCTTCTTATCACCATATCCAAAACTCCCATGAGTCTATGAATATCTGTTTGACGTTTCCCTTATATGACCATTAAAGTATCCTACTAGAATAACTCTCTTGTTAGGGGAGATCTACAAAATCATCTCATATAGCTCTTCCCAAAATTGACACTTAAGTTGTTCCTCTAATCCTACTTCAGGTGCATAAGCACACACCATATTGAAAACAACACCTTTCACAGCAATATCTAAGGACATAATCCTATAATTGGTCCTCTTTTGCCCCCACAACATGATGTATGAGTTTCTTAACAACTAAGATACCTATCTCATTATGATGTCTCAAACACCCTGAATAGCCATGTTTAAACCCATTAGTCTCTTTTTCTTTACCTCTTATCCACTTTGTCTCCTAGATGTGTGCTATATGAATCTAATATTGGTCTAAATTCTTCACTAAGTCCAAAGACTTTCCTATGAAGGTCCCGATGTTCTAAAAGACCTAAAACTCATCGAAGGACTAACCCTTGTTTTATCATTAGAATTCAAAGCCACGACTTCTACGTTAATTGACAGGCCTTTATCCTGATGACTAGGTGACCCGCTCGGTACCCCAAGATAATCCTCCAGTCGATATCCATTCAAACTGGAAAGTTCCTATGGAGTTAAGCCTTTTCCCTTTTAATTCAAAATACTTCGACTCAATATTGAAAGTCTAAGCAATGCAGATTTTCAAAGGAAATGTTAGTAGAAATTTAGCAGATTTTCAAAGGAAATGTTAGTAGAAATTTAGGACCTTTATTTAAAAATTTTGGCAGTATAATAGCTTCATTTTAATAAAACCAAAATTTTCAAAATCCCTATAAAGCATATTCAAAGCGCTTCTATACACAAATGAAAATCTCCACTGCAACTTTTGGACTTCAAAGTCCACTTAGAAGCAATTTCAAAACCTTTAACCATGTTCATGCATTAACTTAAAATAAACATTTATGTACAACTATGTTTCCACAAAACTATGTACGTAACAGGTTCATGAAGATGAAATACAAGTGAAAGATAAAAGAAAAATGCCTACATAGTAGCACGTGACGAAGACAGTTATTTAAGTGGTAAAGTTCCAGCTACTGAAGTCTCTGAGCATGCACCTAGGATGTTATAATTTTAAAACAAAAAATAAAGGGTGAGCTAAACAAGCTCAGTGAGTGTTATGAGTTTCCGTTCAAGACATTTATATAAATATTAACCTCCATAAAAAAATAGGTGAGCTAAACAAGCTCAGTGAGTGTTATTGGTTTCCATTCAAGACATTTATACAAATATTAACCTCCATAAAAAATAATTTTTTTCTTTTCAAGTAATAATTAATTGTAACATCCCGTTACCTGTGTTGAGGCTAGAATTGTGATTTATAAGGAAGTACTTAGAAATTAGGAAAATGCATATCATGCTTTAGTTAAATATGACATGCACATTTTTTGCGCATGAATATGATTGCACATGCATTCATTGACATTTTCTGGGTATAATTGAGTTATAAATGTGATTAAAATGTGAATTATGAGTTATTTGTGTTAAAATTTTATTTGGAGACCATTAGCATTATTTCAGACTTGATGGTGAATTTGAGGTACATTTGGACTAGGACAAATGCCAAGTGATAGGATAAATTGATACATGAAAAATTTAGATGATTTAGTCTATAATTGAGTTACATTTGGCATAGTTAAATTGGTGACAAATGGACTAAGAATTAATTGACAAATGGATCAATCATTGTGTGACAAATGGGCTGGTAAGTTAATGACAAATGGCATATTTGATTAATGGACAAGTGACTTAGTTAATTGGAGACATTTGGCAGCACCTATGCTT
>JANZXP010000002.1:3952414-3967742 GCA_027576715.1 Erythroxylum flavicans
CCCTCAAACCATATCTACCTTAACCAATCAAGCAATTTCTCCCTCCAAACTTTATTTCTCTGAACTACGTCTTCTTTGACTTTCTTCTTCTTTAACCTAAATACATCACATCCTCCATTGCAGAAGCAAAAAACACTAAAAGCTGTGTCTGCTTTTTCATCGAACAACCAACAACCGTTCATTATAGTAAGCCATTCTTTTATCTCTTTGTTTGCTTTCCAATTTTATTATATATTTATCAGCAATAAATACAGAAAACAAATACAGTTGTAGAAAGCCATACCAAAAACTATCAAATCTATTCTGATTACGTTTACACCTCCCGTTTGTTTTAGATCTCTGCTTATTTACTGCTCCCTTCTTTCACTACCAACGTATGTGTAGTTATATTACATAAATATATTCTATAATATTCTGCTATACTTACAAAGAATAAATACACTTCTAAAAACCCAAACCAAAAACTATCAAATTTATTCTGACAACGTTTATCCTCGTTTGTTTTAGGTGTCTGCTTATTCACTGCTCCCTTCTTTCACTATCAAGGTATGTCCATAAATATATTGTCTAATATTCTGCTATACTTGTTCATCACGTATTATTTTTCCTTTACATCATAATTAATTTCTTGCTTTAGTTTATGTTTTTCATAATTTGTGTGTTTAATATTACGTAATCTTTTATACTCAGTTAAGCTCTATCATCATGTATTAATTTTTTTAAATATCTTTTAATCCTTTATTTATCTTACAACAGATTCGGCTGACGTCACTTTCTGAACTTTAAACTTTTTTTTCCTTTTTTCTTAAATGCTTAGATGATCATGTTTCTTAGATGTATACTTTCTTAAATGTTTTTTGAAATGTATTGATTTATATCATTTCCTTAATTTATTCACATGTCCAAACGTTAGCATTTCATTATCAATTTTTTGTTACACTCGGCACTCTTGAACATAATGTTTGCTTTTCTTTTATATGTCTACTATAACATGATTTATAATATACATTCAATTATTCTGATTGTAAGAATTATGATCATTTTTTCTTACAATCATGATCAATCAATACATCAAAAATGTTGAGATTATTTGAATCCGTCAGGTATTCAAATATGGATAGAAATGCTAAAAGGCGGCAAAAATATGCTGAAATGGCAAATGATAAAAAACAAGAATTGTTACGACGGCGTAGAGAAACTCGAGCTGCAAAGAAGAGAAGTTCTACTTCATCCACACTACACCAAACAATTACTCATCAACATAACGATTGTTTAATTAATACCGAACCTTCCACCAGTCAAGCTGCAATTCATGAACATTGTAATGAACAAATACATCAGCAATCTTTCAATATTCATACTAGTCATATTAATCAAGGTACCTATCTTTACTTATATTATAAACTATTTCTAATGTAATTATTCCACAAAGTGATAACATTCTTTTTACGTGTTTCAAGGGATAAATCATCTTGCTTTCACCATGCAAGAACGCGTTTTGAACATCAAGCTGGTATGCGAATCAGTTACGAGCAGCTGCCACAGTGAGAAGACAACGTAGTGTTGTAAGTTTTGCTATAGGAGAAAATGTTTCACCATAATTAATGCCTTCAACTTGGGTGTAACCGTTAGTGACAAGGTGCTCCTTGTAGCGTTCTATGCGGCCATCGGAATTGTATTTGATCTTGTATACCCATCGATAACCTATGGGTTTATGACCATGAGGTAGGCTTACAATGCTCCAAGTGTTGTTTTGTTCCAAGGCGGATAATTCTGCAGCCATGGCTTCTTTCCAGTGGGGATAAAGGATTGTCTGATCATATGATGTGGGCTCTTTTTGAACTGTAATGTTAGCTAAAAAATTATATTATGCAGATGAAAGTCGAGAGTAGGATAAAAAATGAGATAGAGGATAACGTGTACCTGGGGAAGATCCTTGACTAGAAGTGGACTGATTAGCTCAAGCTGGCACCATGTAGTCCTTATGCCATGCTGGGAGCTGTTTATGTCGTGTGGAGTGTCGTGTAGGTAGTGCGGAAGTAAGAGGGTGGTCAGGAGTTGCTTGGGAAGTAGGGTTGGTGGGCGGAGTAGATGATGTATCAGGGTTTGTTTAAGTGGACTGAGAAGGGGATGGTTCGATCTCAGAGTTAGGTAGGGGTGAAATCAGATGTGATGGTAAAAAGGAAGGTAGATCAAGAGCTAGATTAGGTAATACGGAAGTTGGTGAAGGTGACGAAGAACGAAGTGCAAATGGAAAGATTGTTTCGTGAAAAACGACGTCCCGAATGATGAAGAAAAATTTGGCCTCCATATCATAAAGTTTGTACCCTTTGTGATTAGATGGATAACCAACAAAAATACATTTTCGGGCTCGTGGATCAAACTTTTGCTTAGGATGAACAACGGTGGCATAACATAAACAACCAAAAACTCAAAGATGTGTAAGAGATGGAAGTCAATGATACAACATCTTAAAAGGGGTTTTGTTAGGCAGTATAGGGGAAGGCAATCGATTTATGAGGTACACTGCAGTCAGAATACAGTCCCCCCAGAACCGTATGGGTAAGTGAGATTGATAAAGCAGTGAGCGCGCAACAGTGAGAATGTGGCGGTGTTTGCGTTCAACTACCCCATTTTGTTGTGAGGTGTAGACGCAAGTACGTTGACACTCAATGCCATGATCATGAAAGAAGTCACGTATAGAAAGAAATTCTTATCCATTGTCCACTCAGATGGCTTTAACAGTTGCATGAAATTGTGTATGAGCAAAGGTGATGAAAGATTTTAATAGGCGTTGTGTCTCAGATTTTTGTTGCATTAGAAATACACCTAGTGGAATCATCTACGATAGTGAGAAAGTATCGTGCCCCCGAATAAGTAGGTGTTTTATGTGGTCCTTAAATGTCACAATGTAATAAATCAGAGTATGAGTAGATATTGTGCTGGAAGGAAAAGGTAACCTTGATTGTTTGGTCATGGGGCAAATGTTACAATTATTATGAGTAAATAAATTATTGGAAGGGAGCAGTGATGAGGACATCTTCAAGTGTGGTGGAGAAGGATGTCCAAGTCGCATGTGCCAAAGATCTGAGCTTCGAGAGATATGGAAAGATTTAGGCAAACGAACAGAAGGTGTCATGTAATAAAGACCACCGCGTTGCTCACCTAAGCCAATCGTTCTCCCCGTAGCCAATCGTTCTCCCCGTAGCCAGGTCCTGCAAGATACAACCATTGGGGAGCAAAACAACACAACAGTTTAGTGCCTTGGTAAGTCTGCTTGCAGATATGAGATTTAAATGGAATGATGGAACTTATAAAGTACTGTCTAATTCAATGTCTTGATTAAAATGAATGGTGCCTGTGGCTGTGATTGGTGCAGTAGATCTGGTGGGAAGGTTTACTAAAGGAATTGATGAAGGCTTTGCATGCAGAAGAAGTTTCGAATAAGAGGCAATATGATCAGTTGCCCCCTATCTAGGATCCATGGCTTTGTGAAAACAGAATGTACTGAAATATTAGAGTTTATGGATAGACCTGCTGCATTTGTGTAGACATCATTGTTACCAGAATTATTAATCACGGAGACAACCTTTGCAATTTACTGTAGTTGTTCTGCCGAAAACCAGGAGTTTTGCCATGTAAATCTTCTTCTCGCATTGATTGTGCTGAATCAGTCATATTGGCTGCATGAAAAGAGCCAGATCCACTGTTCTTGGATCCTCGCTGTTGTTGTGAGCGATTAGACTGGCCATTTTTTAATCTGCACTTGTCTTCGGTATGCCCTCTCTTTTCACAAAAGTTGCAATGAAATTTTAGAGTTCGGCATTCCTCGATTGTATGCCCAAGTCTGGAGCAGTGATCGCAATACTTGTTCCTGTGAGATTTTTGGTTTGTTCGACCCTGGACTGCCGCAGTGATGGAGAAGTTTTCAGTTGGTTCCGATGACAATTGCTGCTGAGTTTCTTCCTGCACAACTAGTGAGTATGCTTGACGGACGTTGGGCAATGGAAACATCATCAGTATGTTGGAACGAATGGTCTTGTAAGCATCGTTAAGGCCTATGAGGAATTGCATCAGTCGATCTTCTTCCTTTTCGTCATTATGTATCTTCATCTGGTTACAAGTTGGAGTTGATCGATATGCGTCCAACTCGTCCCAGAGGCTCTTGATTTTTGTAAAATATGAAGAGACTGACATTATACCTTGAGAGATTGTTGCGATTGACTTTTGTACTTGAAAAATTACAGGGGCATTTTTCTGTGAGAACTAATCTCTGAGAAAACACTGTAAAAAAGGTATTGAGAAAACTTTTCTATATCTATTGATCATCACAGATGATGTGTATATATAATTTACAAGAGGAATTTACCCCTTAACCTACGGCTGTCTATATCTATCAATTAGCACTTTACATGATTTATATGATCTACATTTCATCTATACCTCTAGTCAATCTCCTAAATAAATGGAAAGGATATTATTTCTGATATATCTTTCTCCTCCACCGCATGTCTAGTGATGTAGAATGAGACCTCATTGAGTGATACTTTATTCAATGTCAATAATATTAATGATAGAATAAATAGGAAATTATATTTGAAATTATAAAACATATTTATTCTAAAATAATTCAACATATTCAATAGTTGAAGTACGTTCATCCGAACTAAAAAGCTATACAACAATACTCAACTTTTTAAATTCGATAGTTCTATTTATGATTTATTGTTCATGAACGTTGATATGATACTTCCTAATTTTGATCATTAATAGTTTAGCATAATTACTTTAGTAGGATTCAAGTTTAGTACAGTAGTTTATAATGGTAAATATGGAGACGTGTTTTAGATCAATACGACTATGCTTAATCATAAATTTAGTCACGTCGAGAACACTTGGTAATTAGTTTGGTAGGATTCAAATCTTAATACACTGGTAATTTATAATGGTAAACACGGAGACGTGTTTTAGATCAATACGACTATGCATAATTATAAATTTAGTCACGTCGAGAACACTTGGGAACTAGTTTGGTAGGATTCAAATCTTAATACACTTGTAACTTATAATGGTAAACACGGAGACGTGTTTTAGATCAATACGACTATGCTTAGTTATAAATTTAGTCACGTCAAGAATACTTGGTAAGCTTCCAGAAGTCGGAGGACGTAAGCAAATGCTTCGTGTTGCTGCATTCTCGCCGACAGAGATGTGCTCAGCCCTTTACGTCGAAACAGGCTTCCAATCAGGGTCCGACACGATGCCTCATCGTTTATCAGTTTATGTTCCTTTTGACGAAAAAAAGGTTATAAAAAATTCTCTATTATAGAGCGTTCATGCATCATATTACTGTGTTGGAAGTGATGATTCTTATGGTTCTTTTATCATTTGAAATTCAACGACGTGAATGATTGAAATGTGTACTTATCTACGGAATAGAGGAAAAGTTCGGATTTTAGTGCGCGTATTAAAAATTGCAAGGTTACAAACGTGTCAAAATATCTTGACCTCCTTGACTATACCTAGTAGATATTTCCTAGTCATAGTCCAACCATTTTCTAGAAGAACATTATCTTATAGCGGAAGAACATCGCCACAAGGCTTATTGTCTTTCTTATAGAATAAACTTTATAAATAGATATAGTATTCAGAAAATTAATGTAAACAAGAAATAAACAAGAATAAAATAACATTAATCATAGCTCACTCCTATTTCATAACACTCATTAACACTCAAAAGCTTCAATTTCTGGATATTGCTAAGTCGTTTATTGCAATAAAAAGAACCCAAAGTTCAGGAAAGACAGCTTGTTCAATAACATATGCTTCTAAAAATATTATGGCCAATTATTTTGAAATATGTATGATTAATATTATATAAGTAATTTTATTATATTTTATTCACTTATATAACTGATAAATACAATACTTCAATAAAATATGTTAAATTTTAAAATAATTTGTATTATTTAATAATAATAAAATTGATCTGCTTTATTAAAAATATTTAAGTTTGAGTATTAACTTATTTTAAATAAAAATAGATCAAGTAAATAAAATATAATAAACTAAATTATATAATATTATATAGAATTAAATAAGAATTTTCAAAATATAAAATTCTGAAACGAGAGGATGCCCAATCTATTCAATTCTAAAAGTGTTCAGTTGGAGCTTCTATTAACTTTGGGTAAGGGCGCGATTTTATATCAAACTTATGTGGGAGGTACCTAGTTGAGTCGTAGAAAGAGATCCGATTTCCCATGTCTTTCAGTGTCATTGGTTGATTGCCTCAACATCCTCATTGATGCGACATGGTTAACTCTAGAACATGCTAATCCCAATCGAACTTTCACGTGACAAAAGAACAGAAAAAACTATTAAAAAGGAAGAAATGTACCAGACTTCAAAGCAACCCCTTCGCTAAATATCTAAGGTACACGTCACAACACTTGGCCTAAATATCTTGTACTTAATCAAGAGTTTTGAACAAAGCAAGAATAAAAAGGACACATTTCTTTAAACATAATAATTAAAAAGACCCAACCAGACCAACACCAGCTACAAGAAAAGGAAACGTAATATTTTACTGTTCATATCTTAATACTCCCGAAAAAGCGGTAGCGATTTGGGAGTATAGAATTCAGAACTTGGGTATAACAAATTAGTGAACGAGAGGGGAAGGGACTTGCTACGTGTTCTCTTTTTATTTATTTGAAACAGGCGCTTTATAAGAGCTAATCCACGTACGATCATGGGTGATTGATCTGGACTTCGAAACGTGTCCTTTCGTAGTTGTAAGGAACTAGGCGTGGAAGTCGAAACGTGTCTGTGTTCATCCTTTCGCTTGGTAAAGATAGGTTTGCCTAACCCCGTTAGCCACACGGCTTCACTGGCGGCTCTAGTACTGCGGCGGTGTAGTCGAAGATGAAGATCCCGGCTCCGTAAAAGAACTAACCTCTTTTTTGTTTTTTTGCAATTATATCTAAATTAAAATATTATCTTTACTAATTTTTGTTAATGTGACTGATAAATTTAATTATATAATATTTAGTAGATACCTAATATTAATTAAAATTAATAAATAAAATATTTTAAGTTTTTAAAAATTAATTATTAAAAATTAAATAAAAATTAAAAAATTAAATACTTTTGAATTTAATATCTTAAATAAATTCACTTATGTATTATATTAAATGATGTCAAAATATTTTATGCCTTAATATAAATAAAGATGTTCACATTTCACTTCAATTTTGAATTTTTGGTGTTCACACCGAAAAATAATATACTTATTCATATTTGGCATTGAGAACGGGAGCCGAGAATGAAAACTCCGAAGCTGACTCTAGAAGGAACCATAATGCTTGCAGCCATGAAGCAGTAGCTGTCCCCGAAATGGAAAAAGCCATCTTGGAGGTTCCGAAACCTGTGTACCGCTCTGTCACATATTAAAATAATTTTAAAAAAAGGCCAAACTCCATAAATATCACAATTAACCTCCGATTAATTGACTTAATTTTTGATTACGTGAACCGATCAAGTGGGGGCATACCAAATACCAATACCATCGTTCCTCCCCCACACCCTCAACGCTATATAAAGACCCTAACTATTTCAGATATTTTCGTTTCCCCTATAAAACACTCACTTCCTCCGTTCTTTTCTTGCTCCTTCTCGATTTCTCTACTTGTTCCCCCGTAAGGTACAGGTTTTTGTTATTTTTTCTTCTAGATTTCTCTACTTATTCCCATCACGATTTGTTGACGGATCTGATTCTTCAGTTTTTACTTCGTTTTGCAGATTAAGAATTTTCGAGAACTTAAACAAGATGCTTTTGTTTGTTTTCTGGAGTTTACGCTTCACGCTTCAATGCTGTTTTATTCCTTGTAAGTAATCGCTTGGATCCTTAATGTACTGTTATGTTTTCTTGTTTTGATGTTCGCTTTCCATATTCGTGTTAACATCAGTCTGGTTGTTGAGAAAGTGTGAAAAAATGAAGCAAAGTTCAACTAGAAACCCTATTTTAGGTCCATTGCAGACCTCAGATTTTTGCGATTTGGTTTCTGAAGTTTTCTTTGATGCAAAACGAGGCAGTATGATTTTGCTTGGTTGTATTCTAATAGTTGGTTACATATTTACTTGTTTTCTTTTCTACTTTACTTTTGTGGTTTTATTTTGGATTTTGATTCTTATTTTTTAGATTATTTATGTGCAGAAGAGCTGATAATTGGAGGATAAAGAGACCGGAACTTGGAAGCGAACTGGATTTTATTCACACGATGTTCAGAAATGAAGATATTAACGTCTCAACGCGATTTGAGGTATCTTTTTCTCTATTTTTCTTATCCAGATGTTATTACGCATTTAAGGCAGTTTATCTTTACCATATTGTACTGGTTGATATTGTCTGTTATTAGAGAGCAAGAGTTAGCACGGTGATTCTGCCATAGTTAAGTGTTTTAGCCAACGCCGTCCATTGAAATTTTTGACATCCGAATTGGCTTACACTCTCACCATGTCTTTAGAAGTTAGTTTGTGTGGTTTGTCGGAAAATCCTTGAATTTGCCAAAGTTCGGTTTCATAATGTCATCCGTGTTGATATGAACCAATTGAATCTTGAAAGTCGCATAAAATATTAATCACTATAGTTCTTTTATTACTAATTATTTTATTATTCTTCATTTTTGGTTTCTTTGATAGGGATAATCTTGAACATGTATGAGTGGAAATAATCCTTTGGTGACAGACAAACATATTAGTTTCCAAATCACTAAATTCTTTCTACCCCGTTTTCATATTTTTACATTTTACTTGCAACTTGAAAGTCTGCCCTTTTTGTTAGTCTTTTCGTGTTAATATTGATCTTTTCGGCTTCTGAGTGTTGCAAGTGACTTCAGTGATAGTATGCTGATGGATTGTTGATGTTTATAGTATGTTACTGTTTAGTTGTTGCTAGAATTTTATCTCTTACCGGGTCTTGAAATCAATGCAATACCAATAGGCAAGCAAGAAATTAGGAGTTGCGGAGATATATCAAGATTGTGCATTTGAGCTTCCCTATGATCAAGGAGCATAACGGGGTGTGGCATAGTTGAGATTAATAGTACTTGCATGCAAAGGAAAATTACAAATGAAAAGGCATTCAAGGCAGCAAATAACACTATATATGTAGTTGAGCTTTGGGTTGTGCCACTGCCTTTAGTTAGTGAATTTTAGAGGAATATATGAAGTTATTAGGTTATGTATGCATCAATTAGTTACCTTTTTGATTTTTGATTGATGGTTCTAAGCTCAGAAATGCGCCCTACTACACATCTTGTTTCCCACTTACCAATCTGATTCTAGGTCATGTTTTTTAGTATGATTGATGAGTTGCTGAGAAGTTCTCAGCGGAAGATATATTAAAGGGCATAAATTTCTTAAGTTTGAGCTGTATCTCGCATACTCTTTTATAGAGGGAAAAGGTTTGGAGCTACTTTAACAAAATGAAGGCTGAAATTTAGTGATATGAACCAACAAGAAAATATAATAGAACTATATTTTGGACTAAGAATCAAATCTGTTCAAAATAATTCCATATTGAAAAATCTAATTGAAAATTAATTTCAGCTTCTCCATTTCATACTTCTTTGTGTTGCCTATTTCTGCAACTAAAGAGTGTAAGTATTTGTTCTTAAATTATCTAATAGCTCAAGGTTTCTACAATTGGTTGGTATCATGTTAGATCCACAGTGTGGACTTTGTTTTTGGGACTTCTTGAGGTCGCAAAGGGATGTGCTTCGGCAATTGCCTGTTGCCAAAGCTGGTGTTGTTATTGATATGTTAAGACGTTAAGGAGATTCACTCAAAGATTAGGCAAATTACAGAAAAGATTTTTAGTGAAGTTGCTTGACAAACCAACTACTTTCAGTAGTTGGATTGTTGAAGAGGCTGATTGCATGTTGACAAGCATTTTTCTTCTCATTAATTGTTACTGATGACAGAGTTTATTAGTGGCTAACTTGACAAGTTTATAAATGGTTATGTTTTTGGGAATGTCTGTTTGTTGGCGCTATAGAAATGATCGATAACTCCTGTTAATTTTAGAAAGCAAGATACTAGTTTTTCCAAAACAAAGGGAGAGCACTGTAACTTATAGGTTCCATTTTTATACTTACAGTCAAAAATGTCTACTACTACATTACTTCTTATCAGATATCGTTAATACTTTAACTATAAACTATATGAGCTAGATATTTGATAAATTAGTTGTTTCGCTCCATTCTGTAGAAGGTAGTAACATGTTTTGACTGTTTAGACATTTCAAATCCATATTTTATGCTAGAGATTTAGCGCATTTGATTTTAAAGTATGTTTCATTTGTTATTCTATTGATGCCTTGATAAAATGAAAAAAAATAGAAGAAGAAAAAAGTTCTTGTTAGGATGAACATTTTGAAAATTGGTTATGTTTTTTTTTTTGAAAAATTAAATTTATAATTAATAGATAGAAAATTGTACATAAAAACATTCAACTACTAAAAACAAGAGAAACTAATACAACATAAGAAACAACTCCACAATGACATCGTAGAGACAAGCAAAACATCAGAAAGAAGAAATGATAGCGTTCAAACAATACATGTAATATTCTTAGGCTACCCCTGATTCCCAAAGAACATAGGCAGTTCTTTTGAAAGAAAGAGCAACTCTCTAATCCTTATGATTAGAGAGTTCAATATCTCTATATTTGATTGCATTTAACCCGTGAAGATTTGCAAATTTCTCTCCTTCCAAGTCTCATCTAGGGTCTAAGCCAATGAGACGATGAATACTGCCCCATCCCTTTTCGGGACATTGTTCAAAGCCCTTAGGTTTTCCACTATGATAGTAAGCAGAAACCCATCCAATCTCCAATAACACTTCTCTTTAATTTCCCCCCAAATGCTCATAGCCAAAGGGCATTGGAAAAAAAAGATGATCTCTAGTTTCATGATTATTCCTGCTTAGGACACAAATGTTGTCTTAATTTAGAATGTGTAATCTATTTATGGTGGCTTTTTTGTTCAAAATTGCCAACCATAATAAGCAGGAAGACTTGGGTCTTAGGGACTTGTGCCATCGAATAAAGTACCAATCAACAGAGGATTGTCTCTGAGCTAACCACTTCTTACATACCTTATTTGAAAAGGAATTAGGGGGTTGGTTTAACCAGGAGAATTTATCCCAAGTCCTGCAATTAGGAGTATACGAAGGAATGAGATGAGTCACCTGTCTTGGAATATCAGTCCACCTATTATTAGATGTAACAGCAAACACCTTTGCATTAAGTGGAATATGACTCCACCATTGGACTCCATTATGAACCTGACTTAGTGGACCATGACCCGTCCAATTATCAAACCAAAAATGAACTTTTTGCCCATTCCCAACTCTACATTTAACCTCCGTGTCTAAAATATCCTTAAGACTCATTAACTTGTTAATGAAAAAGGATTGAGACTCTTTAGGGGCCATAGACCACAATGACTTCCGTCTTAGTATATAAGAGTGAAACCACTTGGTCCATAATGAATCATCATTGCACAGAATGTGCCAGGTTTTCTTCAGCATTAATATCTTGTTTGTGGTGGCTATGGAAATAATTCCTAACCCTTCCACCTTCTTAGCCTTGCTAACCTCATCCCATCCAACCTTCATTATCCTTTCTCCTTAATTTTGCTTCCCCTACAAGAACCTCATGAACAAAGTTTCTATCGTCTTTACTACTCCCTTAGCTAGAAACATGTTAGCTAACCAGTACACTTGAAAATTGGTTATGTTGGAAGCATTAGGCTTGAGTTTAAGATGTAATAGCTATGAGGATTAATTCCTTTTCATTTTCTTTCCTTAAGAGGAATCAATTAAAGAAGTCTAGGGCTGTAGATGCATGAATGAGAAGCATCTTGCTTATGCTACTCATCAGTCTTATTATTCTTTTGGAAGAATGGGCGGAGGCCATAATGTTGGTCTAGAATGGATATGTTGGAGAAAGGTTGTAATTATAATGATTATATCTTGAAAATATCTATGAATATATGAGAAATGAAGACCTATTTTCCACATGAATAGTATTGGGGAGAACATATGGAGCCCAATACAGAAAATGATATTATTAAGATTTTGCAGTTGAAAAATGAAGATTAGGAGAATATTAATGAAGTATTAATACTACAAATTTTGTACAAAAGGATGTGGTAGAATTATCTGATGTGGAAAATCATCAGAATTGACTCTGCTTTTTGCTGTTTTATATTTGTACAAGGTCAATAACTTGATCAATAGAGTAGGACAATTTTGATATAATGCATCTGATTGTGTGTGTACTGCTCAAGTGCTAGTGGATTCGAGTTGTAGAATGCATTATTGTGCTTTACAAAAGTGAATCCTGTTCCCAATTTGACATGACACATTATACATCCTCGAAATTCAAAATGAAGCGTTAATTGTACCTTCCCCCCTTCCTTTTCCTTTCTATGGGTGATTTGTTCTCTATTATGCATCCCAACCTATGTTCTCTCTCCTTAAAATGAAGAGCTTCATAGCAAACTATTATTGGTTAAGCTTTCGCTGAAAGTTACTGCTTATATCATACTTCCTTTCTTGGAGTATATACACAGTTACACCCGCAAGTTAGGACAACGAAAGAAGTTTAGTTGTTTAAATATATGCTTTGGCTTATGATTTGATTGTTATCATATAGTTCTAATGCATGTGATTTTTGTGAATCATTTTCAAATTTTCTAACATATTAGAATTTTTAATATGGGTAGAGTGTAGAGCCCATTAACGAAAATTGGGCTTGGGTCAACCATTGCCAAAATAACTAGAATTAATCATTTGGATAGTTGACCCTTACCACTTATAAACCCTTTAATATTTTCATGTTTAGTCAATATGAGATACTAACACTCTCCCTTAAGTTCAACTAGGACTGGACATTCAGTTGTCACTTGAAATAAACGCATCGGTAACTGAACCGGGCTTTTGGGACTGGACATCCAGACGAACAACTGGGAAATTAATAATCCGGACCAAATCTGCTCTGATACTATATTAGAATTTTTAATATGGGCAGAGTGTAGAGTCCAGTAACAAGAATTGGGCTTGGGTCAACCATTGTCAAAATGACCAGAACTAGTCATTTAGATAGTTGACCATTACCACTTATAAACCCTTTAATATTTTCATGCTTAGTCAATATGGGACACTCTAACACTCTTCCTCAAGTACAACTGGAACTGGACATCCAGTTGTCACTTAAAACAAATGTAGTGGCTTATATGTCCTTCATTAGTTCCATCTCTCTTTTTTTTTAATGGATGATTTCTATGTATTATTTCTCATAAGTGACAGAAATACATATAGAGAAGATAAGCAATTTTTTGCTATTCAATCCCTTGATTATTGCCTAGAAAGAAGTAAATAAGATCCCATGAAAATAGGGACCAGAAATGAAAAAGATAAAATGATATTTTAGGAAATAAACTATTGAGAAAATAAGTAAACAAATAAAGTAATAAAACTGAAAATATTCTTCCAACACTCTGAAAATATTCTTCCAACAGTCCCCCTCAAGCTGGTGAATAGATGTTGATCATTCCCAACTTGCTACTTGATTCTTCAAATCTAACTCTAGTAAGTGCTTTTGTGAAAACATCTGCAACTTGTTTGCTATTGGGAATGCGATCTAGATCAATCAAACCAGAATCTACTTTCTCCTTTATGAAATGATGATCTATCTCCACATGTTTAGTTCTATCATGATAGATAGGATTCTTTGCAATCCTAATAGTTGCTAGGTTGTCACACCACACCCTCATTCGAGGCTTTATGAAATGACGATCTATCTCCACATGTTTAGTTCTATCATGATAGATAGGATTCTTTGTAATCCCAATAGTTGCTAGGTTGTCACACCACACCCTCATTCGAGGCTTTACTTTGATCTGAAGTTCTGCCAAGAGTCTTTTAATCCTTATTCCTTTAAAATTCCCAATGCTAGTGCTTTATACTCAGCCTCTGCACTGCTTCTGGCAACCACTGGTTGTTTTTTTACTTCTCCACGTTACCAAGTTACCCCACACAAAGGTACAATAACCTGTTGTTGACCTCTTATCAGTCACTAATCTAGCCCAATCAACATCTGTGAATACTTCAATACTCCTTGTCTTGCGTTTCTTAAAGAATAATCATTTTTAGGGAGTCATTTCAAATACTTCAGGATTCTAACTCCTTGTCTCGCGTTTCTTAAAGAATAATCATTTTCTAGGAGTCATTTTCAAATACTTCAAGATTCTAAGTACTGCATCCATTTGTTCCTGTTAAGGGTTGCTCATAAACCGACTATCCACACTCACAGGAAGACTAACGTCTGGTCAAGTGTGAGATAAATAGATTAGTTTTCCAACTAATCTTTGATAACTTGTATCCACTGGTATGCCTTCTTCTTTAAAACTCAATTATAAGTTGATTCCATGGGTGTCTCAGTAGGCTTTGACCCCATCATTCCAGCTTCCTGTAAAAGGTCAAGTGTATACTTCCTTTGGGACACTTAAATGCCTTTACTAGATCTGGCCGCCTCCATCCCCAAAAAGTATCTCAAATAGCTCATATCCATAACTTCGAATTCTCGGGCCAAAATACCTTTTAGCTTCTTCATGCCTTCCCAATCATCACCTGTAATAACAATATCATCAACGTAAACTATAAGAATAGTCATTTTACCACTAGTCAGTCGTCGAACAAACAAGGTGTGATCAGTTTGACATTGGTAGCCGCCAAGTTTCTTCATTGCCTTTGTAAATCTATCAAACTAGGCCCGAGGTGATTGTTTCAGGCCATAGAGTGATTTTCTAAGCTTGCATACCCTTCGAGGATGTGTAGCTTCTTTTAGTCCTGAAGTTATTTTCATGCATACCTCTTCTTCAAGATTACCATTGAGGAAGGCATTTTTTTACATCTAATTGATATAATGGCCAGTTAAGATTTGTAGCTAGTGATGATAGAATCTTAACAATATTGCGTTGGACTTTGTACCGGTTAATACTTCCATTAGGATTATATTTGATGGTGAATACCCATTTACAGATAACCACTATTTTTCCTTGCGGTAAATCTGTTACTACCCAGGTCTGGTTCTTCTTGAGTGCATTCAACTCTTCATCTATAGCTTCTCTCCACTTAGGATCTTTCACTGCTTCCTGGAAATTTTCAGTAGATAATTGAGTCACAAAAGCCTTAAAATGTGGTGATAACCTGTTATAAGAAACAAAATTGCTGATTGGGTGCTTTGTACAAGATCTTAC
>JANZXP010000002.1:3968050-3986105 GCA_027576715.1 Erythroxylum flavicans
TTTATAGGGTGCATGTGGAGGGTTCATTTTCAAGGCAGCAACACTGAAAGTGCACACAACTCACGAAAGTTCAAAAGACGTGGGTGAGTTATTATAACAAAAAAGTATATTATTTAATTTTCTGGAATCTTATTTTTGTTGGGGGGAATTAGTGGTTTGGACATTCCAACTTCTGAACCTATTACCATGGCTGAATGAAATAGTGACTACAGACTTGCCTATTGATTGTTGTTATTCGTCTAAACTCATACAAGGAATGTGCACAAATTGAATGCTGCTTTAGGTAATTGGTACATTGGAATTACAGCGGCATGAACTCAAAATATGAAACTATGTTGCGCATGCACTTATGGAAATCACATGTTTATGAGTTTCTTTGATAGAAGTAATGAGATACAGGTTTAGGAGTCTTATGTGTGGATGGATGATTCAAATTTGGGGATCTAGAGTGTGCACAAGAGGCAGCGAATTTTGAAATCCAAGTGAAGTTCTTTCATCTTTTTACATCGCATATGATCACTGGATATTGTTTTACTTATAAAAGGAACATTATCATGTTAGACATGCACAATCTGCCTTTTTTTTTTCTTTTGCTTGTATAATGCAAAAGTGGACATGCATATAGGAGCAATTTCCTGTATACACGTGCAAGCTCAGTTAACTTGTCAAGAGTGGTCGTCTCAAATTTGGGCTAAGCTCAAAGTCAAAATGTCTGCAATTTTGGGGAAATTTTGAGGTTGGGGGTGTTAGGTTGGTACACATGTCAAACCCAGAAATTTATATAACAACCCCATCTTTGTGGATTCTGGTTTTATTGTGAGTGACTGAAGGCCTGCAACTGAATTGTTTCCAAGGATACTTTCTTTTGTGTGAGAGGGCTGGCCTTTTGAGTGTATAACGTGGTACTGAAAACCATTAGCAGTAGCAATTTCTGCAGATAACTATGTTTTCTAGCACTATCTTCCACTTCAAAAGTACAAGAAATCAATAGTTAAAGCACAGAGTTATACCGATGGTTTTCTTGCAAAGTTTGCAGTTGTTGCCTCAACATTGCTGCCTCCCTTTGCCAAAACTGGGAAGTAAATTGCAGAATTCTCAACACAAACATTTTCTAAATGGCTAAGGTAAGAAAAACTACTGCTATTGCAAAACCATGAAGAATATTCATGAATGAATGGAGTTGCTAACATTAACTGGCCTCTTTTGTCCAATTTCTACTGATGATAGTTTCACAGATTTAGAAACTTAGGATTACAGATTGTCCAATGATACCTGATAAATAATAGAGTTGTGTGCATAAAAATCAACCGGACATCATTACAGAGGGCAGAGTTTTAATTTAATTTGATGTTTGTTCTAGTTTTGTCTTAATTGCTTATTTCGGAGAAATCATTTTCCCTGGATGCTTTGTCCTTCTTGCAAATGTGTTATATAAACATCCCCGGGGAGTGATGCTATGTGAAGTGGATGTATAACATCTATATTTTATCAGATGGGAACATTAGATGGTTGGTTAGAGCATGAAATTGGTAGTGATAAAGATCATGTTTTCTGGGATATTGTTGGAAAGGTGTAACTAGGCTGAGGGCTGTGGATGCTTTGCCTTGACATAGGCATGCCACCTCTAGGAGGTTAAAGCCACCTGTTGTTTTAAATCTGGTATTTGGCTTACTCTTGAAAGAGAAGTAGCCAGAGATCTTAGGACCAGGCTTACCAGAGATCCTGTGCTTTCCTAAAGAGGGAAAGCTTCTAAATTTTTTGTTCTTAACAAATAAAAAGGTTGTTACCCGTTACTCCCTCTAAATTAGGATCCTAGAATAGAATTTGAGAAGAGTCTTGGCCTTAACATTTTTGTATGAAGGTACTGCTCCCTATACTTGATTGTGCACATGTGGCTGCAAGGCAAAGACTATTTCTGTTGGACCGAAGTAATACTGGTCACCATGAATGAAGAAGCTAGAAACTGTTCCTTTTCCCAACTTGTTAGCTGTTTCTCTTATTACCATTCAGTTCTACTTGAGCTGATCAAACATGAATAGATAACATACCTTTACTTGAGAGGTTGGATTCCCCGTCTGATGTTCCTCTTTTGCTTTGTTGTATCTTTCAATTACTGATTTCATGCTGTAAGAGAAAATTAACATTGTATCATAAAAGCCGCTGTGGTGTGTGCAGAGACTTTTAAAATTCATGAACCAGAGAGCTGGAAGTATACTTTGAAGGTTAAATGGTCACTTGTTTTTGCATATGTAAAATTTTTCTGCACAGTATTTAAAGAACAAGAAGGAGCCCATATTAAGAAGCTGGAAAATGCGCATTAATGCCATGGCATTCACAGATGCACAACATAAGATAACTTCTAATATCGAAGTTCTGTTTTCTGCAATTATTTTCCACTGTGATGTTTGTAGCACAATCTAATCTTTATTTTTTGTTACCCTGCAAAAACTTTGACTACGTTTTCTTTTATCCAAGGCTGAACTCAACATTATGTCCTTCCCATGGTGCTGTTAATCGAGACAATTGTTACACCTTTGATAAAGTTTTTCATGAATTATTTTTGTTGTATATATAAGGTCTCTTGATTTTGCAGAATAGCAAATTTGGGGTGATCAAGTTACCAATAATGCATTTGTTTGTAACAAAAAGAGTGAGGGTGTGGTTGCCAGAGGACAGCATCGAGCCTGAACATGTTCTGTTTATTTTCCTTTTCTTTTATTATAATCTAGGTACGGCCTCATGCAGCATGAGGCATTTTTTTGTTGATTGGTGTTTATCATACATGCAGCTTCACAGCAAGCTGTAAAATCTTTCAAGTGCGGTGAATCATTGGTGCACACAAGCCTTTAGGTCTGCCAAGAGACAGGAAAATATTTTGCAGGTCTATCATCAGTAAGTATATCTACGTCGCTCTGGATATTTGCTGGGCCAAAAAGGTTCTATATTGACTCGGTTTAGGGGAAGTGAATCTAATGAGCCTATTATTGATAAGTCTAAATTTTGCAGTTCTGGTTAAAAATCTCAAGAAAGTCAAATGGTTTCCCATCAAGCGCTAAGTTGTTTGTTTATAGGGTGACTAGTATCAATTCGCCCAATATTAATTTGGCAGAAGATATGTTTAATCAGTTGCAAGCTTCCTACAACTTTCTGACCCTGCCCTTCAGTGCTTAATTGTATCTCGTGTCCACTTTTCTTACTACTAGATTCTTTCATATTTTGCCATGGCTACCAACTACCTTGTGAATCGAGATTTTCAAATCATTCCTTAATTTTGATATAAACTGATATTTGATCCATCTCATCCTATTAAGTCAAAAGTTAATGTATTCTATTTGTAATACTGTTATGAACAAAGTGCTAGAGTACAAGATTGTATTTTAGAGTAAAAGGTATTTGCAATTGTTAAATTTTTTTCATTTGAATTAGTTATGTTTGTTCAGTGCTGAAATCCTTTAAAGAAAAAAAAAGGATTTTGTATTAATTTTTTATCAGTTATTTTAGCTTAAGTTGTTAATAGACATTGTATTAGTCAACTCTATCATTTGTATTAAAATATTTTGCCAAATGTTTAAAAGTTTATTAAATAATTTAAATGGGATAATTTTTTAAAGATTTTTTTAATTTAGTGACTAAATTTTAAACATTGTTAAGTGACTAATTTTTTTGTAAGTTTAATGATTTTATTAATATTTTGTTGATTTGGTTAATAGATTCATTTTTGTTTGTGGTGTAAGCTTTTATGAAGAAAAGTAATGGTTGATTTATTATTTACATTTGAGTAAAACACTAAACTCATAACTCGAATTTAGTACTTATACATATGGTCCATTCCATACTCATAATTCATGTACTCGCAACAAACTTGATTCTGGGTAAGATGTAAGAGTTTTGGCGTATGAATACAGAGCTTTACTTCTTCATTCATGAAACCATTTCAATTCCTTGATATTTTAAGGTTTGAAAAAAATGCCATATTTGTAGGAATGAATTCCCTATGGAAAGCTAGCAAACAGTGGAGCTTCATCTTTTCTTTGAAAGCTCTCGATTGTAGATTTTCCCAAGCTAAAAGGTGTATTGCCTGAGTACTTTTAAAAGATTGCATGTTATAAGATGATGGTAGTTTGAAGCTTCACTTTCAAAAGTTTCAAACCTGAAATCGATTATTTTGGAAATAGTCTTTTGTTTTATCAAGTTTAGTCTTTTCCATTTGTTCAAGTTTGTCCCATTCTCTTAACGATTTATGGGGCGCTTTGTATTGCTTGTATATCTACTTAGGAGATATTAGCGTTTTAAGTGTTAAGACATTTAAGTTTAAATTACAAAATTGTGCAAGTGATGGCAAGTCTTAGCTAATATTTGGCACTGAAAAAGATGGAGCAAGGCAAAGACTCGTAAGCAAGGAAAATGAGCATTGTCAATAAGTTTGTATGCATTGGTGCATACAATATGTAAAATTAATAGCTTAAGGTAAAATTTGAGTTGAAGGTTAGCTAGTTCATAAGTATGAGCGAAGTGAGAGCTTTAAGGATTTAATATATGTTCAATTAGATGAATCATAATTAATGGACTTGACATAGGTAAGTATTGAATCAAATTAGTGTCTTACAAAAGGGTTTGGATTTAGATGACTTGTGATCAATAAATAAAGATCAAAGGAGATTTTGAATGATGTGTTGAATAAGATTACAGAAAATATACATCAACTCTAAAAGATAAAGATTATGTGAGAAGATTATTTAAAGATATTTGAGTTTTTTATGGATACAGGTGTATCTCTCCTAATTAAATGTGCGTTAGATTTTTGAATTGTAAAGTCAAAGATGCTTGCCTTAGAGGGGGGAGAGAGGAAGAGAACATATTGAGAGTGAACATTCTTTGGTGTACTTTTATGGAAGTAATAAAGGTTTATTTTTAACGTAGTTCTTATGTGTTTATTATTGCATTTGATTATTTATTATTTACGTAGTATTTTTGCAAGAATGTGAGAGTTAAAAATTGCTAGCTAATAGTGGACCTTCCTCTTCTCTTTGAAAGCTCTTGAATGTAGGTTTTTCCAAGCTAAAAGGTGTAGTTTGAGTACTTTTAAAAGATTGCTTGTTATAAGATGTTGGTAGTTTGAAGCTTCACTTTCAAAAGTTTCAAACCTCACGTCAATTAGCGTTTAAGTAGATATACAAGCAACACAAAGTTGAGGGTGCTTGTCCTAAAGGGAAGAGAGAGAGGAAGAGAACATATTGAGAGTGAACATTCTTTGGTCTACTTTTAGGGAAATAATAAAGGTTTATTTTTAATGTAGTTCTTATGTGTTTATTATTGCATTTGATTATTTATTATTTACGTAGTATTTTTGTGAGTGTGAGAGTTAAAAATTGCTAGCTAATGGTGGAGCTTCCTCTTCTCTTCGAAAGCTCTCCATTGTAGGTTTTCTCAAGCTAAAAGGTGTAGTTCGAGTACTTTTAAAAGATTGCTTGTTATAAGATGTTAGTAGTTTGAAGCTTCACTTTTAAAAGTTTCAAACCTCAAATCAATTATTTTGGAAAACGATTATTGTTTTATCAAGTTTAGTCTTTTCCATTTGTTCAAGTTTGTCCAATTTTCTTAAGGGCGCTTTGTGTTGCTTGTATATCTACTTTGGAGATATTGGCGTTTAAGTTTTAAGATGTTTAAGTTTAAATTACAAAATTGTGCAAGTGTTGGCAAGCCTTAGCTAATATTTGGCACACGACGAGATGGAGCAAGGCAAAGACTTGCAAGCAAGGAAAATAAGCATTGTCAATAAGCTTGTATGCATTGTTGCATACAAGATGTAAAATTGATAGCTTAAGATAAATCTTGGGTTGAAGGCTAGCTAGGTCATAAGTATGAGCAGACTGAGAGCTATAAGGATTTAATGTATGTTTAATTAGATGAATCATAATTAATGGACCTAGGTAAGCATTGGACTATATTAGTATTCTACGAAAGGATTTGGATTTAAATGACTCGTGATCAATGAATAAAGATCAAGGGAGATTTTGAATGATGTGGTGGATAAGATTACAGGAAATATACATCAACTTTAAAAGATAAAAATCATGTGAGAAAATCATTTAAAGATAGTAGAGTTTTTTATGGATACAGGTGTACCTCTCCTAATTAAATGTGCGTTTGAATTGTAAAGTCAAAAGTGCTTGCCCTAGAGGGGAGAGAGAGCGAAAGAGAGGGTGCTTGTCCTAGAGGGGAGAGAGAGAGGAAGAGAACATATTGAGAGTGAACATTTTTTTTTGTGTACTTTTAGGGAATTAATAAAGATTTAGTTTTAACGTAGTTCTTGTGTGTGTTTATTATTATATTTGATTATTTATTATTTACGTAGTATTTTTGCAAGAGTGTGAAGGTTAAAAATTGCTAGCTAATAGTGGAGCTTCCTCTTCTCAGGTTTTCTCAAGCTAAAAGGTGTAGTTTGAGTACTTTTAAAAGATTGCTTATTATAAGATGTTAGTTGTTTGAAGCTTCACTTTCAAAAGTTTCAAACCTCAAATCAATTATTTTGGAAAATGATTTTTGTTTTATCAAATTTAGTATTTTCCATTTGTTCAAGTTTGTCCAATTTTCTTAACGATTTATAGGGCGCTTTGTATTGCTTGTATATCTACTTAGGAGATATTAGCATTTAAGTTTTAAGACGTTTAAGTTTAAATTACAAAATTGTGCAAGTGTTGGCAAGCTTTAGCTAATATTTGGCACTCGAAAAGATGGAGCAAGGCAAAGACTTGTAAGCAAGGAAAATGAGCATTGTCAATAAGCTTGTATGCGTTGTTGCATACAAGTTGTAAAATTGATAGCTTAAAATAAATCTTGGGTTGAAGGTTAGCTAGGTCATAAGTATGAGCGGACTGAGAGCTTTAAGGATTTAATGTATGTTTAATTAGATGAATCATAATTAATGGACGACATAGGTAAGCATTGGACCATATTAGTATTCTACGAAAGGATTTGGATTTAGATGACTCGTGATCAATGAATAAAGATCAAGGGAGATTTTGAATGATGTGGTGGATAAGATTACAACAAATATACATTAACTTTAACAGATAAAGATCATGTGAGAAAATCATCTAAAGATAGTAGAGTTTTTTATTGATACAGATGTATCTTTCTTAATTAAATGTGCGTTTGAATTGTAAAGTCAAAAATGCTTGCCCTAGAGGGGAGAGAGAGCAGAAGAGAACATATTGAGGGTGCTTGTCCTAGAGGGGAGAGAGAGAGGAAGAGAACATATTGAGAATGAACATTTTTTGGTGTACTTTTAGGGAATTTATAAAGGTTTAGTTTTATTGAAGTTCTTATGTGTTTATTATTATATTTGATTATTTATTATTTACGTAGTATTTTTGCAAGAGTTGGTTATGAGTAATGCATTATGAGCATAGGTTATGAGTAAGTGTTTCAGTCTACATTTGGTTGATCATTAATTTTTCAAGTAGAAGTTTACATATTATAGATAAAAACGATTTTGTTAGTTAAAGAAGTAAAATATGAACAAAATTAATGATTTGAAATGAGACGGTAAAGTTATAAAAATTTAAAAGTTTGGATATGAAAGAAAAAATAAAAAGTTTGGTACCTCAGAATTTATGATTCCTAATTTTAACATTATAAAGCTTTTTTGAAGCAATGTTTAATAACAAAGATACTGTTTAAAGTAAGTTTAGTTACGATAACAGTCGCTTTATTATAAAAACTCAAAACATGTTGTCAAGTCATAGGTCAAATTATATTTTATTTCATTTGATAAGTATGAATTTTGTTCTCAACATTTCCAGTATGTACAAATATAAACAATGTTTATAAAATGTACTCTCTTTTCTTATGTTATTGGAATGTTTGTAAGAAATGTAAGATGATATGTATGAAATATCAAATTTAGTCAGTGACTTAAGAGAATATTTATTATTTATTTTTATAATATTGTTTACTTTTTATACAATTTTTTGCATGTTTTGTTAATTTTGTTTTTTTATTATTTGATTTTGCGAAGTTCTAATCTATAATTTTATAATGATAAAATGTTAATATTAATGTTTTTATTTTTAGTGATATTCTTAAGGTAATATGGGAGAAAAGGTAAAGTGAAATAATTCGTTAATTAAATTAATTAAGCAATCAAAACATAAAGAAAATGAGTAAAGTGGCTTGTATATGCAATTTGAGAGAGTTTGAAGGAAATTAAGTAAAAAATCAAGAACATAGAGGAATCAAACATGTCAATTTAAGTAAATTATAGAAATCTTATAATTTTATTTTGGTAATTTTAATGATTTGGGGGTTTAATTATTATATAAGCATTTTGCACTTAGGGTACGTTGTATATATTATTATAATTAAAAAGAGATTTGGAAAGGTTTGAAAAAAATATCGTGATTTTTAGATAAGTTTAAGATGAAGTCTCGATCAAAGAAATTCATTTTGATTTTTTAAAGAGTTTAAAAATTTTAAAGAACTTGTTTCAAAAAGATTAAACAATCAATATGAAGATTTAGGTAATCAGTATCATGATTTTAAAGAGGTTGATTGATCAAACAATATAGCCGACTATGTTGCAAGTTTGGGATCATATTAATTAACCAATGTGTTAATATAATTGACTAATGCTATTTTTATTAATTGTTATAATGATTACTTTTAGTATTAACAGCTATTTTGAGTATAATATGCCATGTAAGAGTTTTTAGAAGTATGTTAAGCATACTAGAGTGGTTAAGAGCTTTGAAAAGTTAGAGTATTTGAGTTGTGTGCAATATATATGAACTCTAATTTATTGGTGTGAGTAAGAAAAGTAGAAATAGGCTAAGAGTTTTTTGTTGAGCCATTATAAATCAAATTTGTCTCTTTTTCTTTACCCTCTTTTGTTATTATTGTTTTTATTTTATGATTATCTTATATTATTATTTTGTATGAAATTTCAAAAATCCTATATTACACTAAATAATTCGTGAACTAATTTTTAAATAAGACAAAATGTGAATTTATACATTCTCTTTGTCGTGTGTCATCCACTAATCAATATTTATCTAAAATAATGTATTATTGAAAATTTTAATATGATATTATTATAAAGTTACAAATATACAAAATTAATAGAATACGAGTAAGAGAATTTTGAAATAACTAACATATGAGATAAATGATAATTATCAATATATAAGGGTTAAATTTGCAAAACAAAGTTCAAACTTTAGGAAATCTAATGTAATCAACCCTTAGTTTTATAATTATAGCCATTAAATTCGCTCTATGTTTGCTTGTAGATGTTTAGGGAGTTCTATATACCCATCACAATGTTTTAGTTTACGGTAAAAGAATCATTTTCTATGGTTTGAATGATTTCTAATGGCCCCTAACTTGACTTCACATTTGGTTTTGGACACTGCCAATGAACTTTGAGGCCTTACTAACCCATTCACAATCTTCTCTCAGTTATGAGATCGTCCTTTGTCTGTAA
Source organism: Erythroxylum flavicans (assembly GCA_027576715.1). Lineage (NCBI taxonomy): Eukaryota > Viridiplantae > Streptophyta > Magnoliopsida > Malpighiales > Erythroxylaceae > Erythroxylum > Erythroxylum flavicans. Next base: position 3,977,535 of record JANZXP010000002.1, read on the forward strand.
CATAACTACTGAATTATTTAATACCCAATGGCTAGTGTTTATTCATGAGAAAGCAATATTATGAACTATCTCCTCAACGAATTCGCAATCTAATGACTGCCAATTTTGGTAAGAAAATCAATCTTTCTGAGACCTTAAGATGAAAGTTATGTTTAAAAAACATAGAAATATAGTTTAAAATAACCGTGTTAGAATTAAGGTGTGAGTTTTTTTATGTTTTTAGTTAAGTTGGGATAATTCTGTTCATCATGAGATGCTCAAATTTGGAAGTTTATGAGAGTTACTGCATTTAGCGGAACTTAATTAGGGTGCCAACACAAATTAATATTCTGAAAATTGATACGTAGATTCCTTGTGGTATTAGCATTTTGCAGTTAATTTTATCAAAGTTAATAATACTTAAATTTTATATTGAATTTAATAATACTTAAATTTTATATTGAATTATAAAATGGTCATAATTTTTATAAAAATATTCTATGCTAAAAAAAAAGTTATTTTATTAAGTATTTAACTATATAGACCTCTTGGATTATTTGTATTTGTTCTTTGTTAAAGTTAAGAGTTTGGTGAAATAACTTGTATTTCACCAAAAACTACTGCCAACATCTTGGCACTGGGTGTGTCAATGTCGCCAAACTAAGAAAGTACTTAACCATTGCAAACGTGATACGACTAAGGTTGGGTTCCAAATGTCTAGTTTCCCACCAAATCATTCCATAAAACAAATAATTGAAAACAAAAGGTAAAATATAAAATAATCAATGAATTTAGTTCACACGTGTAGACATATCATCAATAAACAGGACAGAAAATTTAAGCAAAGGCATCGACACTTCAAATCTCGGCACCATGTAAAAAGGTTGAAACCAGATAAGACTATAGTATCCTAGCTAATGTATCACTTGGTGCCCATCAGCAATAACCATGCATTCTAAATTCTTCTCATGAGTAGCATAATGGAGATTGCGTGCTGCATTCAAGGAAATCATGATATAAGATGTACAGCTCGCAAATGAATTCTATCATCGTAGGGCAGGTTCAAAAGAAAAGAAAGAATATAAAGAACTAAGTCCCTATATATGGGAAGAGGAGTTTATGGATGGAATTGAATCGACGTAGGCTAAGTAAACAAGTTGAATACTACAACATTAGTTCATTGAATGACTATATAGTGTGGCATCAAACTAAATATAGATAACGTAGGTGATTATAATAAGTTTATACAGCCATGCGTAAAGAAGGCCATGTAGATTCCTAGTTGATGGGGCCACCTGCATAAGCTGGTAGCCTTGTGCTTTCTCCAACACTTCGTCGAGTGTTTTTTGTAATACTTGACATGAGGAAGACTTGATGCCATTAAAATAAGAGAAAAGGATGGTTCCTGCGCCATTTAAATCCATTTCCACTCACTGGATAATGCTAACTCTGAAGAGACGATGAACTGTGGCTTCAGCCTTTAAACAATACAATAATGCAAGCCCTCTACTGGGGCTCAAGGATTGGCGTCCTAGTAATAACTAATGGATAAACTTCTTTTTTATTTTTAGGTAATCTACATTTGAAAGATGACCCTATCCTTCTTCTACTAGGGCTTCATGGTCGGAAGAGATGCAAATGGACGTGTTTTGAGGACAGATGAAGTCTTGGACGCTGCCTGAAGGGCCATGATTGGGAGATAACCAATGACTGCAGTTGATGTTATTTGTAACAATAGAGGCAGTCAGGCAATATGCACCACCACTGTCGAGTGGGCTTAGCTAAGACATACATTGTACATCTAATTTTGTTATTGTTCATTTTCAATTAAAATCCTAATCTCTACGTGGCCTTATATCCAGCAACAACACATACATACATACATACATACATACATACATATATACATATATACATATATATATATATATATACACACACACACACATGTGTACGTACATAGAATATTTTACGTTTCACATCTAAATAACTTTGCAATTTAGCATTATCATAAATTTGTATTACGAAGTGAGTAATTAAACTTTTACATGTTATTGTCTCTATGTTTACCACCTGGGCATATACTTACTGAATCTTGATTAAGAAATGAATGGACATAAGGTGGAGAACTATACCCTACTTTTCTTTTGTCTGATAAAACTTTAGACAGCTGCGAATGATGATTATTTTACACAAAATCTGCATGGCTTACTAAATTTGTTAGTCTTGTCATCTACCATTTGTAGTTCGTATTTGAAGAAGAACAATCATCTATCGTCATAAATACAGTTATACAGGTACTTATTCTCTGGGTAAACCATCATACAACACCTAAGCTTATCAAAAGACAGAAAATACTTCGTGCAATCCTGGATAGCACTTCCAGAATCCAATGTTAGCCCTTTCATTATCCAAATTACCATCAAGATTGCTTCTGCAAACTAAGTCACCCTATCCTCAATCTAGGTAGTTAATTTCTTATAGGGGGAAATTTCAATCCAAATAGTTTCGGCCAACTATCGACATAATCTGGTTCTACATTATTGATAAACACCAAATCGTGTAAATTCTGCGTCCCCAACATGTCATCCAGCCTGGTTAACTCTAGGTATCTGGTAACTCTTGCTCTTTTGAACATTCAAAGATACTCGCTTGTGCATTGTAACTTTTGTTTCAAAAGAATTGATAACACCGTTCTTTTATTTTCTCATCCTTCCACCATTTCCCTCTCCTTATAAATCGAGGATTTATTAAAAACCTTGTTGCATGTATTAGACATTTCAAGCGACTATTTTAGTAGACACACAAGCAATTATCAAATTTTAGTTAAGATGATGTGGGAGATCCTAGCTGAGTTTTTCTTTCCTCACAAAATTATGTTTCACATTGGTGACAATGCACATGGTACATACTTCTTTCAAGGTCCAGCAAAGCAGAAGTCAGTCGTCTAGAAAATTTAGTTAATGGTACATATTTGCAAATTCTTTGAACAATTTGATTCGTAAACAAATATATATCTGAGGCCAATAGGTAGAGTCCTGCAGATTGAATAAAAAAGCTAGAATTGCTCTAGCTTTATAAGCTATTCGATCTGTAGCGTTGGAAAAAAAAAGTCGCCGGTCAAAATGTTCTTAATTAGTTGCTGTATTCCAGTATGGTTGCAGTATCTTCGACAGATTCTTTGACCCATTTGATTCCCAAAAAAAAAATTAACTAATGCCGAAAAGGTAGAGTTCGAAATTGCTTAGTTCTATACACTTATTTGTTCTATAGGGTTATATATAATTCCTTTCCAGGGTCAAAAAGTATGGTTAGAATATCTTTTACTAATTAACGATCTTTTTGGCCTGACAGTATAGGAATATATGCAACATCTCTAAAGATTGAGTCAGAAACCAATTATTGCTAAAGGCCAATCCATTTTCTCTCCCTTTATCACTTGAATTTTGATGTGTGACTAATATCATTCAATAACACTCTATAAATGGAACTCAAGGGTATGGAATCTAAATTCTTTTGCATATAGTTTTTATCTCCCCACTACAGTTATCATAAGGAATAGCCAAGTTCAAAATCTAACCGGAGGGAGGACAACAAAGCACAGATAATCCAAGGAATTGCCCTTACTGTTGGACAACTTAATGTGAAAGAGCTTGAATATTTTCCCTTTAACGCTTAAACGGTAGAAGTATGAAATAAGAATAGTTAGATAATTCGTTCAGTGTACTTGCGGACGGGATGCTCTAAAGTTGGATGATCCCTTCTGGGATGGTACTTATGCTTTGCAAGGGATCTTGGTTGTACATTCAATTTACTTGATAAAACAAAAAAGGCGCTGAATCCTCGAGAAATCTACATATGTCCAGCACTGCCAATTCTCAACATTCCAAATCAGATTATAGAGAACCAAAGGGTTCACGGTATAAATTATCCGAACATAAAGAAAACTTGTGACCTCTGGGAAGTGGAAATGTAATTTTTAATCTTCAGCACCTATGCTCCAATTGTATAATCCACATAGGAACTCATATCACATTTAAGAACCAATTTGTCCTGGAAATTCAAATTTTGGCTTAAGAAAGGAGTTCCGCAAGACATATAGCGTTTGTAAAATATATCTAATAAACGTTATAAACTATGATATTGCTGGGAAACCAATTCGGAAACTAGATCGGCTTCAAGGAACTATCAACTTGACAGTGCGAATTCCAGAAAACCCTTGGACTAAGGTAATTCTGGCATCCTAATAATTGTAGTTCTCCGAGACCTTAAACCCTCCTAATAACTATAATTACTTCATGGTTATAATTGCTCTAGATCATCTACCCGAGTAATATATAACTCCTTATCTCATTCCTAATACACTTACATGTATATAGATACTTAGGAAGTGTGCTATGGATATAATTACACATGCACACTATCTTGTGTGTCGGATGAAGTTACAGTTCACTCAAAAATATTCTAATTATAAATAGGCCTCACTAATTGAATGTTTTCCTAAAGTCATGAGGAAAAAAAAAGAAAACAAGAAAAAAATAGAAAGTCAAGCGCCTAGTCACCTACACAAGCAACACATAATCGCCTCGCTCACACCATAAACAGCACTACTTCACAGTCATTGGTGACTTAATGATCGAAACAGACTAAATTTTCAGCAACAGATAATCTCCACACTTTAAGCCTACGACAAAATCAAGTGGAGTATGATCTTGAACGACACATGACAAGAGAATCAGATAATTGACATAACCTAGATTGTATGCTCCCAAATTCCCAATAATAACCAAAATCCAAAAATATCCACGGAAACGGTATAAACAAACAAAAAAGCAGAAAGGCGGAAAATTACAAAGAACAAAGAAGAGAGGTGACCTGGTGCTAGAGAAATCGTAGAGCTTGCCGGTGCTAGAGAAGATGACGACTCCGACTTCGGCGTCGCAAAGGATCGCAAGTTCTTTCGCCTTCTTCAACAATCCGTTTCTCCTCTTCGAGAACGTCACTTGCCTGCTCGTCGAATTATCTATCCTCCTTATCACAATCTTTCCTCTCCCCATTTTTTCACCCAAAATTCCTTCTAGATCCTTCTGGAGTAATAATATTATGCAAAACAACAAGTAATATTCTATCAATCAGCATCCTCATAATTTCCTCACAGTTTTTCAAATCTCCAAACACAGTCTCAAACCAGAAAAAAGAAAGAGAAAGAAAAGAGAGAGAGAGAGAGAGAGAGAGATCGGAGAACTTTATAGTTTGTAAATGGAAAAAGGAAAAAGAAAAAGAAGGAAAAAAAAAAAGGAAGCTTACTCGGTGGTGGTGCTAATGGAGACAAATGGATGAGGACTCAGGCGAAGAAGCTGTAAAAGGAAAGCCCTTGTGAGATACTACTAAGGAAGCTAAAACCGTTTTCCACTTCTACTTTCCAAGTTATAGAAACCCGCTGCTGGTTTTCGTACCTTTTCATGTCACGTGGACCAATCGGAGAATTTCCTGTATTTCTTTATCGTTCCTTCGTCCCGTTGTTGAATTAAACTAGCGACCGTACACTCGTCCTGTAGCTCGATGACGCGTGGAGACCGTGAAATCCTAATCCCTTTTTATGGGAATTTGTGGTTTATTTTTTCCTGAAAATAGAAAGGACAAAAAAGGAATTAAGATTTCCTAAGAGGCGCAGCTTAGCCCCTGTACTTGTGGAATGGCCGTTGCATCCCCAAATGACCCGAATTGGTAATTATTAAGGTTTGGGGGGTGGAGATAAAGTGATGGAAAAGATCCGTCTTTGTCAAATTACCACGACCATCACCGCCATATTTTGACTAAATTCGAAGTTTTCAATGTTTAAAATAACTACTAGCTTCTGATAAAATACCGGCAAATTGAGAAAGTACACGCAAAACTCATAGTTACATGCTGCGCTGGCGATTAAAAAGGTCATGTTTCCATGAAAAAGAGAACAAAAAGATCAATTTACCATAAAAGATACTGACTCTGTAATAATATGATAAAATATAATTTATAAAGATTACATATATTTAATAATTTATTTAATACTAGATACGTGCATCATCATAACAAGAATTTCAAAGCACCCGTTTGATAGGCATAATGTAGTTGAACTAACCACGGGGACTTTCTTATTACCTGGTCTATTGCATTTCATATTTTAACAAAGGAAGAAAAAAACAACTTAATTGTTACTACCAAGTACCAACTAGTACTACCAAGAGATTATATAATATAAATAGTCTAAAAGTACAGTGATGCTCTTACATAGGCAAACATATTCTCTCAGACATCTGTTGTCTCTAACCGGAAATTCACAACCTTGAAAAATCTAAATGTCTCATGGATGAAATCTTTATTCATTCGGATTAGTTATACGGATGACATTTAATTGTTATTATTATTAAATAAATAAATAAAATTTAATTACTTATAGTATAATATGATTGGGGCCAAAAATGTCAATAAAGAAAGGTTGCAGGGCTGTGATGGGGCAGAGAGATTCCCTGCGGAACAACGTGTGAAATGAAATGATGATGTGGAGACGAAAAAAGACAAGGTGGTCAGAATTTGGTTTTGCCTTTTCTTTTTCGGTCTTTAAGGTTTCCGAATTAGGAAATTGGAGACTGTGTCTAAAAGGAAAATGGAAAACTTCGTAGTCCGATGTAATTGTTTGATGCTGTCAAGGTTAGCTGATCCCTCTTTCTGAGGAAAGGTCTAACCTTCCAAGTAATTAGATTAGGTGATATTCTGAGGTTATTTGCTTTTTGTGCGTTTTGTCTGGCTTCAGGGTTCTGACAAAGCAAGTCCCAAGTTGGGCACTGTCACCCATCATTCTATCTGAATCCCTCCAAAACTTTGTCTAGTACTTTTTGATTCTCTACTTTGGCCCCTCTCTCTCTCTCTTTCTGCAGTTCCACTAAAGCATTAGCTGAAAAGATGCTCTTCGAAGTTCTAATTAAGATTAGCTCAAGATTTTTCGAAGATATTATTTATTCCATTGCCTTCAATAGCTAAACAGAGTATTTAATGGAAGCAAAATAACTCTATTAAATTTGATAATTTTGTATATTGGCTCAAATGGAGACATCAGATATGTAGTTTGCGCTCGTGCTTTAACATCACCTGGAAACTTGAGGATGTGTTTCATTTATATGTTAAAACAAAATATTGGAAAAAACTTCATAAATGAAATCATTTGTTTGTAAATTAACACGTGTTTAAGACTTGTTACGGTTAAGTGTGATTTTTAACCATTTAAACTCGTATTTCGCTATGGCACCACTTAAGATCAACGAAAGATTATAGGAACGACAACCGATACATAGACTTTTGTGCTTCCCATGTGTGGCTTAAGTGAATCCTAAATCTCCAAATGATCGGGAGTCCGAGGTCGGCAGCTGTCAAGCTCTTACTTGTTGACACGCATGCGAAGGCCACATCTCCGTTAGACAATCGATGATGTTCTTCCCACGTGTCTGGCTTAATCCTAAAAATATTTTCTGTTTAATTCAATATTTTTAAAAAACCATTATACCGTTAAAATCAGAGATTTTAAGTTTAAAAATTAAGTAAAAATTAAATAAATTTACAGAATTTAAAAATATTTACAAAATACTATTGTCAGTCAAAAAATTAAATTTTAATTTAAAAAGAGACTATTAAATAAAAATTAATTAATTTATTTTAGTTTATAAAAATTAATTATTTTGTAAAAACTGAAATATTAATTAATGAACTGATCGATTTTTAATAAAAACTTAATTCAAACAAAAAAATTAAAAATTGAAAAAAAAATAGTCGATTCAAAATTTTTATTATTAAATCAACTATATGAGTTTACTTTTAAAAACATTGCATGAATCATAGTGGTCTATTATCTTAAGGAAACATCAAATTCTCATAGTTAACTCTCATTGCCTCTCAGTTTGGACTTTAAATTAATTAGTGGTCGAGTTGTATATATATGTTGGTAAAAGATGTAAAAATCTTTGTAATTTTGTTTAAAAATTATTTTATAATGTTAAATTTATATACATACATACATACATACATACATATATATATATATATATATATGAAATGATTGACACCATTGGAGTTTCATGACTTCTTAGCCTATAGACCATATAGGAGGTGTTTGGTAGATAGCTTTTTAGCTATATTTCAGCTGATTAAAGAGGATTAGCTGTTTGACTATACTTGTTTGGTTAAGAGCTGGTTGGGTTGGCTGATTCAACCCAACCAGCCATTTTTTGAAAAGCTACTTGGGAGGAGCTTTTCAACCAACCAGCTAATAAAAATTTTACTGAAAGACAATTATGCCCTCAAACTTATTTCTAACCCATCTAAAATGTATGAGATTAACTGCAACTCTTATTTATAAATTCATCAAAACGTCTATATGGTAATTTATCGGGTAAGTTTGCAGACAACACAAGGTATAAAACTAGAGATGGGATTTGGATTTTGTTGTTGTTGTTGTTATTATTATTATTATTATTATTAGATTTTGTTGTTGTTATTATTATTATTATTATTATTATTATTATTATTATTATTATTATTATTATTATTATTATTATTATT
>JANZXP010000002.1:4002934-4015474 GCA_027576715.1 Erythroxylum flavicans
CAAACCATGGATCCACATGCCGAGTTGAATCACAGAACTGCTAACCAAGAAAAACATCAGACTGAAAGGAACATCCATCGGGAGCAAGGTAGGCTATATTACGTTTATGTAAGAGGGGGTTGCAATTGCACCTACATTTACCTTACTGTGGCAACGAGTCAGGAATTGACAAGGTTTCATTCCTGGAATCAAGACCCTGACATTTTTTCCATGCAATCTCCAGAAAGCGATAACTGATAACTCATACAGGGGAAGTGATTGGTGAAATTAAGAAACATATTTGTTGTCCCCGAACTTACTTCTAAACTTCAACCAATTGGCTAATTTAGTGACTTCTCACATCCCGAACTGTCCACGATAAAAGAAATTATTTGAGCTCTATTTGGTGGTGTTAACTTCAAAGCAACAGATAGCCTAAAAAGCTACTTAAAATGGCAAGTAATCATAAGGAAGATTAGTGTAAGTATGGTTAATACATCCAACTCTCCAATAAAAATTCTACTGATAATTGCATCGGGACATATCTAAGGAATGTATCCTATGAATAGCTGTCTTTATCAATAAGATATTCTGTAAACATTTCCAATCCCCAATGTGAAGTTTCTGAATCTCATTTGTGAATACTAGACCAGTTCTGCAAACTCTGCAACGGACATGTAGCAGACAACTTCAGAACCATGCTAGTAGATTTCAAGAATGGAGTGACTGAAATGGTGGACAAGTTCCTCGAAACATACCCCAATTCCGTCCAAGTGTCGACGAGTACATCACCGAAAGATCCTTCCCTGTTTGAAAAGAAAGATAACCAAGGACAAGAGAAACAAGAGTCAGCTATACTGATAGCAGCAAAGATGGGGTAACTGAAATCGTGGATAGAATTTTAGATGCATTCCCTGTTGCAGTCCAGGACTTGGACCGCCATGGAAAAAATGTTGTGCTCTTGGCAGTTGAAAACAGACAGATCGATGTTTACAAGCTGTTATTGAAATGTTGTGCTCTTGGCAGTTGAAAACAGACAGATCGATGTTTACAAGCTGTTAATCAATAGAAAAACAATCCTAAAAGAGCCTATGTTTCGCCAGGTAGACAATGAAGGAAATAGCGCATTGCATCTTGCTGCAAGGTATGGAAAGTACAGGCCATGGCTTATTCCGGGAGCTGCACTGCAGATGCAATGGGAGTTCAACTGGTATCAGGTAGGCCTCTTGCCTCTTCTTTTCTATTTTAACTTTTCTACCTCATTCCTACTTAATCTAATCTTTGAATGCTACATCCTGGAGATAATAGACCAAACAGGAATGGTAAGTCAATGAAGTAGTTACTTGCTATGTTTGAATTAAAAACATGGGAGCTTATGCAGTTTGTGAAGGATTCCATGCCAAAGCATTTCTTTGCTCATTACAATGACAAGTACGAGACTGCAGAGGAAGTCTTCACAAACACACACAAAGAACTAGTAGCAAATGGCAGAGAATGGCTGACAAAAACATCAGAGTCCTGCTCTGTGGTTGCAGCACTCATTACTACAGTCTCATTTGCAACAGTCGCAACCGTACCAGGAGGTCTCAACCAAAGTGATGGCATACCGATTCTGGAAGATAAGACTGCATTTGGTCTCTTTGCGATCTCGTCCTTTGTAGCCCTCTGCCTCTCATTGACTGCCTTGGTCTTCTTCTTGGCTATTCTTACTTCTCGGTACCAGGAAACCGATTTCTTCAAGAATTTGCCAAGGAAACTTCTTCTTGGTTTAACCTCACTGTTTGCGTCCATAGTTTGCATGATGATCTCATTCTGTGCAGGACATTACTTCATACTGAAGAAGGACTTGAGACAGATAGCATATCCAATTTATGGTGCAACATGCTTGCCATTCACTCTGTTTGCTGTAGCAGAACTCACACTCTACTTTGATCTTATATTGGCTATACTAAAAAAGGTGCCTCAGCGGAGCTACCGTGAATGATGTTTCAGCAGCTGTTCTTGTACGGGTATCATAGATTCTTATTGTTTTCTGCTTGGATCTATTCTCAGTTTCAACTTTTCTTTCCTATGATACCCGTACAATATATATATATATATATAACAGGTATTGGATGGTATTCATTATTACGGAGGGGGTTCTGTAGCAATAAGAAGCACTATAAACTTCCTTTTTCTCTTCATGTTGATAAATTCTCAAAACCTCTCAACTGAAACAAAGTCAACGTATACAACATGTAATTTTCGAATTTTATAATGGAAACAAACGGTTTTTGGAAACTTTTGAAGTTAACACTATTTGAGACAAAGGTGTGATCGAGGATGTGATCTTTTCCAAAAATTGAAGATTAAAATAAGAGCTGAAGACATGAGCATGTTGATGTAATAGAAGTGTTTCCGTTGAAAACTCAATTCGGAAGACGACATGTCTTGTGTTTAGAGAAGGTAGAAGGATTCACAGTGTGGGATACCCCCGCCAAAAAGCCCATGTCATATTCTAGAAAGTGATAGTGAAATTCAGTCTAAAATATGGTAGTATTCTAGGTCATGTATACGATAGTCAATCTTATTTATAAACACATTTTTGACATATTTCAACTCTAAAAGGGTTCCATAACTATTAGAGTCACGTTTAAATTAGATTCAGCGAAGAGTTATTTGAATAAAATCTTACCGGTTACAGCTTGCATATAAATATATTGTTGCAAATCTAGTGTATTGTAACCATCATTATAATCAATTCAATAGTAAATCAGTCACTCTTGGCTCCTGAGGAAGTAGGCACAACCAATTGGTTGAACTTTGTTAAAAAAATTTTGTTTCTTCTTGTTTTCTTTTATACTATTATACTCTTGTTAAACATATTTTCTCTATTAGGGGTTTTAGAATATAGTTGAAGCAAAAATAACTTTAGTTGCAAGATTTAAAATAAATAATTTTAATGGAATTGAGAACTTCAAATTGTGGCAATATAAAGTCAAGGATTTGTTGGTACAATAAGCCATGTTAAACATGATATGAGAGAATAAGCTAGAAGATGTGGATGAGCTTGAGGAGCTGTAGATGTGAATAGTTGGAACAATCCAATTATGTCTAACAAACAAGGTCATGTGCCATGTTATGAAGATTGCATCCCTATAAAGATATAAAAGAAATTGGAGAGGTGATAAAAGTCTTTCATAAACAAGTTGTATATGAAGTAGGCAATATACAAGGTAAAGAAACAAGTTCATATATCATGTCATAAAGACTGCCTCCTACCAAGATATAAAAGAAATTCGTCTCTCATAAATAAGTTGTATACGAAGTAGAGACTATTCAAGTAAAAGATGCAAGGGAACACAAATGAAATAGCATATCAATATGCGTTCAACCATATAGTCAGTGAATTGTTGAGACTCAAGGTGATTATTGTAAATGAGGATAAATTACTCATTCTACTTTGTTCTTTACCTCTTTTTTGTGAAGATCTAGTAATCACACTCGTATTGGATAAAGAGACATTTAGGTAGGAAGGACATCACCATGGCATTATTAGACACAATCCGTAGAGACTCAACACCAATAAAAGCTCTCAAGTTAAGAGGTTGTACATAAGGAGAAATAAGGGGATTGTGTGAGAAACTAGAGTAAATATGGCTTATCTAATGGAGATCTAAACCCAAAGTTGAAAAGACATTTCAGTGCTATAACTATTAACAAACTATAGATATCAAGAGGCATCATTCGAACTATAGATAGCGTTAGAGACATATTTTTCATTTTCAAATTTTCTACTTCAAAAGTCATGGATTTTAGATATAGGATGCTCACATCATATGATACCAAACAAGGATTAGTTTGTATCGCACACATAAGGAAACTTTGACACTGTTCAGTTAGAGGATAATAAAATTTGCAAAATCATCATAATAGGACAAGTCAAGATAAAGATATTTGATGATCTTATTAGGTAGTTGTATGACGTATGATATATATCATATTTGAGGAAGAATTATTTCTTTGAGTACTTTAAATGCGAACAATTTTATCTATAAAATCGATAGGGATAATATTAACATGGTAAAGAGTGCATTGACTATGATGAAAAGAACAACACTAGTGGTAGGCACCAACAAACTAATGGAGAGCATAGTTATAGGTGGATAGCTTACTACAATAGATTCAGATTATGATAATACTATATTATGACATGTATAATTAGATTTTCTCAATGAGCAAGAAATATTAAATTTTCATAAAAGGAGTCTAATAAAGGGTGTCAAGCACTATAAGTTAGATTTTTACAAGTTTTGCATACTAGATAAGCAGTTTAAGGAAAAATTCAAGATGAGCAAGCACACAATTAAAAGAGTTCTAAAACTATGTGCATACTGATGTATGAAGTCCTACTAGAGAGTTATCGATAGGTAAATCTCTGTACTTTATGACATTTATTAATGAATTTTCAAGAAAAATTTAGGTATACTTAAAAATAAATACCTGATAGCAGACATTAGTAATGAGTACACAAACTAATTTTTGAAAATTATATAAGGAGAATAGAATTTAGGAATACTACACAATTCAGAAAAAATATAATAGAATTGAGTTTTAGAAAGAATGAATAAATTCATAATTAAAAGGGCAAGATATTTAAGGATAAATATTAGGCTCTCAATTTTTTTTGCACAAAAGCAATTAGTATAAGATGTTACCTAAACAAATTATCAAGGACATTACAGGATAGGATAATGACCAATACTAGTAAAAAAAGAAGAACAAGAAAAGTTCAAGACTAGAGTAGTAGAAAAAAGGATATGCACAGTGGAAGGAGAATGATCATTATGAAACATTTTCTGTGGTGGTTCATTATACTTCCATCATAATTTTACCGGCGTTAGTAGTAAGTTTGGATATGTTGTTGGAGAAAAAGGAGAAGAAGACAACTTTTCTACATAGTGATTTAGAGGAGCAATTTTATATGGAGTAGTTTGAAGGTTTTAGTCAACCTAAAAAGGAGTATATAATGTGTAAACTAAAGAAGTCACTTTATGAGTTGAAGTAGTGTCCATGGTAATGGTATAAAAGGTTTTGTTTCTATATTATTTGAATTAGCTATAAGAGAAGTGATTATGATTACGACATATATGTTAGAAGTTATGATAATTGATTATTTATTTTTATTTACTATATATGAATGGTACATTAATTGTTGCAAAGAATATGTATGAACTGCAATAACTAAAGACCTCATCAAGAAAGAAATTCAAGATAAAGGATTTGGATACTATCAATAAAATACTAGGAGTGTAGATTTGAAGGATAAAAGCTCTAGAAAACTATAGTTATCTCTATCCATCTATATTGAGAAGGTTCTTGACAAATTTGGAATAAGCAAGGCTAAATACATTGACACTCTATTAACAAATCATTTTGGGTTTCCCTATATCAATGCACAAAAACTATGTATAAATAAAAATAAATTATCCATCCAATTACTATTAGATTGATTAAATTCTCAAATGCTCAAGAATTGTTATAAATTTGTATGTAAAAGTAACTTTCACCTTTAGAAGCAAAGGTAGATGATGTCTAAGGTACCACTTACTAGTGTTATTAGATGTTTAATATTTGTAATAGCTTGTACTAGGTTGAATTTGAATCATGGCTTTAATGAAATTAGTAGTACATTTCAAAACTTAGAAGAAAATGTTGAGAAATAGTTAAATGGATATTTAGGCACTTAAAAAGTAAGTCAAACTATGAGATTGTGTTTAAAAGTCAACAAGGTGATCCTTCGGTTGTGGGATATGTGAATTCAAATTATGTAAGAGATTTGACTAGTAGGACGCCTATCACAGGGTATGTCTTTATATTACAAGAGGGCCAATGTTTTCAAAATCAATATTACAGTATATAGTTGCATTGTCGACAACTGAAACAGAGTACACAGTAGTGTGAAATTTTTAAGGAGACATTATGAGTTATAAGGCTAATAAAGGATGTGAGTATCAATCAAGATGGAGTTCAAATACAATGTGATAATTAAAGTCATTTATTTGGTAAAGAAAGTGTATCATATAAGGACTAAGTATATAGATGTGGAATTTTTATAAGTTCAAAGAGTTGATTACAACTGGACGAATATTGTTAGAAAAGATTCATTCTTTGGAGAATGTACTTGATATGTTAACAAAGTTAGTTACCATAGAGGAGTTCCAAGTATTGCTTTAACTTGACTAATGTATTAAGGTATTAAACATGGTTACAACCAAGCTTATACAAAGTATGTTTAGAAAGGTAGAGATTATTTTATATAACTAATATGCAAATACATGCAATCTTAAAGTTTCATAATGGAAACATCTGTTTTTTGAAATCTTTTTGGGTGAACATAGACAAAAATACGAGCATAGCTCAAATTGCTTTACAGAAGTTACAGGTGAAGGAAAGAGTTAAAGACATGGACGTGTTGATGTGGCAGAGGTATTTCCATGGACACAGCCATGTCTTATGTGCATAAATAAAAAGATTCATGACCTAAGACATGATCATGTCTCAAGCACGTCTATGTCTGCTGAGAAATATAATGATCTACATTAATCTAGGACACAGGTGTGTCGGAACCCATGTCATGTTCTAGAAAAAGACAGTGAGATCCATGACTTAGGATACAATCACGTTTCAAGTCATATTTAGAATAACCAATCTTATTTAAAAATAATTTTTAGTAGATTTTAAGACTAAAAGTCATTTAAACTAAGTTGGGTTTAATAAGAGATTATTTGAGTAAAATTGCATCAAGTAGAGTTTAAATATAAATATATTGTTGTAAGGTTAATTTAATGTAACCATCATCATAATATATTCAACAATTAATAAGTTGCTATTGTCGTTATTGACTTTCGAAGAAATATGTACACTCAATTTATTGAATCTTGTTAAAATTTTTTATATTTTTATTATTTTTTCATACTATTCTATTTTCTATTTTCTCAATATTAATTTATTCTCCATATAAATGCTTCCTTAGCGTGAGGAGATTTGTTGAATCAGAAATGACTTAAAATGATAACCTAAGTGAATGGTTATAGCATGAGGGTATAAATTTAGAAGTGGAACCAAAACGTAATACAAATTCATCTGAAATGTGCAAATTACTCGAAAAAGTTTAGCAGGTAGTACCATAATTCTACTAAGTTGGCGTTGTAGTGTTATAAGGAGCTTGTCCTTTTCATTATCCATTACCATCTAACTATACTATTAGATGTTGCAATTAAAATGAGGAGAGATAGAGAGAGGAACTAAAAATTCAAAAAGGACAATAGAATAACAACAAAAAAGAATGATTGGCTACGCAATACAATTGGGTTACAAGGAGTATATGAAAATGTCACCATGAGAAAGTATAACAGGTGTATACAACAAATCCAAAAATCCAAAAAAGCTTTTATCAAAATAAAAGTCAGTAAATATCAAAGTGATGTAAATTTCTATATTTAGTAAACCACCTTTATAACAACTGCTGGAAGCTTTGATGGGCTCTTAAAGTAAAAGAACTTTCACAAAATATGTATTTGTATTGATAACAAAGTTTATGAGTACAAAAGACACACACACAAAAATACAAATATTTTTTTCGCTAAGAGCTACTGCACTTTTCTCTCAATATTTCTTTCTCACAAAGAGCTAAAGCTCTCAAAATACTTCTTTTTAAATACTCTCTTTTCACTTTTTTTTATACACACATAACTCTCTTGTTCTCTGAATATAAGAGCACATATATATAGGTATGCTAAACAATTTAATTCCAATTTGGCTACTTCTTTAAACAACTTCAATTTCAATTTGGCCACTTCTTTGACTCATGCATGTTTTTTTTACCAAGCATGTTAACTCATCCTTATCCATATGCTTCTTCCATAAGTTTCTAAATTCATCCATAAATTTCCAAATTATCACTAGATATTTTTCTCCAAACCAATTCTTATCTTTTATCATAATTTACATAATTATTCATAATGAAGGAGGGTTTGTATTTTCTAACGTTTCCTGTGGTCAACTACATTAGTCATCCTTTCCAGACCTTCTGCTATAGTTAAATTCAATGATTGGTGAATGTCTTAGAAGGCTTTAACATCGGTGATTGGAGTTGAAATTTTGAGGAATGGTTAGTTTTCAGGCAACTTTGGCTATTTATTTTTCTATCACTCTGATCCGAGGAAGGAGATATGTAATAATATGTCCTCATGGCTATATTTGCTAGGGCAGTGACTTTCTAGCCAGGTGTAAACGTTTGCTGTCTTTGTTGATAAATTTATATCTGTTGCTGTGCCGTTGTGATTTGTTTCAAAAACTCAAGGAAAATACTGATACAACTTAGTCTTTTGGATTGTGAGATTACATCTACTGCCATTGGATCGTATGATTAACAGTCTTTCATTATTAAAACTTTCTTTTTGGGATGATGTTATATATCGCTGAATTTGTTCTCTTCCATTTTTGTCCTTTTTCTTCGTAATGTATTGCCTCTTAATTTAATGTATTAAAAGCCAACTTCTGCTTTATTTGTGGTGTGAGCTATATAATTTAATCTATCAAAACCTATGGCCGTTAGATTTTTAACATTATAACATGATCCAGTTGATCTGCAAATTGCTGGTATAACAAACCATGTGGTTGAGTGCTATTTGCTAAATGTTTGCAGTGCAGGACCATTTCTTGCTCAAATATTGATTTGCGTTTTGCACATTGGTCTCGGAATCCTGAAAGATGTAAAGTTTGTGGTGAAATAATACCAAAGAAACATGCTGAGGAACATTACTTGAATACGCATGCTCCAGTACACAGGTTTTGATTTTTCATTTCATGTTTTGTTATTCAGCAAAGTGGGTGCAATAGACTTCGTAAGAATTGTAATACCAATGTTGCAAATGTTTTGGAAATTAATGGTAAAAATGTGTCACAATTTTTCTCTTTATTTCAATTTGAAAAATTAATCATTCTGAAGATAACTTGTTTTCTTGAACAATCTCTGCTGCATTCTTCTCTCTAAGATGATTTATGAATATTGAGATGATTTCTTAGTCATTCCATTTCATTTTGCTTGAAATAATAGATAGTATTAAAAGATCTTTATGAAGAGACTATTCTCTTGATTAGGGCTCTCTGTTTACTTCTTTTGCTGACTAACCTGTGTCGGACCTGGCAGTCTGTTCATTCTGCAGCGAGACAGTGGGACGTGAAATTTTAGCTATCCATAAGGTGATAATTGCCCCCAAAGGACGTCACATGTGAGTTTTGCGTGTTTCTATTGCCTGCAATTGATCTAGCTGAGCATCAGATAGAGATTATTGTTGGCTTAACAAGTCCAAAATGGCCAATAGATACATAAGTAACCTATTTTAGCACCAACTGATACATGTTCTTGTTCAACTTTAGGATGTGTGTGGGAACCGGACAGGAATTTGTTCATTGTGCAAAAGGTATCTTGGACCTCGAGAGAGATATAACCATGATAGTAGATGCACTGGCATGCCAGATGATAAGGTTAGATCTTCAAGGTATTTTCCCCTCTAATTTTACTCAAAACTTTTGATAGTAACTTCATCCAGTTTGGGTGACATTACTTGTGCATTAGATTCTCTAGTATATCTGGAAACTTTACTGTGCATTGATTAATACGGATTAGTTTTACTTACGGTGAAATCTTGGTAGCCATTATACAAGAATGCTTTAATCTTACCAGCAAATCGGTACAAATTTACATGATTTAGCAGTTACTTGGTGGAGGAAACTTTCCTCCAACTTCTACCAGCACCAGATCAAAAGAGAAATTATTCAGTTATACGCTGCACTATTTCTTAGCTCACCTCTTGTTTTGAATAATGTCTGAAGGCATGTAACGCCGAGCACGAGGTCCACAAAGAATTTAATCACTAGAGTTTTCCAAATAACGATTACTGTTCACAATTGCAGTTACTGGTACTGTTGCTACATTAGGATCGCTTCTTTTCCACAGGAGACAGGACCGTAATCAGACAAAGTAGGTGCACAGAATGTACGTACCAGTACAATTACGCGCTTGTATAAATTGGCTGCATCCACAATTCAGTCACACCAGTGCTGTAAACAGCTTATTCATAACTTGGTAGCTGTATTTGATTTGCAGTTCTGCGGTTTGTTTGCGCCAGACGCATGGTCGGGGTGCTCGTAATAATTTATAAATCACTTGTTTGTGATAAATTATCGTCGGGTCTACTTAATAATTTATAAATTATAACTCACTTGTTATGGTGAAGGACTCGTATTTAAATAACGTGTTTATTTTAAATAATATTTACAAATTTTAATGTGTTTTTATTAGAATTGACAGTTTAAATCTAACCTAATTGATTCAATTGAAAGTTAACAGAGCAGTTTGGATTTATTGGACTTTTAAATGAGGTCTGAATTGAAAAATTGGTCTCAATTTAGGGTTCATGCTTATCTTAAATATTATTTAGTCCGTAAACTTAAAAGTAAAATTATTTAGTGATTAAAAACTCAACTAGCTTAGTGGGTAATTTTTAATTTTTTTAGTTTGATTTACTTTAATAAATTTTATTGTTAAAAATTGACCAATTTGTTAATTAATTAGTCATTTTTGTAAATTAATCAATTTTTACAATTTAAAATAAATCAATTAATTTTTATTTAATAATGTCGTATCTTTTAAACCTTACACTTCTTGATTTTATTCAAAATTTTTAATTATTAATTAATTTTATAAAAATTTAAAATTAATAAATCTTTTAAATGTTAAATAATTTAATTTATTGACTTTACTTCTAATAGGAAAATAACATTATTTTGTACGTCAAGTCTGATTTCAACTTTGACCGCTGTCTAGAGGGCTACATTCAATTCGGTCCAATCCGACCGTGGTCTACAGAGCTACATTCAATTCGGTCCAATCCGTTGCTATTCTCAACTTTAAAAGCAAATGGCCTGAGGCTCATGCTTTGAACCTGGCGAATGTCTCCATCTCTAAATTTACTCATCCCAGGGTCCACACTGTTATATTTCTTAAACAGATCAGTACTTACCAATGATTTACCAATTATTCCTTCATTTATGTGCTGCTAAGGAATATGCAAGAAAAAGGATTAATTGTTTATAGGAAGTGACTCAAAATAGAAATGTCGCGATAAAAAGAAAAGAAGTTGGTAAGTTAGTTTCCACTTGAACAGTTCAAACCTTTGCCGCCATTTCCCATATTAACCGCCGCTGATCTTCAATCATCAAGCGCCTATTGGATGAAGAAAACTTTGCTTAGTTTCTTCCGTTCTCTAGGGGATTGTAGTGGCTGCTCGCGTGATGCTAACGTCTTAACTGTTTCCACTCCACAGAAACCAGGCGGTGCCTTTTCTATCTTTGGCTCTTTTTATTTTTATTTTTTCTTATATTTTTCTTATATGATCATCGTCCATCACTCTATTTCCGATCACTTTCTCGTGTTTTTTTTTTTTTATGCATGATGATGATTCTTATATCGATTGAAAAATTGAATCGTTTTCACGTGGATAATTGAAGTTTTATTGTTGATGTGATCACGAATTTCTTCTGAATGAGTCAGTTATTTGCATAATTATTGCCTGATTGGCGATTTGGGTTCTTCGACATTGAATGATAAATTAACTTCCTTAAATATATCCCTAAGGCAAGTGAAAGGTTGAAATTTATACTCTTTGTCTGTGGCTTAAGCGAGCTAAAATCAAATTATTTCCGCAGCTTATAGGGTTTTAGAGATGAGTGACAATTTCTTTGGGTGAAATTTTTACTAATGTTCTTTGGTGTATTGGTTTTCTAGATTTGGGAAATCAACACGAAGGAGAAGCTTCAAGACACAATAAGCACCGCAAAATGTCAGCTCACCCTGTTCGTTTGCATATTCAAGATCGCCATGTAATGAAATCTGACATTACTATTCTACACATTCACCCGCATTTATGTGTGTTTTTCATTTGTCTTTTTGTCATCGGTTTATGCTGTTGAATTTATTGCTTTTTGGTGATTCTGGAAGGGTATGCGTGCTACTACTTTTAGTTTTGAGGTATCGTGATTCAATTTGATGTCTTGATTTCTGCAGGTGGTACTGGACAATGGCATAGTTCAAGTCACTTTATCCAAGCCAGAGGGAATTGTCACTGGAATAAGATATAACGGCATTGATAATTTGCTTGAAGTCCTTAATCGTGAATCAAATAGAGGGTACATGGTGTTACAGTTTTCTTAAACTTCTTCATTGGAACCCGCCTTAGTTCTGCTCCTTGTGCTGACTATATGGTTTTTTGCCATCCATATACTTTCCTACAAGTCCAGAAGTTAAAATTTTGTGAAGTTTCATATTTTGTACCTTTCTGTTTATTATGTATGAGTTTTAGTACTTAATTGACCATCAAATTTTAGTAGTGATATGGACAATACTATTCAGGTTTTGGCATATGCTTATCCCTGCGGCTATGTTAGGAACCATAGCGAACAAGTCCTCCAGCTTCGCAACACCCTATTGTGATTACCATTTTGCTGTAACTAATG
>JANZXP010000002.1:4045934-4066491 GCA_027576715.1 Erythroxylum flavicans
ACTCTTTGGTAGCAGAAGGCCTAGCAATTAGAGAAGCTTTAAGCTGGATCAAAAGAAGAAATTGGAATAATGTGGTAGTGGAATATGATTCTCAATTATGTGTGATAGCCTTAAATGATTCTCGTTATGAGGATGAGTCTGCTTTTGGGTCTATAATTCTTGATTGTAAGTTTCTTGTTACAGAGATTGCGAGTAGGGTGGCTCATGAGTTAGCAAGAGCGTCTTATTCTGTGACAGATCAGGTGGAGTTTGTGGAGAATCCACCTAATTGCATTGTTGAGGTATTGAGTTTGGATAATTAATAAAGATAACCATTTTTATTTCAAAAAAAATCATAATCATAAGTATCTTTCGAAAGTTTTACAATAAAATAAAATAAAATATTATTTTATTATTTAAAACAAAATTATAATAAAATAGAATAAAATGTAATAAAAAATAATTTTATATTATATCTCTTCCCGTCTTAAACAGTAAAAGTAAAAAACTTCTAATTTAAAAATTTACTATAGAATATAAACAATATTTTATTATATTACATTATAAACTTTTAATTTTTTTAAACAATACTTTTTTAATATTATATTTATTTCCGTTTGATTCTTTTATAAACCATTTCATCCAATTTCGTAAAAAACTTTAATGTCTATCCAAAGATATTCTAAATATACTATGTTTAGCCGCTTGCAGATTTTTCAACTACCAAGAAAAGGATGGACACTCTATGCAGTTAATCAATGCAATATGCATGCTTTCGGCGTCTTAACAATAATAAGCAACTCTTCCACGCGTCAATCTCTTTTACGAGGGCCATCAGTAATTGCTAAAGACAAAAACTGGACATAAAGTCGCAATATTTCACTCTTTCCTTTCATCATATTTCTTTCCCTTTATCTAGACTCATCGTGCCTTCCACGCTACAACGACTATTCACCTAACAATAGTTGGCGGCTAAGTTAAGGAAGATTTAAGGGAAGCGTGCTCGCACAGTAACATATTACTTTGAACACACTTACCAAGATTCGTAGAAGAAAACTAGTGTAAAGGTAGTTTGCTGTTTGCAAGTACTTGTGAAGGTAGTTAAGGACTGCTCATGTCGACACCTGCAGTGCAACTGCAAATTGAAGATGATCGTGTAAAATCTCCTAATACAACTTGCATGTGATAAATTTTGTTTCTATGATTTACTTCATTTTAATAGTGTGGAATGGGATTACTTACATATAGGTGGTGATGGATAATGGGATAGTTCAAGTAACACTATCAAATCCAGGAGGAATTGTCACAGGCATACAATATAATGGCATCGACAATTTGCTTGCCGTAGATGACGAAATCCATAGAGGGTATTATCTATGCATGATCGTACAATT
Source organism: Erythroxylum flavicans (assembly GCA_027576715.1). Classification (NCBI taxonomy): domain Eukaryota; kingdom Viridiplantae; phylum Streptophyta; class Magnoliopsida; order Malpighiales; family Erythroxylaceae; genus Erythroxylum; species Erythroxylum flavicans. The sequence continues at coordinate 4,047,308 of JANZXP010000002.1, forward strand.
CTTTTTGCATTTATAAACACGTAGAGTTCTAGAAAATGACTTAGAAAGTACTTGTAAAAAGGAGAAAGCTGATACAGGTCTTCTATATGAAATTGTAGGTACTGGGATTATGTGTGGAGTGAAGCAGGAAGCACCGGCACAACAGGAACATTCGACATGTGGGTCGTTTCTTTCTGTCATCTCATAGCATTCTCAGAAACACCAAAACCTCATTTTGAATTGTTCTTATATATGGTCATTACCATTATTCTTCATGGTCTTTACTCATTACTAATCCCATCCCGCCAGCTTTGAAGGAACAAGTTTTAGAGTTGTAATGGAAAGTGAGGACCAGGTGGAGATCTCGTTCACAAGAACATGGGATTCCTCTCTCGAAGGGAAGTTTGCTTCTCTGAACTTGGACAAAAGGTAAGGATTTGAAGTTTACTTCTTAGAGGAAAGTATCTTAGTAACTATTCTGATAATACATGGATTTGTCAATCCTCATCAGGTTCATAATGCTTCGAAATTCTTCAGGATTTTACGCATATTCAATCTTTGAGCATTTAGCGGAATGGCCTCCATTCAATCTTCCACAAATAAGAATTGTATTTAAACTTAGAAAAGACAAGTAAGAGTTGTTTCCCTGTGTGTAGTTAAATTTTTCCTTAATTCTGTATACCCATTACATATATTATAGAATTAGTAAAAACAGGAAATATCGATCAAAAAAAATATATATTGAACTATATATGCTTTATGTGAATATTATTTCTACATTTGTATGCCCATAGGTTTCATTATATGGCAATAGCAGACAACAGGCAAAGATTCATGCCACTCCCAGATGACCGCTTACCAGAAAGAAGCCAACCTTTAGTAGTTCCAGAAGCAGTCCTACTAGTCGATCCGGTGGAGCCCGAGTTCAAAGGAGAGGTAAACTTAGTTATAATTACTAATTTGTTGATTTTCCCGTTAACTCTAGTTAAGTCAAATCTAATTAAAGTCTACCTTAATTTTTTTGCTGATAGTTAACTTCCAGAAGGAAATCTATTGGTAATGACCCAAATTATATCATATAAGCACTTCAGGATTGTCCAAGTACTCTAGCAGCATATGATATTGATACACAGACTTTATATATACGTATACAGGTGGATGATAAGTATGAATATTCATGTGAGAACCAAGACCTCCATGTTCATGGATGGATATGCTTTGATCCACCTGTGGGGTTCTGGCAAATAACACCCAGTAGTGAATTCCGGTCTGGTGGACCCCTGAAACAGAACCTAACCTCTCATGTTGGTCCCTATGCTCTAGCAGTAAGTCATCCATTCATCTAACCAAGCTTCTTTTCACTTGTTATTCAGAAATTATGCACAAGTCTTTTTCTATGTTAACGTTCTCCAATCAACTCTGAGTTCTGTGCACAAGCAGATGTTCATCAGTGCCCATTACGGTGGAGAGGATCTAGTGTTGAAATTTAGTCCGAATGAGGCTTGGAAGAAAGTCTTTGGACCAGTTTTTATTTATGTTAATTCTGCCAAGGATAAAACTCATGCTCTTTCACTCTGGGACGATGCTAAAATTCAGGTTCAATCTGCATAGTTGACAATATCTGCTGCATATCATTTTCAACATTTTCAGCTTAGACACGTAGGAAATGTAACTAACACACATAGACTTCATTACTTTTAAATTTTTAATTATTCAAGTTTATGAAGTTGAATCTCTGTGTTAGTATTTTTTGGCTGTTTCACGTGTACTGTTACTCGACGTGCATTTTGAGATTCACTTCTGGTGACTCAGAACTCTGACTGCCAACACTTTATTCTTTTTCTTTTAATCCAAAGTCCTTCAAGGAAGTCCAAAGTTGGCCATACAGCTTCCCTGATTCGGAGGATTTTCCCCTATCAGATCAACGGGGTAAAGTTAGCGGCAGATTACAGATCAGGGATAGGTACACACACAGCTATATATGCTCTATGCTTTCTATTTTTATTTTTTTTTATGAACATTTCAATCTCAACATCAGTATTCTTTTTTATGAACATTTCAATCTCAACATCAATAAACTATAGAAGAGAATAATGCTACATAATATTAATAATTTTACTAAACCTTTTGTCTCAACTCAACTCACATATCTTAATTTTCCTCAGAAGTTAAGTATTCATGATATAGTTGGACGTAATTTTTGAATAAATCGAAATTAAATTTAATATAATTTAACTCATTAATTTCAGATTTATTTGAATAAATTTTTTATTAATTGGAGTGAATTAAAATATTTAAATTTGAATTTAATCAAATCTGTTGAAATCAGGTCAAATGATTCTTCAAAAAAAAGGAAAGAAAGAAAACAGGGAAAATGAAATGGTTAGTCGATGACTGACAACGGTTCCCATTTCCTTGTCGTGGACAGGTATGTTAGCAAGGAAAACTATAGCGTAGGTGGTGCTTATGTGGGCTTAGCACCTCCAGGGGATGCTGGGTCCTGGCAAACAGAAGGCAAGGTGATCTAGTCAAACATTTTGTTTCATCTACAACACACTTGGAAGTTCTTAATGACCTTTCTTTTCAGGGATACCAATTCTGGACCAGAACTGATGCAGATGGTTATTTCTGCATTGGGCATGTCCGTACTGGAAATTATAATCTCTATGCATGGGTTCCTGGTGTAATTGGGGATTACCGAAATGACACCATCATCGTCATAGCTCCAGGTCTTAATGTTTTTCCCTTATCTAATTGATCTATTTTGACAATTAACATGTAACTGAATGCTCCAAGTAGGCTTTGACATCAACATGGGCGATCTCTTATTCGAGCCCCCAAGAGACGGCCCAACTTTGTGGGACATTGGGATTCCTGACAGGTCCGCTGCAGAATTTTATGTTCCTCAACCTAACCCCAAGTACATCAACAAACTATATGTCAATCATCCTGACAGGTTAGTTCTGTACTTGGGATTTTCGACTTTTGAGCAGCAAATTATGTCATTGAATGTACTATGATCTCTGACTTCCATTTTCCGTTTGCAGGTTCAGGCAATATGGATTGTGGGAGAGGTATGCAGATTTATACCCTGAAGGAGATCTAGTATATACAGTCGGAGTTAGTGACTACAAGAAGGACTGGTTTTATGCTCAAGTCAACAGGTTCGATTCTTTTCGTATTCGAGAATGTGAAAGTTTGTGAACTTCCATTTGAAATTGGAATCAAACGAGTTTAAAGTTAATTGCCCTGTAGGAAGAAGGGTGATGATGACACTTACACAGCAACTACTTGGCAAATCAAGTTCGAACTTGAGAGACTAGATCAAACTGGAAGCTATCAGCTTCGACTGGCATTGGCAACAGCTAATATTGCAGAGCTGCAAGTATGAAATATAACTTCACAAGTTATAGATACTAGTTTCATCAGTCTGTGATCTACATGCTTTTTTTCACCTCTAAAAACCTGACACTTTTGAGTGATGTGTTGTTTACTAAGGTGAGGATAAATGATGCAGAAGCCGATCCTCCCCTTTTTTCAACTGGAGAAATAGGGCACGACAACACAATAGTAAGGCATGGAATTCATGGCCTTTACAGGCTTTACAACGTAGAGATACCGGGCACCATGTTCGTGGAAGGGAATAACACCATATATCTCACACAAGCAATTACTGATAGCCCTGTTCAGGGAATCATGTATGATTATATTCGCTTAGAAGGTCCTCCAACTCCTGACAAGATATTCTGAATTCAACAGCTCCAATTGGAACTAAAATAAACTCGTATGTTTATAATGAACTCAATCTTTCCATTATTTATATCAGTTTGTTTAGGACTAAATTCAATCAGTTTGTTTTATTATATCAGATAGAAAAGAGAAAATGAAAGGAGAAGGGACTAACTGTAAGGCAAAGACACGTGATTGTTACACAGACTAAATAACAGTACTAATTAAGATGTTGGATTGTTGGAAAGCCAATAATGACCAAAGCCAATAAATAATTAAACAAGTCCAGATAAAGAAGCAACCAATCTGAAGAATTTTCGTTCTCCTTTCAAGATTGAACCTGTGAAACATCAAGCATCCCCTAAAATAATAAATACAAACAATTTCTGGAGTCTATATATTGGAAATTGTGAAGTGAATAAGGTACTTGATGAATGATTTTTCAGTTCAGAAACAGTCTGAAGATAGATTGTTCTAATTAGCTTGAACTGCGAAGTTCTCCACCGTCTTTGGAACGACAACACAAGCATCAATTAACATGAATACAGTCTACTCTCGGAGGTTGTAATTAAGTCTATCATGATAAAGTTACAGAGGCTTGTCAAGCCTTTTCTTGGTGTTTTCGGCTTTATCAGCAGCCTCAACCTGCATCTTCTCGGCCTCTAGTTCTGCTGCTGCTGCTTGGTTTTCATTTTTCGCCGTCATTTTCTTCGCCTGTTGATTTATGTGTCATGTAAACGAATTGAATCAGAACAATATCTGCCAAAACATGTAATAAGATCATAACCAAGAAAAGGGTACATGCTTTCTCGAGAAATATGGCGTCTGAGAGTGTAAATGTAAGTTGGTCCTACTCCCACCTGACCCACAAATAAGGCTTTAACATAGGTGAAACCTTCCTGTAACGAGACTAGGAACGATAAACAGCTCTTCTTCATACGTGACGTAGCTGAAGTATCATGTTTTCTCCTGGTTGTAGTTGCTGTGGTGGGTGACGACACAATCTCTTCCATTGTTACTCTTCTTTCGGTCGAAGTTCCTTTCCCTAAACGGATGGTAAGAGTGAAAAGTCAGATACTAGAGGGATGTAGAGTTTTGGGAGAAAGCCCGTCAATGTTTACACGTCGCTCGTCCTGTCTATCTTACGTGGTTTGCTCTTTTGTCGTACACGTTTTAACTGGTGGTAAAAATTGTGAACAAGAGGCCGAGTTTGAGGAGTGAAAAATCATTGTTATTAAAAGAAAAATATAAAATTCTTTAATAATTTATAAATTATGAGTAAAAGATATAGAACTTCTTTGTTTTTAAAAATTTTTTAATCTTTAAAATTTTTAAAAACTTTTTTATAATTTTAATTTTTAAAAAACCTATTATTTTAGACATTTATTAAAAATAATGATAAAATATACGCGATATAAATATCATTAGTAAATCAATTAAATATTACTTATATAATAATCTAATCTAGTTCTTAAGCTCTAACCATACTAATTAAACATGGCTTATATTAATAATTTATTATAGTTATCTTAAATTATTAATTTATATCAAGTTTAATTAATTTAGGTTGAGTTTAAGAGATGAATTATATTATGATGTTGTGATTTTTGGTTAATTTATATATGATGTTTATATCATATCATACGTGTTATCGTTACTTTTTAACCGAAGTTTAAGAAAATAAATTTTTATAAAAAAAATAAAAACTAGAAAGAAATTTTTAAATTTTCAAAATTTTTAATTTTTTCTAAAATTTCTTAAACTACAGAAAAGTCTATGTCTTTTACCTTAGAATTATAACGTTAAAACAGAATTTAAATAAAACATAGGAACAAGTTTTATAGATAAATATAAAAAATAATGATTTATTTAATAAAATAATCCAAAATAAGCAAATTATAGGACCATTAAAGTGGGATATGCCTTTGAAATTTTAAATTAATTTTACAACAATCCCTTATTTATTTCAAAATAATTAAAAGAATAATTAAGTACTATTGGATTAAAAACTATAATGTAACAATTTGAATTTTAGACTATGAAGCAATACAATAGCTTATAAATTCATTGGTGAAGCAAAATTATATATTATAAGTTACTTTTATTAGTCATATCACACCCCCGTAATATCTAATTTTCATTATGGGTTTGCGCTAACATGCATGCGCCTAATTATTTATGAGTGCTCTAGAGATTTGCTAGATTCTGTTAGAAATGACCCATTCCATACTTATATAGGTAATTGTATCAAACGTACACTGCAAATAAATATACTACCCATAAGGAATATAGAAATCATCAAAAGCTTAGCTCATTATCATTTAAGTTGTAGTGTAGCACTAATTATACATCATAGAAGGGAAAGAAACGTAGGTTGAATTGCCATAATTGTTAATATCTTGTATTGACTTTAGTCCTATTCCTGTTGATGTTTCAAATATTTGTTTATTTCCAAATGGCATTGTTAGAGGATTAGACAAATTCATTTATGTTTTTATATAATCAACAAATATAATTTCATCTTTAAGTAGTTGGTTTAACATTTTATGTCTTAAACGAACGTGTCTACTTTTTGCCATTAAAAGTTTTATTTTTCTGAATGACTATTGCAACTCAGAGTGCATGGACATGGGAGTTGTTGGTTTATTCCTAAAGGAATATCTGCTAACAAGTTTCTTAATCACTTACAACATTTTTGGTTCAATGGGATAAGTATTCTATTCCTAGTGTATTCTTGACAATTACATATTGTTGTGCTTGGTTAGAAAAAGAGTCAGAATAGCTATTATCATATTTAATTATTCCCGGACCTTAAGGAATAGCTAAAGAAGACATAGCCTTGTCTTTACCTATTCTGGGTATGTCAAAATAAACATTACAACGTTGAGGACCGAAATTTCCTTGTCTCCCTCGCTCTCGTCTTCACGCTTCACGCTCTCATCTCCCTCACTCTTGTCCTCTTCGCTTTCGTCATTACGCTCTCGTCTTCAAGCTCTCGTTTCTCTTGCTCTTCACGGTCTGGTCTTTTCTCCAACATTTCTCTGTCAATTGCACAAATTAGGTATGTTTCTTGTAAACCTAACTTCACTGCTTTTTTTTTGTTTTTTGCTACGAATGTGGTTGTTTGGCTTAACTCATCATCTAAATAGCTTTTGTGATGCTCATTTGGCCTTCTCGTGTCTTCCAACCAACTTGACCAAGATTTTTCTTTTGGAATTTATCTGCTGCTCATCTCTTTCCCGTGTCTGTGTGCAAGTCTTTTTGGAAAAATCATCTGAATTACTTGAGACGTGTTAATTTCTAATTGATATGATTAAAGGGGGTTTGAGTTATCTGGGTGGTATGAATTATGTTGAAGATGCGTTATCTATGTGGTATTAACATGGATTGTAGGGAGTCTGCGTTATCTGGGTTATGGTACTAACTAGAAGAGTTTGTTCCCATATAGATTTCCATTATCTGCGTTATCTAGGTTAGAGCAAAAACTAGAAGAGGAAACCACTACATTGATAAATTATTGTTGGTTTTTAAATTTGAAAACAGAGAATAAAGGATTAAAGTTGAAAAGAAATAAATGTAAGGCATATATAATAGTACATAGTCTCAAGCATAAGTAAAAGGATATATATAGCAGTATATATATACTGTATATGTATATACAAGATAGACTAAAGCCTACAAACACAAATATTGTATATGTATATTTACATGTCTATGTATGATATGTTATATATAAGACAACTAGAATCGTATTATAGACATACATATAAGGACAATTAATTGTATAGACAAAGACAGATTGTCATAAAAATGGGAAGTTCAACCACGTCTGTTTGTTTAGCTGAAAGAGTTGAAATTCTTTTAATTTTGTTTATCAGATGGGATAATTAGCAACTGCTTGACTTTCATCATAAAGTGTCATATGCCTATATTTAATAGTTTAACAAAACAAAAGAATAATTTAATTGACAAAGAAGGTTTAAATCTGCAAATGCAGCTAACTAACTATAGTAAATATATTTGAATTACACAGAGTTATGTCTCAAACGTATATATATATATATATATATATATATATTGACCTCTGCATCAGCTTTCACCTGTCCACTGCTAGTTGCATCATTTGTTTGCTTAAGAGGTATTATTTGCTTGTCGATTGTTTGGTATTGGCATTTATAGTCCTTGCTTTTGCCCCAAACAACAAGATAAAGGCCTTCAACTATGACAACACCACCGAGAACCCTATAAATTATAGACCAGCGTTAGTTCTCTTGGGTATCAATATTTTGTGTCATCAGGGTGCTAATGAGAAGTATCTTATTACCTTCCCAAATACATTTACTCATTCAAAATGATTGAACTCATGACAGTGACAATAACAATGCATAGGGGCCTGAAAGCTATAATAAATACAAGGCCTCTATCCTTCATACAGAGAGGTGACTTGGCTAAATGTTGGTAATATATATATAGTTAGGTGGAAGATTCATAAGGTTTAGCTTGGAGTTATTGGATTGAATGAGTAAAACGTATCTGACTTGTGCACTAGATATGCCTTCTTGCCACCTACTTAATATACCCTAATTTTCTTGGAAGAGATGTGCCAACCGAATACCTACAAGAGGTCAAATGAAAAGCACCAAACTAAAATTAAAAACACTCGAGGATGAGTATTCTTTTTTTCTCAAATCACTATAAATGAGACTTGAAAGACTTCAGTTAGCAACCCAACAGCAGTATGTGCCAGAAAATTTGTCATCAATTGTATAAATAAAAGCATAACTTCAAGAATTATTAAAGGTATAGCATGTGTTAAAAAAAAGGGGTTATAGCATTGACAACAAATAGAATCAAAGTAGTAGAACACAAGACAACACAAGTACATTTCTTAAAGCAATAATACGTTCTTAAAGCAAGTATCTAACACCTCTTCCTTGCTTTAAACACCCCAAACTTCAACTTTCTTCCTTAAAAGCTCAAATTTGCTAGTTGAAAGTGACTTTGTGAATAAATTTTGTCAATCAATCTCAAACTTCTTAACATAATCAATAGTACTTTGAAAATGGCTTAAGATTCTTTTTGTTATTCTTAGTCTATTTCACTAGCACAATGCATAAAATGTTCTTCCTTATCCTTAGCCACTAGGGTTATTATGCTTTTTATGCTTTTGCCTTTCTTTCTATCTTCCTTAAGTTGGTGTTGGCTTATTTGAGTTAAGGTCTCATTTAAATTGTTTCTTTGAGTTTTGGTTTTTATGTTCTATAATCCCCTCTTTTTAACTCTGGAAATATTATCTTCTTTTTCCTCTCTTACTCTACTTTATGCCTTCAACTATTTTGAATTATTTCATGGTTGTTCTCTTACATTGTACATTGTTTGAACAAATTTATGTAAACACATTAGAAATTTTATTTTTTGCAGTCATGGCTTGTTTTAGTTTGAGTTTACGTAGAAATGTCGACAGAACAAAAAGGATATTGTGGCTGTCTTGACTGTATGGTTGCAATTGTGTAATGATTTTAGTTCGCTATTCAGTTTTTTGACATAAGAGGTTTCTTTATATAGTTATAGGCCAAGGGTTAGAAATTATTTTCTAAATTTTATGCAAATCGAGATTATGTGAGGCGAATTGTGCATGAAAATGACGAGTCATTTATTTCAATGGTTAGGATGAATAGGCAAGCTTGTTTTAGCTATGTGAAATGCTAGAAAGTATAAGATGATTAAAATCAACAAAAACATGCTTATTGGTAAAGAAGTAGCAATTTTCTTACATATTATTGCTCATCATGTTAAAAATTGAGTTGTTAAGAAAAATTTTAGAAGGTCAGGTGAGACAATTAGTCGGTGTTTTCATAGTGTTTTAAATGTAGTGATGCATTTGCAAGATCTTTTGTTTAGGAAACCTGAGCCCATTCCAACAAACTCTTCGGACCATCGGTGGATGTGGTTTAAGGTAGATAATCACCCTACTACTTTTATAAGGAAATATAGTGAATGTGATTAAGGTTCCTCATTATTTTTTATTTCAATTGAATTGTAGAATTGCTTAAGTGTTCTAGATGGGCCATATATTAGGATTAATATGCCAATTAAAGATAAGCCTAGATTTCAAACTCGTAAGGGCGACATTGCAACAAATATGTTAGGTGTGTGCACACCTGACATGCAATTTGTTTATGTTCTTCCTAGTTGGAAAAGGTCAGTAGCTGATGGTCCAGTTCTTCGTGATGCAATTACTAGTAGACATGGACTAAAAGTGCCACATGGTAAACTTTCGTATATGATATAGGAAGGTTGTTTGAAATTTTGTATATGAGATAATGTAAATTGAATAACTTATGTAGTATTTTTTTATATAGGTTGCTATTACCTAATCGACGCAGGTTATACAAATTGTGAGGGCTTCCTTGCACCTTATAAGGGTCAAAGGTACTATTTGAATGAATTGCGTTAAGGTTACCAGCCAAGAATTGCAGAGAAATTTTTTAATATGAAACATGCGGCTGCACGCAAAGTAATTGAGAGGTGTTTTGGGTTACTAAAAATTAGATGGGCTATTCTTAAGAGTCCATCATTTTATCCAATAAAGACACACAATCAAATTATTATAGCTTGTTGTTTGCTTTATAATTTTATTAGGCAGGAGATGAGTTTTGATCCCATGGAGAGTGATTTAGGGGATTATTTTCACACCAATCTAGTTATTATGGAGGAGTGTATAACTGCTATGGAGGAGTGTATAACTGCTATTGACCGAACTAATGCTTGGACAAATTGGAGAATTGAATTGGCATGCAAAATGTTCAGTGAATGGCGAACATCTAGGCAAAATGAGAATTGACAAATTTTAGGTGTTTTATTATGTTTGAGTGTTAGGAGGTTTTATATTATTGTTTATATAAGTTATTGTACTCTTTGTCGTTTATGTTGTACGTTGTTATTGTAGACCATATTGTTCTCGTAAACTATTCATGCTTAATGTTAATTGGTATAAAGAATTTTATGAATGTTTTTATCTTTCCTTTATTATGATGATTTTTTTTGTTTATCAATATTGCCTTAATTTGGTAGATAAATACGTCGATGAATTTCCCGTCAATTATTGATTCTCAAAGTTCAAAAGGAACAAAAAGACAGTGGAACTATGATGAGGATATTGTGCTAGTTTCCTGCATGGTTCATTTGCAGAATGTGGGAACATACAATGCTGATATTGGATTTAAAATTGGGTATCTCAATGAAATAGAAAGAAAGGTAGCAACAAAGCTTCCTAATTCAAACTTAGAAGCGAGACCTCACATAGAGTCTAGGATTAAGACTTTAAAGAAAGAGTTCAGTATTGTTTATTATATGGTAAGGAAAGATATTAGTAGATTTGGATGAGATACCGAAAGGAAGATCGTCATTGCTGAAGATCATGTATGAGATTCTTACTTAAGTGTAAGTATTGAACTTTTAACTTGTTTTAAGTATTTTCTTTAACTACTTTCTTGTCATTTATATAAATTATTGATGTTGTTTTTTTTCATCTTGTCAGAGTCATAAAGATGCTGCTCAATTTCGAAAGAAGAGCTTTCCTTTTTATAATGAATTGACTGTAGAGAAGATAGTGCAAATGGAAATGATGCACAAACTGCTGCAGATATTCTTGAAGAAATGTAAACGCAAGAAGGTGTAGGTAGGATAAATGAAGGTGATGAAAATCAATATGAGCATTGTTTGCATGACATAGATAAGTTCTTTACCCAACCTCAAACATCAAATCTTGAAAGACAAACCAAAACTATTTCAGTAAGGAGGAGAAAAAAGAGAAATGTACGAGAGAAGTAAGCCGTGCAGATTCACTTATTATTACTGTCAGGATGTTGGGTGATACCATGAATTAGATTGGAGATAAATTGTGTAAGAGTATTGGGACTAAAACGTATATTCAATAAAGAGTTAAAACTTTAGATAGTGCATTGAGTGAGATAGAGGGAATCACAGATGATAAAAGGAATACAATTTTAGGCAAAATTCCTGATCTTCGTACACAAATGCTTGTTTTTTTCACTCTTGTGCCTTCTCGAAGACTTGGGTGGGTGAAGCGGTTTCTTGCCACACATTGAAGATTATGTTGAAGTTTAAATATTTTGTTTACTTGTTTAAAATATGGTTGAACTTATTTTTTGTTCAACTAAATAACGTTTTAGTAATTTAAAGCCCTATGTTATATTTATTTTCAATATCTTTTCATTGTTATTTTATAATGCAATTGCGACTATATAATGAATGCTGACATGAGTCGGTCGAGGAAAAATCAACCACTGCAAAATATTGAAAAGTCATATGTTAAGAAGAAAATTATTAATAATAATAATAAGAAGAAGAAGAAGAAGAAGAAAATTAGTTGTAATAGTTATTATTAATAATAATATTAAGAAGAAGAAATTTAATAATAATAATAAGGAATTTAATAATAAGAAGAAGAAGAAGAAAATTAATAATAATAAAGAATTTAATTACTAATAATAAATTAAATCACAAATAATAATAATAATAATAATAATAATAATAATAATAATAATATGATTTTTTATTAGTTATTCTTTTTTCATTCCTAATTTATATTTTCAAAACAAAAATTAATATAAATTTTTTTAACAATAAACCAAATAAAATAATACTCATTTTATTCTATTTTTTATTTTTTTATTCCTAAAAATAACCATTATATTTCTTATTTACTTTATGGGTTCAACCAAACATGACAGTAGTAGTAGTCTGTCACCAGGTAAATTGAATTCCGCGACCCCTCAGCAACCAACTCGAAATGTCATTGGGGTCTTCCACATTCCAAGATCCTGCAAGGATTGGAGTTCCCAAGGTCCACACCACTAGTTCATTTTCCAAGCTCAGAATCCACTACCGTTAAATCATCACACGGAAAGTGGGGCTCTCTACGATTACCAAACCTTAAATCCAACCTGTAGTCTTACTCGACATCTATGTCTTCTCGTCTTCGTGGTCTGGTGCTTGATTCAAAATTTTGGAAGGAAAAAATGGCCAACCACACTCAGTCTATGACAACAATGTTCAATAACTCACGCCCGATTACTCCAAATACTTGGAAATTACAATTTCTAGTGTAGTAATCCCCGGAAATTAGCTTCCAGAAAACGATAAGAGGTCGGCCTGGAAAAGGCGAACTGGGTTTGGACAAAAGTTTTGATCAGTGATGTAAGCAAAAAAAAAAAAAAAAGGTATGGTTCCAATTAACGTTCAAATGGGCAGTGGGGCTAAGTATTATGGAGTCAAAGTAGCAGGAGAAACAAACATTTTGTAGCACTCAAAGCAAGATGAGGAACCCAAATTCAAGGAAGGGATGGAGAAATGTAATGCTTGGCTATCTCTCCGAGGGCGACAATTCACATGACTTGGCGTGTAAATGGTCTCCAATGTGCCAGAATGCGAACTTTCCTGACATGGGTCACATTAACCAATTTTCACTTTCAAAATGAACAGATGTAACATGCAGAAGAAGACTGTCACTTAAACGCATAAGAGAAGTCATCAGTAACATGCAGAAAAAGCCAAACCAAGAAAGATATACATATAAAGAGAAACTACATTATTATTATATATTATAAAAATGAATCAACTGTTCCGAAGTTTAAGCCTTTACTTAGGTATAGATTTACATGTCGAATGCAGGAAAAGGAAATCATTGAATATTTCAGGGTTTTTTTTCCTGTTTGACTGACATGGCATGGGAATACAGCCTATGATTAATATTATAATACATCATAGGAACTCGAGATTTTGAAAGCTAATAAAAAATGCTTTAACGTTATTTCCTACGAAGGTGTAAACTAGCTAGTGCGGTACAACTTTACAGCCCACGTTGTTAAACAGCTTCATTGTTAGGTTATGTTTTATCAGATGATTAGGTTTAGAGTCCATCCTGATCTTTTACACTTTAATTCACTCTCATACTGTTTTCCACAAAAACACGTATTTTCAAAATTATGAAACTTCCGAGCATTAGATTCTTTTCCACACCAAGTGAAATTTCATAGTGATTTCAACTCTGATGGAGATATGTTTCTGCCTAACCATGTCTCTGTAGTGGGTCTCCACGACTAGATGGATCCAAATGATACTGTCATCGATTATAAAATGAATCAAAACTAGAACAATAATGATAAGGATCAGATCATAGGTACATATATCTTTTTTCATGCGTTCTCACATCTCCTCCACGTGTAACAGTTGCCAAGGCTTTTGTCTACATTAATCCCTTTGTATACAAAAGCAGAAAAGAAAGAGAGAAACTAACGTGGCTGCTGCATGAAAAGAGACAAGCATTAGAACAAACAAAAGCATAGTTGTTGATGATGTTTTAGGGTAAAAGATCATACCCACCTTTTATTGACCCACTCAAATCACTCCTAGTGTAGTCCATGTATGGACAAATTGCCCAAACCTCTGACAAATCATGGGGGACATCTAATGGTGGTCCTATATTGAGCCGCGGGGGCAAGTGGCCTCTGCCCATTTCTAGCTAAGTCATACACACACACATACATTGTGAAGAAGTTTCTCTCAAGACTTTTATTTCTCTGGTGGGTCTATGCTCGATCTTTTGCATCATTTAATTACTTGATAATGTCACATTGCCAAAGGTTCACGGCAAATTCCCATTTCTCCACATCATGTCTAGTCTCTTTCATAGCCAAGTGGACAGTTGCATGATGACTACATTGATCACTGTTAAGCAAAAGTTAGCATAAGACGACCCTAATCAAGAAAGTTTTATCTTTTCAGGATAAAACGTGACAGGGTCTACTTTGTTTGGTAAGCGATGGGGTTGCATCTGCTTGTAAGGGGCTGTGTTTGCGAGAAACTTCGAGGAAAGATTAAATGGTATGTTAATTTGTTTTCACACTAATGATGGGACAAGAACTCTCATTCTCTATGGGAAAATGAAGAAAGATTTGGGAACAGTTTCGTTGGAAAACTTTGGCACTGCCCAATGTCCATACTACGCAAAAGTCTCGTCAGGAATTGGCAACACTCAAGACATTTATCAAAGGTGGTCGTAACCAATAACAAATTCTGTCCCAAGAAAAGAATTTCGCCATCATTTGCTTAGAATTTGTGGAATCAAAATATGAATTAAACACCTTTACAGTATGTGGACAAATTTTGTGTGCCTTTGAAATTATATAAATTCTGATTTTGACATAAACTTGCATGAGAGACCAATCAATCGTAATTTATTATTGATTTATATTCCACACGAAGTTAGCACTTAATTCCATCTAACCACTTGTTAATTTTCTCCTCATTTTTTCGTATATGAAAATATCTGATATAATTGCAAAACCAATCACATAGCGACAACACTATCGTTCTTTTGACTATCATGAGAGGTATAAATTATAATCTTGTCTTAATTAGTTGATTAAACCAAATTTCAACTATTTCATGTGCATCAGGGCCGGTTTGAATAGGGCGAACAATGACCATTGAACATTGACAAAGGAGAGAGTCATAGGGTAAGATTCCATGATGCCAAAGATCGATATCATCTTGAAGTAATTTGAAGATGGAATTGAATATGGGTTAAGCACGTGCACTTTCTATGTTTATGATCAACAAACACATGCTTATATATTCACACATACTCTCCCATCATAGTTCGTAAACCACTTCTTTTTCTTTTTGCTTTTATATTTTTTTTGCCAGACTAATTAGTTACCGTGCCTCCTAGGTCAATACAACAGTGAACCCACTAGCTTATTTCGCCAATGATGTCCCTTCAAGCCCCCACTAATTGAGCAATCATCATGTTGTCTATATATTTTAAACAAAAGGGCAAATCATGACCATCTTGAAAAGGAGCCCAACACTTATGCCACTAGATATGCAAAAAAGAAACGTTAGTCATGAGATGTGGGGTTTTGCTCTTTCACTCTATTATGGGAAGTAAGACTCAGAAGTACGTCTATATCCACTTTGGCCAGGAGCGTAAAGAACCAACAAGAAGTAGTTACGAAGTTGCCAGCAGAGGACTTGGTACTCCTGGGGACCCTATACGATAAATGGAGTTGGGATTTTTGCATCACCCCACCAATAACGTAGCCATCTTTAATAAAGACCCCCTAGTCACCATCCATTTCCTGCCCAATTAGAGGGAAAAGAGAGATGAAATGTAAATCCAAGAGATATGTAAAACTTAAATATATCTTCTTGGTATATATATATAGAAAATAATTGAGATGCCATGGAAGGTGGGTTGGTGTATCTGTTTTATGCGCCATATATAATTCACATAGAAAAAAGATTTTATTAGAAAATTGAACTGTAATAGAATTAATTTCTCTTGTTCAGTTCTTAAACTCAATTGTATTGTGGACAAATATTTAGTTAATTATTTGTGCAAATGTTTAAAGACAATAGAGTTTAGGAGGATAAATTATTGTTCTAAACTGGTGTCGTTGGAGGGTAATGAGTTGGTTCTTTCTCAAACAAATCACTTGATTTGCACAGTATATTAGAACAAGAATAGCCAAAGCAAAGGAAGGGGGGAATGACAAAGGTTGTGGGAATGGAGTGGTCATGGTAGGTGGGCGGCACATGGGTCCACTGCCATAAGATGCCTGTTCTAATTGGCGTGTGTTTCCCCTTGGCTTCATGGGAAGGTGCAAAGCGGTAGTATAGTAAATAGGTAATCAAGTTTTTTGAACTTGGAAGCCAAAAGGAAACTGTACAAAAGAAAGAGGCTTGAGACTTGAGAGGACATAGGGAACTGTGGTAGTGGTACGTGGATTTTGTGGGTTGTGGGGCTTCAGAATCCGTCTGACACCAACAAATTTCCGTGATTTAGGATCCATTGCAACCGTCTAAATTGGGAGAAAGCCCCCATCGGAGGTGTTCTTTCTGCATTGGCTACGCTCTGTGGATTGAAGTCTTCAATAGGATAAGGATGGGATGTTTTATAGTCTTCTTGTCTAGTTATACCAAAAAAAAGAAGAGAAGAAAAACAAGATCTCTTTCTTCATTCATACAATAAAAAATTTGTCAGGGACATGAACCCAACAGACTTTTGAGCTTTAATCTCTCCTCTTGTTGAATCATTCAACTTGATGATGACAAAAGAAGAAACAGCTAAAGGATAATGATATAGCAGGCTTGGTATTTTTGTTTAATTATACATATAATTAAATTACTCGACTTATGAATTGTTTCTCCATTTTGTGTTGTTATAATATTATATAAGAGGAAGGGAATACAAGAAAAAGAAATCTGTTTAAGATCTAATAATTCTCATTTATTTTATCGTTAGTTTGTTACCATCCGCAGGTAGGATTGGAACTTCCTATCCGATGTTTGGATTCAATATTAAACAAGAAACTCTTAATTATCTTTCACTTAGAGGTGAATTATCATTATTAGAGTAATCTTTTGTTTTTCAAATTTCACTATACAATGAAGAAGAGATTCAGACATTAGTGTGAATGCAACTTCCCTTCAATTTACATTTCCATAATGAGGGCAAATCTAACATCCCAAGGCAACTCGTCAACGTCAACCATAGAAAAAGGCAATATAAATAATCGCTTAAAATTAATTAGAGAGAGAGAGAGAGAGAAAAAAAGTCTATTTAAGACATCACATACATTAACCATGCTTGTACTAGACTATTAGTTAATAATTCATGGACTCTACTAACCGTGATAGTGGAAAGTTTCAACACCTCCCAATTGCTCTTGACTTACTCTTTGTCAATGCATTGATGATTTTGGTTGATACGAAAACAAGATTGCGATGCCTGTTGTAAATCATATAATTGAGTATATACGATTTTTTTAAAGAATATTATCGTTGATAATTGAGACGAGAATCTTAGAATTTTCCACCATGGAAATTAAAAACTCTGTATATCCTACATATTCATTTAAACTAAGATATAGAACTTCAATATTAGGTCTATTTACACGAGTTTGTTTATATATAAGCAATAGCTACCAAAGCCATATTTATATGACCATAAGATTTAAGCCATACGAGGCGGTAATTCTTTGAGATGCAACAAACTTATGTAAATAACTTTGTTTATTAGATAAAATTAAATTTGTTATACATAAATGGATAACCCTAAACATGTATCCACCATAGTATAATTACTCATATTCTATAAACATATTAGAATCATTCAAAGCCATAACATACTTGAGAGATCTGTAAAGCTTATCCCGTTAATCATGGTAAAACTTTCATGTGATATGTATAGAACTTGGAATGAGAAAAGTCCATCTTGGACTCAATAATGAAAGACACATAAATGATAATCTGTTCTGGCACCACAACAAGCAGTATCTGAAAACCTTTATCACATGGCCATATTGCGGAAAAGAGCTTATCTTCAAGTGGGTACAAAATAATGTCGCATAGGACACATGATGTTGGAGGCTAATTTGGAATGTCAATGAACTAATAAGTGCTTGATTTGTTGGATTCGGTTCGAGCCAATTAGGGTTTGGGTTGTTTTAGAATGGATGTGGAATATTACAGATATAAAGGGTTATTAGTCCTAGTGTTTATCTACAATTAAGGATTTGAATTTTAATATGCTAGCTAGCGTATCCCAATCAATTTACATATCAAAGTTATTCTCACTCTTTATCGATAATTAGAGATTAAAATGTCAATATATATGCTAGCTATAGGATCTCAAGCAATTATATTTCACAGATATTTTTTTTACTATTTATATGTAATTAAAGATTGGAACTATTAAAACATAGTTAAGTATTAGAATCTAACATGCTATTGGATTTCAATAAATCCGTTAGTTATTTTTATTTTTTATTTTTATCAAAGAAGTACTCTACTTTTGGATCATATAATTTTAATTTCACAATAAATTCAGTTTAACTCACTTTTTAATTCTATATCAAAAAGCCTTTCAATTTCTTTGAAGAGAGAGTAACATTCAGAAACTTACGTATCATTTTGATTATAGTTTAATAGAAAGTGAATATGTTGGCATCGAAGAGTTGGAGGTCAGCTTTCAAGCTGTCAGATTACAAGAAATGTCTAGTATGTGGTTTATCACCTAAGAGGATAGGCAATCTATCGCCTTCGCTTGAACCCCACGTCCACGCATCTAGCATACCACAGAGATGGAGATGAATGAACTTGGTCTTCGATTTCTTATCTTGTGACGGTTGTTTCGGTTCTGGCCACATGCAAAGGTCGGAGAATACTTTCGTATGGAATGGGTTAGATTTGACAGGGACAAGCAATTGCCAAGTTTGAGTTTGACCCTCCGGTCCGGTCACTAATTTGGAAAAAAAGAAAAAAGATCATTAATTGTCATTGCAAAAGATTAACATTCAGAAACTTACGTATCATTTTGATTATAGTTTAATAGAAAGTGAATATGTTGGCATCGAAGAGTTGGAGGTCAGCTTTCAAGCTGTCAG
>JANZXP010000002.1:4070091-4103902 GCA_027576715.1 Erythroxylum flavicans
AAACCCATCAATATGAATGCACCACCCATGAGAACGAAGAGGAATAACGTACCCAGAAGAGAGGACAGATGATAGAAGGCTGGGTTGACTTCCGGTGGGAGTTGGGTGTTTGCTTTCCGTAGACTGATTGTTGCCATGAAAAAGGGGGTGTTTGACTGCCGAGAAAGTGAGCGAAAGGCAGCGACTTTGTGAAACTCTAGTGGCGACACGAGCGAGAGGTGTGCTGCTGTGTAAGTCAAAAAGAGAGGGGTGTGCTACTGCGTGAGAGAGAGGGACAGAACTTGTCCAACAGAAAGATTTGGTTATGTTTACCTATTCCGGATGTATGCGGAATAGGTAAAGACAAGGGGGTAGCATCTTTAGCTATTCCCCCTTGTCCAAGAATTATTAACGTTATGAATGGTTATTCCGTAGTTTTTTGTCTAACCAAACAAAGAATATTTAATAAGTAAGAATAGCTGGGTAATAGAATACCTATTACCCTCAACTAAATTGGCCGTAAGAGTTTATTCTACTTCACGAGTACAAAACAATAGTGACTCTCCAAGATTCGGTAGGCCCTTCTTCTAGTTGAATGAAGGAGGAACAATCAACGTAAGGTTATTTTATTATGTTTTTTTAATGGAGAAAAAGCACAAAAGAAGAGTACTCGTCTTTAAAATAATACAACACACACACGTACATTCACACACACATATATATGAACACACAAGAGAAGTGAACCTATGAAGAAAAAAAATAACGAGATAAATTCTCCGTGCTCTCACAAAATCTGGATCCTCACATTAAAAAAATCTATAGATTTTTAACATTAAAAAGATCAATATAACGTCAAAAAAATTAAGTAAACAATAAACGCATGTTTTTAAGATAAACTTATAAAAAAAGTATTTACCTAATAAGATAAATATTGAAAAGCAAAACATAGGACCATCAAAGTGGGGTAGGCTTAATTTTACAATATTAACTAGTGTTGGCAATTAAAGTCCTGCTCATCTTGATTCAAAATTAACAAACTAAGCTTGGGTTGATCAAAATCGGCGTAAAAGATAACCTTAACAGTCTAAATAGTTTGAACTTTCCTATCAAAATAATGTTATTTTAAATTAATTACATCAAAATGTTCTTTTATGATAACCCGAATTCAAACCAGCGCAACTTAAGCTTGATCAAAAATTCGAACTAGATTCTAATTACATGTAATGAATATCAAACGAAGCAAACTAAGGACGAGTGATTGATTACTATTACTAATTTTAGCCTTATTTGTACTACATTTTGGTTTATATTCATTAACTAAAATATAAACGTTTATTATATTATTTAAAATTTTAGTTATTTTAAATTATTTAGAGATACTTTATAATATTACTTATTGGAAAACTTTTTAAAAATCTTCACTAATTAATTTAATAAAATTGACATTGATTAAATCAAGTCAAAGTAATTATATAAATTTTATCATGTATAAAATAGTAAATAACACAATAACTTTTATCATAATAATCTAACATATGTTTAAGAAATTATTCTACAACAACAACAACACTCAGTATAAATCTCGCTGAAGCGCGAGGTCTAGGGAAGTCTAGTAATACACAACCTTACTCCTAACTAGTAAAGAGATTGTTAATAGTTAAGAAATTATTCTAAGTATTTTTATTAAGATACAATATTTTTAATGATTAAAGTAATAATAATATTTAAAAAAAGTGAAACCAAATAAAGATTTAATCTTTTACCTTTTCTTATTATATAATAATATATATGCTTTATATCTTTTTTCTTAATAATGAATTTCAAGTTGTCCTCAAAATTATGTCCTCAAAATGCAAAACTTGTTTATATATGTTTACTTTATTATTATAGGAAGGAATTTTCGTTGTGATGTTTTAATAAATTTATATTATCTATTTTTTCGTTACTTTTTAGTCAAAATTTTAGCAAGTGATGACGAAGATGAATAGGAACTGGACAGGGCTTACGATTTTTGGGTCAATATAGTGGACCGTTAATTAGAGAAAGAAAACGGGAAGCAACCCAAAAGGGAGTAAGGGTAAAACAGTCAATTCAGGTTCTCCAAATCTGTCGCAGCTATATATACCCCGATCCTCAAAATCTAGGGTATATAAAGCCGCAAAATTCTCTCCGCCCAAAAATTCTTTGCTCGAGCAAACGTTCAACAGACTAAAAGATCTTCGTCGTCAATCCCTCTTTTTCGTAATTTTCCTTCCCAATTTTTTATATGTACATATGCAACGCTTCCATCATTCCATATGTAATGATCTTCACGGATTCGAGTCCCTTGATTTCTTCTTCTTTATCTGCTTTTTTTGTTGTTTTCATTTCCTGTTTTGTTGGCTCTGAGTTTGTGATTTTATGTGATTGATTTTGTGTCTGGTCGCAGATCTAAAGTGAATGGCGACTTTTGAGCTGTACAGGCGCTCGACTATCGGGATGTGCCTGACGGAGACTCTCGACGAGATGGTTTCTGCTGGTATTCTCAGCCCGGAACTAGCGATCCAGGTTCTTGTCCAGTTCGATAAGGTAAAAACTTGCACCAACCGCCACTTAGTCGTTATTCGTTGTTGTATGTAATTCCATTTCTTTTTGTAATTTTTGTAGTCTATGACTGAAGCTCTGGAAACACAAGTGAAGAGCAAAGTTAATATTAAGGTAATGCTTTTGCGCAATCCATTTCTTGTTTTGGTTATTTTCTACTAAGCTGCTTGTATTCTGATTGATTTTACATTTGATTCCTTGATTATTAGTGTCAGACAGTCTTCTTTAATGCTGATGGTTAGTTACATCTTTGGCTTCGGGTTCTTTTAGTTTTTTTATTTTCTTTACGATGCACATATTATTTGAAGGAGGAGGTTAATCGATGTAAATTTATCTTGGACGATTGCGGTAGTATTAACTTGGGATCTCTAATATAGTTCGTATGTACATGGGTAATTTAGTAGTGAAAAGGATAAGGGTCCTGGGTTTTGTTAGTAAAGAGTGGTCTGAAGTATAATGGTTTAAGTTAGCAGTTACGCATACAAAATGACATTGTTTATATATTCTAATTTGTGTCTATATGGCAATCGAATGTTGGCGCCTGGATGAACTATAAGTATGCCGTTTTCATTTGTGCAACTCAAATTTTCATGGAATTTGTTTCTACTTCTTCAGTCTTGTATTTAGATGTTAACAATATTGTTTGTACTAATTCATGTGGTTGATTAAGCTTGCTGTTGTGTTTGTCTATCCTTCAACTTATCCATCCTGGATGATATTATTCCCCTTGCTGTGTCCATGGACAGGATTGCGTTAATTTCTTCCTACAACATTTACTCCTTCAGTTGTATTTTCTTCAATACGATGCTTGCCAACCATCATTGTTGGTGCATCAATTACTGTGATTGCACATTGTTGTTGATTCTGCCACATTATGGTTATTGATCTCACATCCTTTTCAGTAAAACATCAAATGTACATCTGTAGAATTAATTCTAAAGAAACTTTACAAAAATGTCTTTGCTTTCAAATTCTGAACCTGTGGACAGGTTTCCACAGCCTTAATGTGTTTTTGTTTTCTACTCTCTTGAGCATGGTGTTAGAGGACTATTGGAATCTTCTGTCACAGTAAAACGCCTGTGATTGTTTAACTCATATTGAGATGGCTTAAAAGCTAAGTGGTGTCATCCTTTTATTATTAGTGCTACAGATCCAATCAGTTTCAGACTATATAAGTACGTGCTTTCAGCATCTCCATATCTTAATGATATCTGTGATGAAAGGTGATAGATAGATATAAGAGCGAGTCACAGAGTTGGGGAAAATTTTGGAAAAAACTGACCAGGTCCGGTACAATTTTCCCCCCTTCTTCTTAGGAGCACAACTCTCTTAGTGGTTGCAATCCCATAGCTTGCAATTTTCTGATTACAGTGGCACTTAAATGCTGTCTTTACCTTTTAGGATGTGGTTTCCTTTATCTTTTGCTGGAGAGGACACATTATCACTTCCCTTGTTTGATTGCTGTAGTGACATGCGTCCGATTGCAATTGAGCTTGCATAGTGATTAGTTTACAGTGGTTTCCAGAGCCATTTTGTATGAAGGAAGGAGTACCTGGTCTTCAATTTTGAGGAATTGATTTTCTCTTTAATGAGAAAAAAATTTGGTTGTATTTCTCTGTATTTAATTGTGTAATGGAGTGATGGATGACTAAAAAGAAGGAAATTGACTGAAAGACAACATTATCTCCCTTGTCATAAGGGTGAAAGGCACTGTATTAAGAATGTTTTCACTCAGCTTGGTTATCTTTTGAATTGTTGACTTGTAGTAGCCATGGCAAGGAAGAGGCTGATATATCTGAGATTTTGTATTTTGCAGGGGCATCTACACACCTACAGGTTCTGCGACAATGTATGGACCTTCATTTTACAGGATGCACAGTTTAAAAATGAAGAATCCCCGGAGAACGTTGGTCGGGTTAAAATAGTGGCATGTGATTCAAAGCTGCTATCGCAGTGAGTTCCCAGTATTCATTGTCTGCTGTGTCAAGGTGGATGGTGGCAGGAAAATTTAGTAAAGTTTCTCATGGAAGATTGAATATTAGTTGTGCATTCATCAACCTTATTACGACTATGTTATTTGAGGATGGTATGTCCCACGTTGGATGATAAACCTCATCGTCTATTTTGTAATCTCATCTAGACTAGATGAAACAATTTCGGAGTTGGGCCATTGAGTGATGAATCATGGACAGTGCAGTAGCGTCTTTGCGTTTTAACATGATCATTCTTGTACTTGACTAGATGCATATTTGTAAATGTGACTGGTATATCTATGATCTGTGACTTAATGGACTTATTCTCTTTTCTCCATGCCAAAATATTGGAGTGTTAATAGATATCAAGAAGGATGATCAACTGTAGTCCTGTTAAGTTTTTATATTTTTTGTGCAAGCAACAAGAAAGAAAATAAATGCTCTGCCTTTGGGCTTTTGTATGAACCGATCATTTAGCATGGCATCCGAAGTGAGAGTCAAAGACAAGACTAGTAGACTACCTCTGTATGTTATTTGGGGTAAGAAGGAAAAAAATAAGAAGCCTAACTACAGTTGTACAAATAGTTCGCATATTTATTTATATACATACATTCATCCGGTTTAGGCATGAAGTACGATCAAAATGGCATGTTGTTAAGTGGGAAACTTTGTTTTGAGCATAAAAATCATACAACTATTCTTCACAGGAAAAGGAAAAACCACATCTTCCGTCGGAATGAATAACAGTTGGAAGTGATGTTTTATCTTTTTCAGTGTTATGATATTAGTGTCCTTTCGTTCATCGAGCCAAACTATTAGTAGAGTAGTTTGTATGATAAGCACATTGTATGATCGGCACAGTTTTTAACTTTCAAGCTACCTATCATCATTTATTATTAGGAAATTATGAATTTCATGAAAGCGTAAGCAAAACCAAAGTAAAGAATATTAGGAAATTTGGAAGAGCTGTACCGAAAGAAAAAGAGTTGGAAGAGCAGATAAAGGCAAAAAAGGGAACAGCTCATCTGTTGCTACATCAAAAATTTCAGGTCAATGTCTTTTACAGCCAACAATGTCTAGTAAGTTACACATACTTTGAGATCCCATAGAAAATTATCACAGCTCATCGTGGATATGTAGCAAAACTTTCAAATCAGTTTGTTTTGTACATAAGAGTATCTTGTAAATTGCCCTTAATGCCGTCTCTGCGAATATTTCAAGAATAGGAAATGTTAATATCATACAAAAACAGAAGGCTATTTCTTGCAATTTATATAAAATAGGTCAAAACTAGGTACACGTCTAAAATCTGTTCAAGTAGTGAAGGTTATATGACTTTGCTAGAGCACAAGTCACGGCTCATACACATCAACTACTATGAAAGACCATCTTAAGCATCTGATGAGTGGGCCTTACTCGAGTTACAAAGTTTAAGTAATAAGCAATTACAATGCTAAAACATCTGAATTTGTGCACAAGCTCCTTACAACAGTCAAATTTCCAAGAATTTGTAGACCATAAGGACATGGACAACTAAGTATGACAGATATGTTTATGAAAAAACAGCTCTAATATCAATTAACACATTTCAAAAAGCATATCATCTACTAATTCTGAAATCTGGAATAGAGTACCTTGCGCTTCTTCAATTTTTGTGATGAATTGTTACTGTTACTGAAGCTTGCCCGCCCACCATTATTTTTGTCCAGGTGTAAGGCCTTTATTTCATCATAGAAACTATCAGTCAAACCATGCAACCTGGAAACAGAAAAGAAAAGGAGACATTTTGGAAGAAGCATTAGCATCAATCATTGAAACAAATTTGAAAAGTTCATAAAAAGGAGTCACTCCTACCCATTTCTTGATTTCTTCAAGAATTTCTCCTTCTTTCTTTCCATCTTTGTAAGAGGAACACGAGTAAAGATATCCTCTTCTTGTCGTGCACGCTCCTCAAGTTGTGCCTGAATCCTTAGATGTTCTCTGCTCTCTATTCCAACAGTTTCTCTAACCTGTATTTAAACATGAATTCAACATGGTCAACAGAAGCTTGTGCATGAAGCCTCCAAAAGCCTATATGAAATGAAAAAGATCATTGCTTACCTCTTCTGGTCTCCCTTCCATATCATCTATCAATTCTTTAATATAAGGCTGTCTAGCTTGCCTTAAAGTCTCTCTCTCTCTTCTCAAAGCATTTCTTTCCTGTCTTGAGATCTTATCCTCATCCATAATCGCAGGGGCAATTTTGGGAGGTCGATACAAACCAACATTACCCTACAGCATACAAACATGGGCTTAAAATTCAAGATTTTGATATAAATACCCATTGACATTGTGACACTGTCGAGACTTACTTCAGGTATCATTTGAGACTTGGGTACAAGCATGTCAGGGTTGGGTCGATATTTCAACTGATCCTCTGATTTTTGGGGTGCCTCTGCATGACTTACCTTCTGGGACGCTTCATTGGTTGAATGCCCAGCATCCTTCATGAGCTTTTGGATTTGGTACTCAAGCTTTTTGTCAATTGGCCTGATCTATTGATGAGCACACAAGTGAACCAAAGTTCCAACTGACAAGTAAATAAATATCAATGGAAACTCGCAAAGATTACTTTCATACCTTCTCCAGAAACAGCCTAATCTCTACAAGGCTCCTAACAACAGGATGTCCTTCAATAGAAAGGCCTTCTGCCTTGCGAAGCAAATAATATACGAGTGACTGACAATAGTTCAGGAGCAGTAAATGCTTCACCTCAAGATAGCTTATCCCGTCTCCTGTGGGAAACCTATTTGCTTTCACCTATTGTAAGGAAGAAAAAGAAAAATATCACCAACATGCAAAATCTACTTAGTAAGCATGAAACTACAAGAAGCAATTTAAAATCCCAAAAGTGAATACTGTTTGGGCACCCATCATACAGAAGTTTTTCTAAATAATTGTAATAGGTAATTCTACACCTAATTCGAATTGCAAGAAGCAATTCTTCCCCACCTTTGCAGTCAAATCTTCCACTTTATTTCTCAATGCATCCAAGCCATCTTTCATTTCTTTCAACACTCCAACTAACTGGGGGGCTTCCCTAATCAAACACAAACAGAGAGCAAGAAAACTAGTTAAACCCATTAAAGCTAACCCTTCAAATCCTCATGGCCAAACTTTCTGAAGTTGATGACAAGGCAATATCTAGTCAGTTACCCACATTCAATGTTGCTCCAATAACAAGACTGAACTGCAAAACCACCAAAGCACATACACTTACTTATTTATCACGCTTCGAACATTGTCCGAATCAGCTGTCCCCATCATTCAGTTAACGTTTACCAACTCCTAGACCTACATTCAATTCGCGAGACCAGAATCCCCTTTAGAATAAGTGTCAATATCAAAGCAAAGCCTTAAGCTTGCAGGTAACAACAGGTAGTTGACTTGGGCAGCTCACCTCAAAGAAGAAGAAGAATTATCGAGGAAGAACCAGAGACTGGCTCTCAGCTTAAATTATGCGAAATTGCAAGACAAGGGCGTGTTAGGGTTTAAGCAGTTGTCATGTCTGGGCTTCACTGGCCCAAATAATATCTTTTTACAATTGGGCCAATGAAAGTCAACTGTGATGGAGTTTTAACTGCTTAGCCGTGACGCTATCCTTTCATTTCCGTTAAGGCGTTGACAAAATCCTCCAATCCCAAGACGCAGGACACGTTAGGCAATAAAATCCTTGACAGGGACATCTCAGGGCACGTTCTTCGGAAAAACCAAAGCGCAGCGAGCTCACCGCCGCATCCTCACATTCTCTTGCTGCACCCGCACCACACAAGATTCCATCCTTTCCCAGTCAGCAGTCACCACTTACCATCAGTGAAACCAAAATAAGTAAAAAGAAAAGAAAGTAAAAATAGCAATGGAAACAAAAAAAAGGAAATAAAGAGAACGGAAACAAAAACACGCACACTCTCTCTGTCTCCCTTTCTGTCATGCGTCAGCGACCACCTCGAGGATCGGATCTTCGCTGCTATAATTTTACAAGAGTCCGGTTCCAACGCGTCGATGAATCGGTCTTAAATTATTGCCTTTTCATAAATAAAAAGATGAATGCTTACGGATTTTTCAATTGCAATGGAATTATTCTTCTTGTCGTGGCCCGAATTCCTTAGGGTTTGATCCTCGGTTTTGTTTGGCCAATTCTGAGATTTTCTCATGAAGTTATACGCAGTGAATGGGTTGCATTTGAATTTACTGTTTTTTCGGATAATTTGAGTGCGGATTTTGGAGTTTTGAAAGTGAACAGCATTGACAATGGCGGTCTCGCCCGTGAAGGTCCTCTTCGGGTTCTTGGTGATTTCCATCACGTTTTGGATGTTCCTTGTGTAAGTTCCCCGATGCCTTCTTTTCGTCTTCTCTTTTTTCTTTAATTTTGTTTGTCATTTTGATGATGTGCGTTCGCATTTTCTTGCTTGCATCGAGATTTGGTTTCACACTGGCGTTTTGTGAATGTTTTGCGTCCAATTCAGGAATGTAAACCTGGATATCAGTGATCGTCACTTTCTGAAGTTTCGATTAGTATGCTTTTAGAATGTGTGCATAGATGATTGATGATCAAGTATGGTACTGCATTGGTTAAAAATTCTGCTTGGTGCATCATCAAATCTTCTGAAAATAAAATTAAGCTCGAAAAGCTCCATTGTGAGACGAACTTGTTTCCATAATTGCTTTCTTTGGTCTCTCAAGCCACGGATGAAATATTAAGATTAATTTTTTGTTTGGCCCCAAGTTGCTATATTTATGTTTAGTAACACAACTGATGTTACTTGTTTTAGTTGCTAAAACTGTATCTATGTCTTATTGCAGGGTTATTTATAAAGCGTTGGCATTTTTTCTAAGCCGGAAGTTGGGGGCATCTATTGAATTCCGAACTGCTGGATGGAAATCTCTTAGGGATGTCGTGGTTAAGTGCAAAAAGGTTTATCTTTCTCTCAACTGAGTTTCCATGTACCATTTTTCTTTTCAAAAGTGTGTTGGCAGCAGTGACCACAATTTGCTCCCTGCAATTAGCTAATAACTTTTAAGGGTATAATAAAGGTTCAGTTAACTATTATATGGTTTACTAGGCAGTAAATGATGGATAGTTCTCTTCAATACCATCTGTAACCCTTTCTGTACAGTGAAGATTTTATGATTATAGATCAAACATGCCTATTTTTGCTTGGAGTTGTAAGATTTTTTTCTATTTTGCCATTAGTTCACAGTTTCATCATTACTTTTGTGGTTTCTTAAACTACTGTGGAATTGATGTGCACCCTTAGGGACTATTATCTCTGATCTGATCCTTCTTTTCTGAAGCACTTGCCTTATACCAATTATGAATCTTTTGGTCCAATTAGTAAGCTTTCATTAATTTCAATAGAGAACAAGAGTTAAAGCTGCAGCTTGGGCAAATTTTTCTTTTCAATTTTCGTTCTTGAAAAATTGATTTTTTTCCCTGTCCCTCTTCACCTTCTTTACCTACATCTTCTAGATATGTTGTTTTCCATTTGGTAATAAAGGTCACCTATTCCCCAAAAATTTATTTAGGAGTAGAGGTATAGGTCTCTGAAGTTTATGTTCTTTTGACTACCATAATTTACAGGGTGCTATTGAATCCATATCAATTGGCGAACTCAGGCTCAGTTTGCGCCAGGCCTTAGCTGGACTTGGAGTTGTTACCATTTCTAGAGATCCAAAGCTGCATGTGTTAATATGTGAATTGGAAATCATAATGAGGTCCTCCAACAAAGGCACACGTGAATCGAAAACACGGAGAACTAGGTCTCGTTCTTCAGGTGGGGGAAAGTTTATGTTTGCAGCTAAGATAGCACGATATGTGTCAGTCTCAATTACAGATTTGGTTTTGAAGGTAAGTAATGTTTAACTAAGTTACTATTCTAAGGAATCAAATTAGCAAGACATATTCATTATAGGTCTCCCATGGATTACAATATTAACGGTCACATTGAGGTATCTGCAATTGATGATTTTTTCAATAATTCAATCTCTAACATTATAGAGTACCTGAAAGACTCATGAAAGTCACTGTGTTATGAAAGAAAATTTGCCAATTTCTTTTTGGGTTAGTGGGTCTGACTGAGAGTGGATGGAAGTTAATCCTTGCATTTCAAAATCCTCCTTTTAAATATTTGCATTCCTGGATTTACTTTCTTCGAGGCAAAAGAGTCTATACATTGTGCTTATGCTTTGACCGGGATTTAACTTAGAAATCCACTAAAGTATAGACTAAAACTCCTCTGAGATGTAGGCTAATCTATGGTGAGGCCATTGTTGAAACTGTTCATTATAGCTAGTTGACCCTACTTTAGAAGTTAAATATTCCAATTTTAGTTGACTTGTTAGAATAAGTGGCTTGTATCACCATTTTGTTGACCATGCAGATGCAGGGTCAGCACAGTTTGCAACTTGATGCAACATTTTCTTTTTCTGTTTATCAATTTAAAAATGGCGTGCAATTATCAATTTGGATTCATGAAACAGTCAAAAACAAACCTGCATATTGTGGCCTGCAAAACAACCTGGTCAGATCGAACATCAAGCTGACCTAACTGATTTTATGCTGTCCATTTGTACTGTGTGCTTATGATATGTTGTTAAAAGCAGCTGGTTGGTAATGCAATACTGAAAATTTTGAAAGTACGTTGCTTTCTAAGTTGATAGCATTACGTATTAATTATCGTGTTCTGCATTCTGTTTAATGTATATCTTGCACCATTATATTTAGCTGGTCATTGTTGTGATCTCTGGAAATGTTGCAGACGCCTAAAGCTATGGTTGAGGTTAAAGAACTGAAACTCAATATGGATGGCAGAACTGAGCAAAATTTGTTGGTAAAACTGTGCATATTACCTTTTTCTATATACGTGGGTGAACCGCGTACTAGCAGTGACCAGCTATCCAACTTCAACAATGATGCTTCTACTGCTGTCCATGAGGCAGCATCTGGTGCAATTGAAAGGTCCGGTGCTGCTTTTAGCTGTGAAGAGTTTTCTCTTTCATGTGAATTTGGTCATCACAGGTATTTCTCTCTTGACTTGTTCATTTCTTTTGGTTTCTGTATATTGCAAACCTGTCATTGCTGCTCTGTGCTAGCTGGTTTGATGGAAGCATTGATATCAGATGTTTGGACTTCCCCTTGCATAGCTCCTGATTTCCCCTCAATAATTCTCACTCTCCTTATGTTCTTTTAACTGGCTTGCAATGTATGAGTTCTTTTAATTTAACCTCAAGGAGGCCTGTTTTATCACTCAAAAATGTCTGTTCTTTTTGGATGTAGAGAAGTAGGTATGATGATCCAGAATGTGGACATTAATTTTGGAGAGGTTATTGTGAATCTGAACGAGGAGATGCTTTCAAAAAAGAAGACATCAGATGCTGTTTCTCACACGGACAGAGGGCCAATTGTTGATTCTGCAGTTAGTGAAAATCCACCGAAGAAAAAATCATCACTTGAAGCAATAACAAAGTATGCTTCTGTGTTTCCTGCCAAGGTGAGTGGGTTTTAGTTATAATTTCAGTGGGTCGAAATTCATACTTAACTTCACTTTTGACTGAACGTGATGATTTACATTTCCTCAATATTTGAGCTACAGAGGGTAGCTTTAATACATGTTGGACTTTAATGCAGCTTGCGTAGAAAGAAATTATCAATTGCTAAATAATGATTGTTTTACCTGATAGGTTTCCTTCTCTTTACCGAAATTGGATGTGAGGTTTGTGCATAGAGAACATAATCTTGTTGTGGAGAATAACATCATGGGTGTTCAATTGAAGAGCATCAAATCACGGTCTACCGAAGATATAGGAGACAGTACACGCCTCGATGTTCAGATTGATTTCAGTGAGATACACGTATGAGAATAATGACTTTTGTTGAAGCTTTTCTACTGTTGTTATTTCACCTTCGTCAGTAACTTGTGAACTTGATGACATTTTCTCTGCCTTATATTGCAGCTTCTTAGAGAAGCAGGCACTTCAGTTTTGGAGATTTTGAAACTTGATGTTGTCTCCTTTGTCTATATTCAAGTACAGGTAAGCTTTCTTCTATTCCATGCTATTGTTCACTTGAAATTCTTCAATTAAATTATCAGCATGAAATTCCATGCTGATAATGTTTTCAAGCATGGGCTGTTAACTTTTCTTTATATTTATAAAAGAGGATTTTTGTTGGAAATATATCGATACCAAAATTATATTTTTTTCCCTGAGATGCTATCCTGTGTTACTTCTTGCTTTAAAGCAATTGACTTCTCTCTATTTCTTTCCTTTTTCATCTCTCTATGTTCATCAGCTGTATTGGGTTTTCGAACTTTTATTCATTTGTTTGTATTTGTTTCCTTGTTTTCCAATGATCTTAATATTCAGCCAATATCGCCAGTGAGAGCTGAAATTGATGTTAAGCTGGGAGGTACGCAATGCAACATTATAATGAGTAGATTAAAACCATGGTTGCGCCTCCACTACTTAAAAAAGAAAAAGATGGTCCTCCAGAAAGAACCAGCTGCTACTCTAAAACCACAATCAAGTGACTTCAAAGCCATCATGTGGACATGTACTGTCTCAGCTCCTGAGATGACCATTGTGCTTTATACGATCAACGGGCTGCCTTTATATCATGTAAGTGACATTCTTATCATTTTTTGGTCATTACCAAATTTAGTTCAATTATTGAGCCCTTCTGATTCTACTGTTTGCTTGTTAGTCAGCTATTGGACATTATTTATCCTCTGAAAGACCTGTTACAGAAAATTGTATTTTTATTGATATCATGTTTGTTAATGATAATGACTATAATCTTTTGTCGTTTACCATTTTGAACATTGGTAAATTGTAAATTACCCTTGAAGGTAGAAAAAGTTGGCATTTCTCCATTCATAGCTTTGTTTGTTCCAAAAATTAAAAGTAAAATCACCTAGGAAATCGGCATGGCACTATGCCACAGTTTGATCAAGCGTCTATTTAGTAATCTGGAAATCTGTTCTATACCAACTGCAGTTTAATCTCTTCTTTTCTTTTTCTTTTTCTTGAAACTGGGAAACATCTGTTGCACAAATAACTGGAATTGAGAAATTTGAAAATTTTTCCTGGAAGAACATTGTGGCAAATCCTGTAAGTTTTTTCCTATTCTTTATTTTTCATGTTGATGGAAGATATTTAATTTTGTTTTTCTAGGGACCAATCAAACGTTTAGTAAATAGGCCAACAGCCCTTTTGGTCCACTCTCATCCTTCCCCCAAAAAAAAAAGAGATAAAGAAAAGAATAGCTAGAAAGATGAAGGACCATTTCAGGGTGCTTGTACATTAGGCTGAGTCACTATTTTGGTTTGTTCTCTTCTTCCTTTAACCCAATCAATTGTGCCAATGGGCTATCTCAGTTTCTTCCATCCTTTAGGACCAGCAAATTCCAGTAGAGACCAAAAAGAGAGCTATAAAACTCTCTGGACCTTACGACTGGTAAGTCTAACTTACCAACCTGTAGCATTTTCAAGAAACATATCATGTCATTGGATTCCAGTGGTTTAACCTCCAATACGCGGGCAACTATGCAACAAAAAGCTGCTACATAATTTTGGCTTGAGCTTTATTTTTTATCCCAAAATTGTCTGGTTTCTGATAGTTAACAAAAATGGAGTTGTGCTTCTCTTTCATACCGATATGAAATTAATAGACCACTCCTTTTTGAAATGTGGAAATAGTGGAAAGCTGAAACTTTTCTTTTCTTTTTAAGCTTAGACCTTTGCTACAACTTAGAACTAAATATAACCGAGTACCAAATTCTTGTATGTACTTGTTTCCAGTCACCTTTTTAATTGAATCTATGTGACCATCTATGCTTCTTTAGATGCTATCTTTTGCATAATTGTTTAGTGATTATCTCATTAGACCTGTTATGATGAATCATTCATGAATACTCACCCCTTGGATTAATAAGGTATTCAAATGCATGGCTAATGAACACAACTAACTTCTGATTTCTTTTGGTTTAGGTTTGTTCACAATCATCCCATGTATTTGCGAATAACATATCAACCAAGGGAACTGCAGTACACACGGAACTTGGTGAATTAAACTTTCACTTGGCAGATGAGTATCAAGAGTGCTTGAAAGGAAGTCCTTTCGGGGTGGATTCAAATTCAGGTGCATTATTGCATATTGGGAAGGTTGTTTTGGACTGGGGGAAAAAGGACACTGAGCCATCTGAAGAAGGAGGAACTGGTAGCAAACTTGTTCTGTCTGTTGATGTAACTGGTATGAGTGTTTATTTTAATATGAAGCGTGTAGAATCCCTAGTTGCAACTGCCATTTCCTTTCAAACACTCTTGAAAGGTTTATCTGCTCATGGTAAAAGAACAACACAGAGCCAAAATATAAGGATGTCTAAACCATCAGGGAAAGGAACTAAGCTCTTGAAATTTAATCTGGAACATTGTTCTATAAATTTTAATGGAGAAACCGGCTTGGAAAATACAGATGTTGATGATCCCAAACGTGTAAATTTTGGATCACAAGGTGGTCGGGTTGTAATTACTTCCTCGGACGATGGAACACCACGTCGTGCAAGTATAATGTCCACAGTGTCTGACGAGTTTAAGAAGTTGAAGTATTCCATTTCCCTGGAAATCTTTCATTTTATGGTATCTGTGAACAAGGACAAACAATCTACAGAGTTAGAACTTGAAAGAGCAAGATCTATTTATCAGGAGCATGTAGAGGAACCTAAGCCTGATACTAAAATCACATTGCTTGATGTTCAGAATGCAAAATTTGTTCGCCGTACTGGTGGTCTCAAAGGGATTTCTGTGTGCTCTCTTTTTAGTGCCACTGCTATTACAGTCAGGTGGGAGCCTGATTTACATCTTTCATTGTTTGAACTTGTTCTGCAATTGAAACTGTTGATATATAACCAGAAGCTTCAGTGTTGTGGGGATGAATATGGTGAATCTGCTTCTAGCATGAGAGATAAAGAAGAGAAAAAGGAAGTTCCTCAGGAATCTGGACATCTTGACAAGCATAAGAAAAAGGAATCCATTTTCGCTGTTGATGTGGAATTGCTAACTGTATCAGCTGAGGCTGGAGATGGTGCTGATGTGATGGTGCAGGTCCAGTCAATTTTCTCTGAGAATGCCCGCATAGGAGTACTTCTTGAAGGCCTTCTTCTCAGTTTCAACGGGTCAAGAGTCCTAAAGAGCAGCAGAATGCAAGTTTCGCGTGTCCCTAGTGCTTCTAGTAGTACATCTGACCTGAAAGTACCTGGTGTTACATGGGATTGGGTTCTTCAAGGGCTTGACGTTCATATTATCTTACCCTATAGGCTGGAGTTGCGTGCCATTGATGATTCTGTTGAGGATATGTTACGGGCTTTGAAGCTTATAGTTGCTGCTAGAACTAAGTTTATATTTCCAATGAAGAAGGAAAGTACAAAACCTAAAAAGCAAAGTTCAACAAAATTTGGATGTGTAAAGTTATGTGTAAGAAAGCTCCGTGCTGATATTGAAGAAGAACCTATACAAGGTTGGCTTGATGAACACTATAAGTTGATGAAGACTGAGGCATGTGAGTTGGCTGTGAGGATGAAATTTCTTGATGAACTCATTTCCAAGGGCAACATTTGTCCCAAACCTGCTGAATCAAATGATTCTAGTTGTGAAAGAAAGATAACCCACAATGGTGTCGAGATTGATTTGCAAGATCCCTTAGCTATTCAGAAAATAGAAGAAGAGATTTATAAGCAGTCATTTAAATCCTATTACCAAGCCTGCCAGAAGTTAGTGCCAGCAGAAGGCTCAGGTGCATATAGGGTAGGGTTCCAAGCTGGTTTCAGACCTAGCACTGCCAGAACTTCTGTTCTTTCCATTTCTGCAACAGACTTAGATTTAACTTTGACAAGGATTGATGGTGGTGAGACGGGGATGATAGAGGTTATTAAGAAGCTTGATCCTGTTGCTCTTGAATATAACATACCATTTTCTCGACTATGTGGTAGTAATATATTCTTGCATGTGGGTTCCTTGGTGGCTCAGTTAAGAGATTATACGTTTCCACTTTTTGCTGCTACTTCTGGAAAATGTGAAGGTCTTGTTGTGCTGGCACAACAGGTAAGCTTAAAATGTCTTTCCACTAATTTTCTGCTCTTTACCTGTTTTTTGAAGTTTCAATTTTTTTTTTCAATCTTTGCCCATTTATGCTTTCTCTAGCCATTTTATTCTGCATAAAAACTCAAGACAGAGCTGGAGTTAATGATAGTTAACTAATCAATGGTAAGGAGTTTTTCAATGGGCTCTCCCACCTTTTAAGCTAGTTTTTGGGGTTGGGCTCTTGCATAAAACCTGTAACAAATGGTATCAGAGCCAACACCACTCCTCTTAATCTTCGGGCCACGGGTGGTGACGCTGGCATTGCAATGTTCGCCCGGGGCTAGAAAAAGTCTAGTGCACAGCCAGCACGCTGGTGCCTGGGCTGCTGAGCGTGGTGGAATGTTATGGTCTAATTGTGCCACATATGTCAAATAAGGGGCTGATGTGGCGTTTGTAGACTTATGGGCTCTTCCACCCTTTAAGCTAGCTTTTGCAATTGGGCTCTCCCATAAGACCTGTAACATATAGAGACTGAGTTGTGTTATGGTGTATCAGATGGCAGTTTGTATTGCCAGCTTACTGTTAGGATTCGGCAAAACATCCCTCTTGTTAGTGACCTAAATTGCTAAATTCATGTCAGCTTTTCTTTGCTTTTGTTCCTATGTTGAATATCTAGGCCTTATATTTGCTATATACACTCTCTTGACTTCACCTTCTCTCTTTGTTCCTTCTTTTAGGCAACAGCTTTTCAGCCCCAAATATATCAAGATGTCTTTGTTGGGAAATGGAGAAAGGTGCGCCTGCTTCGTTCAGCTAGTGGGACAACTCCTCCAATGAAATCATACCTCCATTTACCTCTCTATTTTCAGAAAGCAGAAGTATCTTTCGGAGTGGGATATGAACCAGTGTTTGCTGATGTGAGCTATGCTTTTACTGTGGCTTTACGTAGGGCTAATCTAAGTGTTCGGAATCCTGGTCCACTAGTCCAATCTCCAAAGAAGGAGCGAAGCTTACCATGGTGGGATGATATGAGAAATTACATTCATGGAAGTGTAACCTTGTCCTTTTCTGAAACAAGATGGAATGTTCTCGCAACCACTGATCCTTATGAGAAGCTTGACAAACTAGAAGCCACATCTGGTTCTTTGGAAATCCAGCAGTCAGATGGTCGTGTGTATCTGTCTGTAAAGGATTTTAAGATCTTTTTCAGCAGTTTGGAGAGTTTGGCAAACAATTGTGGCATTAAGATTCCTCCTGATGTATCTCCTGCTTTCCTTGAAGCCCCAGTGTTTACTCTTGAAGTTACAATGGATTGGGGTTGTGATTCTGGCACTCCATTAAATCATTACTTGTTTGCACTTCCCATTGAAGGGAAGGCTCGTGAGAAAGTTTTTGATCCCTTTAGATCTACATCATTGTCCCTTCGCTGGAACTTCAGCCTTAGACCATCTATTCCTTCATGTGAAAATCAAGCCCTTGGTTCCATGGAAGGCAACAAGGTCACAGATGTAACTGGATATGATCCGTATTGCAAGCCAGAAAGTAGTGCAATTAGTCTGCCAACATTGAGTGTTGGTGCTCATGATATGGCATGGGTAATTAAGTTCTGGAACATGAATTATCTCCCTCCACACAAGTTGCGTACATTTTCTCGGTGGCCTCGTTTTGGAGTCCCTAGAATTCCTAGGTCAGGCAACCTATCTATGGACAAGGTGATGACAGAGTTTTTTCTTCGCATAGATTCTTCACCTACTTGTATAAAACATATGCCACTTCATGATGATGATCCTGCAAAAGGACTAACTTTTAATATGTCAAAGTTGAAATATGAACTTTGCTTCAGTCGGGGTAAGCAGAAATACACTTTTGACTGCAAGCGTGAACCGCTTGATCTTGTTTATCAGGGTGTTGACCTTCATGTGCCTAAGGTTATCTTAAACAAAGAAGATTCGACCAGTATTGCAAAAATGATTCAATTGAGGAAGAAGAATTCTCAATCTTCTACTGTGGATAGAATTCCTAGTGAAAAACGCAATAATCTTGTTGGTTGTACGGAGAAGCATCGTGATGATGGATTTTTTCTATCATGTGATTATTTTACAATACGAAGGCAGGCTCCAAAGGCTGACCCTGCAAGTTTACTGGCATGGCAAGAAGCTGGGAGGAAAAATCTTGAAATGACATATGTGCGGTCGGAATTTGAGAATGGTAGTGAGAGTGATGACCACACACGGTCAGACCCAAGTGATGATGATGGATACAATGTGGTAATGGCTGACAATTGTCAACGGATTTTTGTTTATGGCCTCAAGCTTTTATGGAATATTGAGAACAGGGATGCTGTTTGGTCTTTTGTTGGTGGACTATCTAAAGCATTCGAACCTCCAAAACCTTCTCCTTCTCGACAATATGCACAGAGGAAATTGCTTGAGGAGAACCAGTTACATGTCGAAGGTAAAATGAATGAAGAAGATAATTCTAAGGGCCCCTCTACCAGTCAGAACGGAAATCCCCCTTCTCAACAAGCGGAGCCTTCAGAGTCTCTTACTTCTCCATCACATTCACTGAAAAATGAGAAATTTTCATTTGCTGCACTTGGTATGTTTTGAGTTCAATTGTATTCTAGATTAATGGCATCTATATGTGAATTATCTGTTTAGGGCGCTTTAATTTTTGTTCTAAACTGCGTAACCTTGTCTTTTACTGTATTTATTAGTTAAGGAGCTCTATTTTCACTTTTTGGAACAGCAGCAAATGGAATCGCAGATGATTCTGAGGGTGAAGGGACTCGTCATTTCATGGTCAATGTTATTGAGCCCCAATTTAATCTTCACTCTGAAGAAGCCAATGTAAGCTATAAATCAGCATTTAAATTTTAATATTGTTCATATTTTAAGATTACTAGGTGTCAACAATTTATTTATTTACCTTTTCTTTCTCCTTTTTGTTTTTTATATGACCATCTTTGTAGTCCCTGATCTAGTGGGAATTTTCTTTTCTTTTCCAGTTATACTTTCTTAGTCATAGAATGTTCCAGTCGCTGCTTAATGCCATAGGTATTTTAACCATATTTTGAAACCTCTCAATAAGTGAATGATTTTTGTTATGAATCGGTTGTATACTGGATCGGGATTGGGCATATGTTAGTTTCCACTTTTCTCAAAGAATTTGTGCTTATAGTTTTATTGTAAATCATGTTGATAACATCATTTTTTTGTCCATTTTTGTTTTTCTACTGGGAGATCTGCTTGTCCTCCACACCGTGATTTCTTCTCAAGTTTACAAATTTTCCTTTTCAAGTGCATGATTATGAAGCTTTTCTCACAATGTTATCGTCAACAGAAAGATATTCCTTAAATCCTCAATTTCAGTGTGCCTAACATATCTGCACTTTTCAGTCTATTTACTTGAATGCAACTCATGCTTTGGGATATCATATTTTTGCACTGCTCGCCAGGGTCGATTCTTGCTTGCTGCGGTTAGTGGTCGTGTTTTGGCTCGATCATTTCATTCAATCCTTCATGTTGGACATGAGATGATTGAACAAGCACTAGCAAATGGAAATGTACAGCTTTCTGAGTCTGTGCCTGAAATGACATGGAAGCGCATGGAGTTCTCTGTTATGTTGGAGCACGTACAGGCTCATGTGGCTCCAACTGATGTTGATCCAGGAGCAGGGTTGCAGTGGCTTCGAAAAATTCGTAGAAACTCTCCAAAAGTAAAGCGTACTGGTGCTTTGCTTGAAAGAGTTTTTATGCCTTGTGATATGTACTTCCGCTACACACGACACAAAGGTGGGACTCCAGACTTGAAGGTAAAACAAAAAGCTCATTTGTTTTGTTTGATGAATAATTTGGATTGCATAGGTGAACTGACACTTTTTGTTCAGTACACCATTCTGTTTATGCATATGTTGACCTGTTGCTTTGTTCAAACAACTTCTGCATTTGGCTGCAGGTGAAGCCCTTAAAAGAGCTTGCTTTCAACTCTCATAATATAATGGCAACAATGACATCTCGCCAGTTTCAGGTTATGCTGGATGTGTTGACAAATCTTCTCTTTGCTCGGCTACCTAAGTGAGATGCTCATCCTTTTTGTTGTCTTTTTCTTTTTTAACCCTTGCCCTCACATTTTTGGTTGATATAGATGAAAATTTTA
Organism: Erythroxylum flavicans; assembly: GCA_027576715.1. Classification (NCBI taxonomy): domain Eukaryota; kingdom Viridiplantae; phylum Streptophyta; class Magnoliopsida; order Malpighiales; family Erythroxylaceae; genus Erythroxylum; species Erythroxylum flavicans. The sequence continues at coordinate 4,090,898 of JANZXP010000002.1, forward strand.
CTTATACATTTTTGTATTCAAAAATTAAGATTTCATTGTGTTTAGTGCTTCAGGCTTAGGATCTTTTTGTAGCATTGCAATGGGAGCTTTAGCGATAGATTTACTTCAGGAAACTTTGTATCATTCCCTCTCTTTGTGGGAGGAGTATGACAGCAGAAGTGTTCTAATTTAGGCCATGGTCTACTTAGCTACTGTTTCAAAGTGCTACCATCCTCATATGTTGTTTTTGTGTATCAAACTGTGCCAATTAAGATATAATATGAACAGAATGTTGCACTGGCAGTTGATGTTATATAGCCTTGGATTATCTGCATACTCTTTTGATAGAAACAACTATTGTGCAGCTTGGAGTTACTGAATTTATTGTCAAGGACTTAAGAGAAGTAATAGGTCAATCATTCCCCAAGTTCACAACAAGAACTAGGAATCACACACCTAGAATTTAGAAAGCTGTTGACATTACACTAATAGATTCCTATAAATCAGTTATAAGGATCTTACACTCGATTCTAAAAGTTACTTAAGACAAGCAATAGGTCAAGGAATCATTCCCAAAGTTCACAACAAGAACTAGGAATCATACACCTAGAATTTGGACTAATGAAAGCTGTTGACACACACTAAGAGATTCATAGAAATCAGTTAAATGGATCTTAGGAGTCACACTCGATTCTAAAAGTTACTTTTAGAAAGAAAGAATCACACTTACCTGCTAAGAAACTGAGAACATCTGCCTTCTCTCCTTCACAAACTGAAATGTTAGATATGATTCCTATCAACTACTAAGACAAGGGCTCTAACCTTTTATAGCCTAATAGATGTTAACTCCTAACCTAGCGGGGACTTAGAATAAAGCTATTCTAGTTTAATTTCTAACAACAAAAACTGACAAGTAAAGAAACTGAATAAAACTGCCTATGGAGGAAAATAACACCTAATCTGATTCCTGCTCCCATCAACAATTGTTTATAATGCAATCACCCCTTGGTCTTATGTCTCTCTAAAGTTATTAATCAGAATTAAATTGGTGTTAAACCAGAGTTTCGTCTTTCGTTTAAGTTGGTTGATATATGATTCAGGCCCAAGAAAAGTAGCCTTTCATATCCTACTGAAGATGATGAAGATCTTGGAGAGGAGGCAGATGAGGTAGTGCCAGATGGCGTTAAAGAGGTAGAAGATGCTAAGATAATCCTTGAACTAAAAGACAGGGAGAAGAATTTGGTTCTTAATGGCATCAGGGTGTTGTCTCTCCATTCTGATAATTCTGGGGACACAAATTCAAGAAAGGAAGGTGACTTGTGGATGATCTCTGGTGGAAAACCCTCTCTGGTAAGAAGCAGAATTGGTATTGACGTATAATATATAGATGATTGCCTTCATTTAAATTGTGGAAGAGCCCTAAAGTTTAGTGTGGTGTAGTGTACGCTTCAGCTCAGAGTTCAAAATGCCTTAACACTTTATTCCAAAGTGACATTTTTGGGATCTTCTGTTATGCTCAGTAAATGTTTTGGCACTTTCTTTAATAATGTTGACATATTGATACTTTTTCTCTTCCAATGTTCTGCCGTTATGGCATGTCAATCCTTCATTACATGACAGTACAAGCTTGGTTACTGCAGGTACAAGGACTGAAAAGGGAGCTTGTGAATGCAAAAAATTCTAGGAAAGTGGCATCCGAATCGTTAAGGACGGCTCTGCAGAAAGCTGCCCAACTAAGACTAACGGAGAAGGAGAAAAACAAAAGTCCATCCTATGCAATGCGCATATCTATGCAGATAAATAAAGTTGTTTGGAGCATGCTTGTTGATGGTAAATCTTTTGCTGAGGCTGAGATAAATGATATGGTATGTGTCTAAATATGCTGCTAGAGGCATTCTTCTTTTCTTATGTCATTTCATTTTTATTTTCATTTCTCTTATTTTATAAATGCTTTAGTATCAATCAGAATCTTAATTCTCATCACTAAACATGTGGATTAGAGGTGACTAAATATATGTTCCCTCATTTTCTGCGCCAAAAGCTCTTGACTTTTTTATTGGTATCTTAGTCTAGTTCTGAGGATAAACAATGGCCTCTTTTGAGATTAGAAAATGTGGTCTGAGGTGCCTTGGTATTAGCAAACTCTTTGGACAGGCGCTACACCTTAATTATTCCATTAAATATCTTTCATAATAATATTTCCTCATTACGACAATCTTCTGGGCCATAAGATGTCTCCAATAAACTCTTACTGGCTCATATTTATTTCAAGGATATAACGCACGCAGTTTCATTGTATGTTTTTCTTGCTTTATTTCCAGATTTTTGATTTTGAGCGGGATTACAAGGATGTTGGTGTTGCTCTGTTTACTACAAAGTATTGTGTTGTGAGAAACTGCTTACCTAATGCCAAGTCTGATATGGTTTTGTCAGCATGGAATCCTCCACCAGATTGGGGAAAGTATGCACATTTCCCTTATCTTTGCTGTATTTATTATGTGATCATTTTGTAAATTAGGGTTGGTCTCCTTTCATAAACATGCAGAAGTTTTCCTTTCCTCTAAAGTAGGTGATTGGGCGTCCTTAAATTCAGGGTGTGTGATGTATATATCAACAAAAGTCCAATCCAGCTTTGCATGCATTTATGTTTTAGTCCATTTGGTTAGTTGTGATGGACCACCTATTGCACCATTTCAGTATTCTTTCTTTCTCTTATGGTTGGACCCAATAGATAGAATAGGTGTTACGTTGCTGCAGCTGACATCAGTCAGATATGTAGTTTTGCTTAATTTACACTTACTTGGCCCTCCATTTCTGAGACTAGTGTACAGTTCTAGCAATGAAACACCTAAAAGGTGCAGGTTTGCAGGCAGTTGTGCATTTTTTGGTGTATGTGTGAGGGGGAGAGAAAGTCAAGAGTCTATACGCATATTTATAATCCCACCAGCTCCTTCACCCCCTCTTCCTCACACCAAGTTTGTTTAGGAAACTGTAAGTGGCTTTTGTATTTACTGGTTCATCCACATGCATTACAAGCATATAAATAATTGTGTTTACATTTGAAATGAAGTTTACACGGTAAGTCAATTTTTGGACCAGAAAGATTCTCTCTGTATACATATATATTTAAGTACATATGTTGACTTTCATGTTTTAATGTTGAAGATAAATTCATAAAAAATTACTTCTTGTTTTCATAGGCTTCATACATGTGTCACAAAATTACTTACAACTTTCTATATGTTTCAATGATCATAATACAATAATAGACATTAATTCTTGAAAATACTCAAGGTACATGCCAGTATTTGATGATATTCATCCATTTTCTTTCTGTTTCTGTCACTCTGGCTGACAACTATTGTTTTTCCCGATTTAGAAAGAGCAAAAGAAATCTTTGAAGACTCAATGTGTTGTTGTAATTCATGCCTGCTCAATTTATGGTCAATTTTTTTCTTTATTTAAAGCTACATACTTGCGTACTTCCCATTCAAACATTTGTAATATGTTTTGATTTTCATGAGAAGTTGCTCAGTCAGTGATCATCTTTTGTTTTATTTGAAACAGGTTGTTTCTTAGTCTGAGTCTTTCTTTATACGTTCTTTGTGTGCTGGCCATGAGAAGTTATGGTAAATGTTTAAGTTATAAGAATATTAGGGTATCATACTTCTGTGGAATTTTAAGCTGAAGGTTACATTTTAAGTTGAAATTAAGTTTTTGGTTCTGTAATACAAATAATCTTGCTTTAGTCATCTTTCTTTTGTAAAGGCACATGTTATCAAGATTGTAGTGATTACAGTAAACTGTCGGCTATGTATAGAAAAATAGTTGACAGCAATCTCTATTAGCACTTTAATTTAATCCTTTTTTAGATGAGTGATTTGCAGAAACTTCGAGAAAGTAGGGTCTCAAACAACTGGTCAGCCTAATATATTTATTCCAAGTGGAACTTGCAATGTTATACAATGACTAAAGTTGATGTTGTGTTCACATTACTAAACTTTTTCCATAGTTTATACTGCCGAGTACCGGTAGTCATTGAGTTTTGCTTGCTCACGAGCCAGCATTGCTTATTTAATACTTCTAGATTATTTTTAGCGTTCTTTTGAATTTTTTTTCAACTTTAGTTGCTTGTTTAATATTTTAATCCTTTCCACACAAACTGTTAACTACTCTGTTGGCCACAGAAAAGTGATGCTGCGTGTAGATGCAAAGCAAGGAGTTCCAAAAGATGGTATATCTCGTATTGAACTTTTCCAGGTAACTCTCTCTCCTCTGTGCCTGTTTTCCCATTTCATCACTGCCAGTAGAGCTAAACTGCAAGAAATTGGGGTTATATGGAAACTTTTAGACTAAGTATGGAATTTATTTGTAGTAAACACTTGCACAGAAAAAGATGGGCACAAAAAAAAATATGAGAAAAAGCAACAGTTGAAAGGACAGCTAAGAATCATATCAAGTTTATTGTGTACTTTTGTAGCAGATAGGTGGCAATCTTGGATGGTGATGTTTCCAAATTACTTGTGTTTATTTCTAGATTCTGGCGTGACAATTAATTTATGTCATCAACATCTTTCAAGTTAACTAAATCTTTTTTTCTTTTCTATTTCCCAGAGGAAGACTTTTCCTTGGAAATGTAGGACAGATATTTGTATTTATCGGTTTAAATTTTTGTTTTATCTTTGCTCATTACAGCCTTTGTGTCCTGCAGGTAGAGATTTACCCACTTAAGATATATTTGACAGAGATAATGTACAGAATGATGTGGGGGTACCTGTTCCCAGAAGAAGAACAGGATTCTCAACGGAGACAGGTTGGTAAATTAACCATTTTGAATTAGTGAAGAAATTCAAATGAAAAAGACAGAAAAATAGCAAGGTCGAGATGTTAGTGCCCAAGATTCCTTGGCTAGTGATTTACTCCTTTGAGTTGCAGCAAGCTTGGAAGACCACTGCTGTAGCACGGCGACTTAAGAAAGGCTCATTGAGCCAGGAAGCTCCTGTATCAGGCAGTCAAATTGCAAAAGAGACAGAGACCTCATCAAAAATCTTTGGCTCCTCAGACCCAGGGCTTCGGAGGACATCTTCATTTGACAGAACATGGGAGGAGACTGTTGCAGAATCTGTTGCAGCTGAGCTTGTCCTAGAGGTACACTCAACTAATGTATCTTCCACGAAAAGTGATCCAGTAGGTTCAGTTGAGCAACAAGATGACTCCTCTAAAGGTAAATCAAAAGATGCCAAGCTTGTGAAGACTAGTCGGCCATCAAATGAAGAGAAAAAGGTTGGGAAGTCAAATGATGAGAAAAGAGCACGGCCCAGGAAGGTGATGGAGTTTCAGAACATCAAGATTAGTCAGGTCGGTTGAGTATGACTTTATCATTGCATAACAAATAATTGAATATTTCTTACCCAAAAACAACATAATCTTGTGTAGGTCGAGCTTCAGCTAACTTATGAAAGCTCAAGGTTCAATTTGCATGAGCTAAAGTTACTGATGGACACATTTCATCGAGTTGAGTTCACTGGGACTTGGAGGAAATTGTTTTCGCGAGTAAAGAAGCATGTTGTCTGGGGAACTCTCAAGTCTGTTACAGGCATGCAGGTAATGAATCTCAGTCAAGCCATCTTATTAGCTGATACTTCTGCACGCTTTTATTTCATTCTGTTTCTGCTACAATTCTAATTCCAGGAAATTGCCTTGTATTGACTTGTGAAGAGCTTTTGAAAAGCTTTACTTACATGTGATAGAAGTTGAAGTTGACTATTTCCCTCATACTTGAACCAACCACATGTCTAGTTATTGGCAGATCTACAAAGAGAATGTGAAGTGCTATGTCAAGGACAATCCTCTTTAGCCCAATCTTTCTTCTTAATCTTTTTATTCCAATTCTTTAACTCAGTCTTAAATGCTGACGCCACAACTTATACCAGTTACTTTTCCTCCTTATTTTCAAAATTTGAACGTTGTTTTCATTTACTTTAACTTTGCTTCCACCTTCAACGTCATGCAAAATCAACAAAATATTGTCTTGATGTCCTAAGCATGTAATTAAATATCAGCACATTTATCATTGCTTGAGCATTATTAAATGGCAGCTTAATTAATTTTCGGAAAAAATAAATAAATGGCAGCTTAAATCCTTTTAAATGGATTTTAACATGATTTTGGAACTGGAACTTCAAAGGGAACTAGCAAGTATATAGATGTATATCATTACAAGACTTTCCCTCCAGTTTCGAGCTGATCAAGGCTGTTTGAACCTTCTCGTATGGTATTCTACCCTAATTTTGCAGGGTAAGAAATTTAAAGACAAAGCTAATAGTCAAAGGGAGCCCATTGGGTCTGGTGTTCCAGAGAGTGAGCTTAATCTTAGTGACAATGAAGGAGGTCATGCAGGGAAATCTGATCAGTTTCCAAATTTTTTAAAGCGTCCAAGTGATGGAGCAGGTGATGGATTTGTGACTTCCATAAGGGGTCTGTTTAACACTCAGCGGCGGAAGGCTAAGGCCTTTGTGCTTCGGACAATGCGGGGTGAAGCAGACAATGATTTCCAAGGTGAGTGGAGTGAAAGTGATGCAGAGTTCTCTCCATTTGCTAGGCAACTAACTATAACAAAGGCCAAGAGACTTATCAGGCGGCACACAAAAAAGTTTCGCTCTAGAGGACAGAAAGGTTTGTGTGGCTTTCTTGTATGTCTTTTAGTCCTGTTCCTATCTTAAAGGAAATAATTGAACTGAATTAGTAGTTTAGGCCTCATTAACCACTATAGTCTGACCCGCTAAAATGAGTTCTAAAAAGGTTTGAGCCGAAAAGAAGAAAAGAAAGAAAGAAAAATCAGTGAAGAAGGAAATTGGTAATGTTCATCCTTAGGCAACCCTGAACAAAATCCCAGACTGCCGACTTTTACTTTTGAGCTTCAAACTTTTCAACAAAAGGCATAGATATAATGGTAATGATGCGCTAAAACGTGCATCAAGTCTTTTACAGGTGTGGAATGTATATAGAACTCATTTTATGTGAGTGCATTTGCTTCGAAACTATCCACATCTTTTGCTCCCCATGTCAATTATTATTGCTGTCTGCTTACGTGGTTATTGGCAATAAGACTAACATTTCATTCGATTACCAGGTTCGTCGTCGCAGCAAAGAGATTCACTTCCATCATCTCCAAGGGAAACCAGCCCATTTGGAAGTGATTCTTCCAGTCAATCTTCACCTTACGAGGATTTTCATGAGTAGCTGAAACGAGAGTTTTTGAAAGGCTTTGGGTGGAGTATGCAGGACAGTTGGATATTGGGGCAAGGCAATTTGTTTCACCACTTGAATTGGAGTTTTGAGTCAATAAATCGTCTCCAAATTATAACAGGCCAGGGGACGGTACAGATCGAATACAGTATCCTCTAACGTGATTGGCTATTGGCGAATTGAACACGGAACCACTTCTTCAATTAATTCACACGAATCCTTTACTGTGCCATGTCAAGTCAGTGCCGTGAGACCTTTGATCTTTCGTCCATCTTCAAACAGTCGCGGCTATTTGTACAGTTCTCTGATAGTGTGACTTCTGGGTAGATTATAAATCCCATACAAGCTACCAGAGGCCAACAATTTTGTACATGCACCAAACTATTGATTCAGATATGAATAAGTGTAGAAATCGCCTCTTAAGGCTCAAGAATTAGTAGTCCTGTGCGCCAGAGAAAAATACATGTCAAAGTCCGCTTCTGAGGATTCATTTTGCCTTCAATATGTAAACGTTCGACAATTCTAGCAGCATTTTCTTCGACATCCCCTTCCCTTTACTTGCTATGTTAGATGATACTAAAGGTCGAGACTTACCGGGACAAGAGTATTAGGGAAAAATAACGAAATTATTACGTAATATAATTAAACACTTCCGGAAATGGATATTCTAATATTTTGTACCCTGGACAATTATGTCAGAAGCTATTAGCTAAAGTAATCAACATCTATTAATGAGACTTTGGTAGCCAATCAAACTATACACATTTCAAATAGAATAAGTCAAATGTTAAGACCTACATTTCAAAATAAATGTAGACGTAAGATAAGCTTTAGTAGAATTATTTTTATCAGGTTTATCAAGTTAATGTTGACACCTGAGTACACTACAATCTAGTGACAACCTAATGAATTAATCACATATTTACTTTGTAAAATTACTGAGACATTTTTAACAAATCATACAGAAACAAGATCCAAATATCAAAAAGAAGCATCGCCCTATAATCTGGAACCAGCTGAATGTTGCCTTAGTCTGCCGCTATCAGATTGCCCTTTCATTCTAATGTCAAGCCTGCTGCTAATTACAACTTGAGAATTTGCTAACACACACTCGTTACGAGGGATCAGCAACTTCACTCTTGGGTAGGGAGTCAAAGGGCATAATTAACACTCATTTCCAGTGATTAGTTTAGTCCTTAAATTCCCCAATCTCCCAGTTAAGTCAGGGAAGCTGATTCTCTCACCTTCTAATCAAAATTAGCTTGAATATCCAGGTCTGTGTCTGAAGGATTAGTAAGCTCAACCAGTGGCTCCTGTAAATACCATCACAATGTCAATGAGATGATTCAGTCTCATGCATATAATTTACAGTTAGCTCAGACACGGGTGACAAGATATGTTGAACCAAACCATATATGGTTATCTTTGAGATATCATTTACAAACAACTCTCTATTGTCTGTAATTATGATGATACAACAACAATGAGATAGAGCTGATAGCCAAAAACCAACATAATTGGAGAAACCGAAGCTTGGTTTTTCAGATTTTCATAATAATAGTGTTTTTCTCTTAATACTTGAGTAAACCTATGCCTTATTACTAACTCTATGTTAGAAGGTAGAAGTTTTTATCTTTTTCACAAACGAGGATAATGCACGGAACTTGCATCATCCCACGTGTAACACCCCATTCAATTGTTCATTGGACATCTATCTTACCTGGTCATCAACGTCTGCTGCAGAATGGACAACTCCCATTGGCAAAGTGTTTGTTCGATCTTCAGCAGCTTCTTGCAAAACCTAATACAAGATGACGAATCAAGTTGCTAATCGCAAATAACAATAATTAACATTTTCCAAAACAGAAGAAAAAGCCCCACCTTACCGGCAAACACATCAGAAGAGAAAATTCAAGATAAAATGAGCAAAGGAAACATCCAAATGGACGGGGAAAAAAAGGAAAAACCGCTCCAACATTCTGTCTAAGCTGAAACCATAAAGGGCTATAATGACACAGAATTACTCCAAAATCAATCAAGATGAACTTCTGGTTATATGGCATGAACACATTTTAACTAGAATACAAATTGAGTTCAAAACTCATGCATGTCAAGTCTAGGATGAGAAGCATACTTCTTCATCTGGGTTGGAAGGTTTCTTCGAACCTTCACTAATAACCTTGGAAGGATCTTCAGAAGTTCCCTGCAAATCCCACAAATTAATTTAGAGAAGAAAAAAGAAAATCTCCTCATTTAAGCAGCAAGAAAATTGCAGTGGGTAGGAAAGTGTTGTACATGCTCATCCTGGCGGCCAGAAAATTCTCCTCCCATGATTGAAGGTTTAACATCTATGGGTGTTCCCTGCAGGTCTCATATAGGAATAAACTAGTGAGATCAACCAAAGCACCAACCCCAGGAAACCCAATACTGTATATCTACAAGAGGGATAAGATAACTATGAGCTCCAAAAGATTCAGTAAGAAAATAAAACATAGTAGCCTGGTAACATAGTCCCTCAAAATAAGTTCGTAAAACCCAAAACACAGATAACATAGTCCCATACCAAAAATAGTGATAACATAATCAGGATAAATTCATTACTCCAAGACCATTGTTCTGATAACTGGAATTTCAATAACTATAAAAAGTTCTAATTTCCTTTTTTCAATCTCAAAAGCTTGATTTTTAATATCAAGTTAATATGTTCATTTTTTTATATTATTATCAATGTCTTGGATGATGACTAAACAACTAACATCAAGTACAAAATTGTCACTATTGCTAAAACCATGAAAGGTTATATTGCTCGTGTCTTAGTATTCTCAGATTTATTACCTGTATCCTCTTTCAGCCATTTTTAGTGAAAAACTCAAATGAACCTCAGAAAACAGAAGAACGACAGGAAGAATCAGATGTAGAAATATTGCAAGACAATGGGGACTAAACTGGACCAAAAGGCATCCAGTGAAGAAAATCTGCTTGTTTAGCCTTACAAGAAACAGAGACTACGAACATAATCAATAAAACAAATAAGATCTAAATGAAAGAAAAGGTAAAAATCAAGAACGAATTCTACATTCAACAAAATTCATTAATCAGAAGTGCCTAATTTTGGTTGAAAATGATTTGATATGTATCCACTTTTGGTTGAATCTTGACAATTAGTAATAGGAGAAAAAGATGAAATTTATTCATCCAAACCATTCTTATGGAATTTTTTAGGGAAGTTAAACATAAGGGTGAAAATGAAAAGTTCTTCCAAGGTAGGACTCACACAATATTGCACTGCAATTTTGAGTAGCAAATCATGATTCACAAAAAGAATATTAAGAATTGAATGAAAAAACAGTCCATAAAGGAAAGTTGCAGATACTACTTGTAACACATACAGGTTCAATTTGATCAATAGGAAGGCTTTTTCCTCCTTTATTGAGATTCCTTAGAGTTCCCTACACATTCAACAACGGTAATTCAACATAGTAGAAACATAGAACTACAGAAGTTAGTAACAATAAAACCAATATAAGCTCAATCAGGAGACCTGACTGGGAAAATTTTTCTTTTGAAGAGAGACTGGGAAAATTGTTATACGAAAGAATTTAGAAGTTTCAAAATATGTACAAGTAATTGATTCCAACCAGAAGAGAAAAAATAACAAATCACTAAAGAACAGTGTATTTAATCCAAGAATTGGTTCTGTTTTGAAAAAACCACATGGTTGGTTTTTTGACAGTGGATATCATATATTCATGTCCATTTGTCTTGCGTACTATATGCTTATACTTATTGTTCAAGGAAAGTACAGAAGATAATTGTGTAACCACTATTCATTGTTAATGGTTACCCTGCCAACAGCAAATGAATTGCAGTTTACTTTCTTTGAAAGAGCAGGAGCATTAAAAAACACACAAATACCCCATAGCATATAAGTTTCATATACAAATGAAACGAAATCAAATATTATGCATTTACTAAACAAACAAAATAACTTATCTTTAGTATCTTGAATGAGCACTAAGAACTTATAGATAAATAAGTTAAAATGGACAAGATCCAAGTAAAACTTGTAGCTTTCTTTAGAGACCGTAAATGCCCAAGGTTTTTAAGATATCCAACCCTTCAGTACATACTCTCAATGCTTAACAGTATGATATTGCTTTGTGATCTATGGCAAACAACCAAAGCAACTCAGACATCTTCTCCTAGCAGGGCCATGTCAAAGACACACTGAAGTATGTAAACCCTTCAGATCAGTGATTAAAGTTTTGACTTATCACAGCATCATGTTGATACAAGACATCATTGCATGTTATGGGGTAAAACTATTTTTAAGCCTAAAGAAACAAACCTTATTTGCCCACATAAGACCACATGCATTACACAAAGTTCTTGGTCCAGCTGGCCCACGGCGCATTGCAGGTGTATTACTTTCACTAACACCACAATGATGACATCTGCAAATACTGGAAAACATTGCAGAGACAGAAGAATCTAAGAACAATATAATACAACAGATGTCACCAAAATTATAATGCCAAACAGGAAACGGCAGTGGCAGCAGAAGATATCATGACCAAAACCCCTACATGCCAAAAAACTGGTAAAACCAGACTAGGCTAGCAACTCACACAGTTTCCGGATGTGAAGTGCCATCATGAAGGCAACTCTGGGCAGAATCCCAATTTGAACCACCTGAACTTTCTTTTAAAGATGCAAATTGCCCATTCCTCCGGTGCATCCTAAGGTGAAACAAACATAGAAGGGACTGTTGTCAACTTTAAAGAACATGCATTTGACAATTGCAAGTTCAATCATAGTCTCAGAGAATACAAGAAAAGAAAAGGTCAAGTTAAAAAAAATCATGTCCTAGCGGCTGGGATGTATCAAACATAAAATTGATGCCAGCAGAAATAGTCAAAAGAGAAACACTGACATCGATTATGTTGTCATTTATCACTCTTTAAAAGATATTAGCATTGTAGTCTCTCTCAACCACCCAAAAGACGAAATCCAATATTAAATCTTGACAATTCAAATACATAATGGAATTAGCTTATCTTCAATCCCTAAAATAGCAATCAAGGTATGTGATCAAGCTGCCAACTTAATAATTTTCCAGAAGGTTCTAGAAGATAATGAAATGGCCACTTGAAAATAGTAATTGAGATTGAGATTGCATTCTACCTCTGTGCAACCTCTTTTCGTACAGTATATCTTATCTTCTTGTCAAAGCATCTCTCCTTCCGTTTCTCACGGAACCTAACAAGAGAGGCTATTCTTCGGGATAGATTTGAACGCTTTGGATTGTCACTTGCACCCTGCAAAATATAGCAGATTATCCATTTAATATAACTTGATCACAAGAAATCTAATTGACATTAATAACTCAACTAATGATTTACCCCATTATTTTGTTCATATTGCATTTGAATAGTCGGTACACCAGTGGGGATGTCCCGTCCTTCCAAAAGCAAAAGCACCGCTTGCACCTGCATCGTCAGTAAAAACATAAGGCACTTTCTACTTCCATAACTATAACTAGATGTTTCAAGCTTAAGAGCAGTTGAGCTCTTGAAGAAATCGATTACAAAAGTTCCTTTTATTGCTTCCTATGTAGCACGGATACGGACACGGACACGCGACACGCGACACGGACACGGGGACACACCAACTTCTAAAATTTGGTGGACACGGACACGGCATATATATATATATATTAAAATTTAGAATTAAGAAAAAAATTTAGAATTCATAATATGATATATATTGATTGATGTC
>JANZXP010000002.1:4120556-4133189 GCA_027576715.1 Erythroxylum flavicans
ATTTTATAGTTAGTTTGCATCACATTTAGTTGAACTTAGGAAATTAATTTCACCTTTGGTTCCTCAAAGAGAACGACCCGAGGTTGTGCTCTATGCAATCCTTGGTTAAATTTTTGAAGTAATCCCAAAGCGACAATCAGACAAAAGGTTTCTTTCAGAGGTATTTTCATTCGATTATGCTTCCGTTGTTTTAACGTGCATGTGTCTTTACGTTGTCGTTGCGTCAGATGCATGCCATATTGTTGCTATGTTTATATCATTTGGTATCAAAGCTTCAGTCCATGCCTCTGTCTTGCTTTATAAACCACTGAAAAGCATATCTCTGTTATACTCTGTTTTTGTTGAATTTCTGCCGTGATGCATGAGTTGAGGTTGTTGAATTTTTTAGACGTTTTGCACATGCTGGGGATAGAGAGTCGTGTTTTTGTGCTCCATGGAGCGTTTGACAGTGACAAAACTGTGTAGGGAGGAGGGATGACGATGGTCGTACGTGAGGCTTCGGATGTTGCCATTTATGGAGCGTTGCATGGTTGGTTTTGTGACATCTCGTGTGCGTCACTTGGTCGTCCTCATCCCATCGCCAGCCTTCGTCCATTCTTTGGCGTCTTCTGCGTGCCAGAAATGTCGGGGCTCCATCGGGTTCCAGCCGGGTCACACCCGGCCCGGCCTGGAGGTTGAAGACGACCTGCTATATATATATATTTAAAAAATATTAATATTAATTTTGTTAATATTAATAATTAGTTGTGTTAATCATGACCTAACCCTTATGTTGTGATTTTTAATTATGAAATCATTTTTAGGTATTAATATTTTATGAAAAATAATAAATTTTAATTATGTATGTCTTATGTTGGAATTTAAGTTTTTGACATGCATATTATAACTGTTTAATTTTTGCACAAATTACATGTGATTAATTGAAAATTTTGTATGTATAAATTTTTGTGATTATTATACATGCAAAATTAGATTAAATAATTTGTGCATTATTATTTGATTTATTTACATTATTTATTAATTAATGCAAATGTTTAGGCTTTAATTGAAAGCTTAAGATAATGTTAGTGATCATGTGATTTTAATTAATTGAGAGTAGCCACAACATCTTAAATTAATGACAATTATACATTTAGTTTTAAGATCACATTGAATCATCAATTATAGTTAATCATATGTGATATGATAAAATCTACCCACAGGAATTTTGTTATATTTGTATGATTAATTAGGATAAAATATCGAATTATATTTCTTAATCTACCCACAGGAATTAAGAAAAAGAACAAAATTCAATTAGTTTTATCATAAAGTTGTAGATGAATTTAATTGAGTAGAACTTTAGCCCACAGGCAAGTCTTATGTCACTAGATTCATCTGTTAAATGCATGGTTTACAGCGTGGTTTCCATTGGTAAATCATGAATTATTTTTGGCCTCGAACTATATATGTAACAAGTATATATTTATATTTCTTAATTTGAAGTTACTCAGACTATGAATATTTCTGATATTAAGTGTGATATTCCCGAATTGAGAGGTGATAATTATAAAGTCTAGAAGGAGAGAATTCTGCTTCATTTGGGCTGGATGGACATAGATTATGCTATTAGGAAGGACGAACTGGCAAGTATGACTGAGACCAGCACTTCAGACCCTGCTGCTCTTTATGAAAAATGGGAGAGATCTAATCGCCTCTCCGTGATGTTCATAAAGACCAAGATATCTATTGGTATTCGTAATTCTGTCGAACAACATAATAATGTCAGAGATCTATTGAATGCCATTGATGAGCAATTCGTTACATCTGACAAGGCCCTTGCCAGAACTTTGATTATGCAGTTGTCATTCTTGAGGCTCACTGGAATAAAGGACATTCGTGATCACATCATGCGTATAAGGGATATAGCAGCTCAGCTGAAAGCGTTGGAGGTTACTATATCGGAATCTTTCTTGATGCATTACATTCTGTGCACTCTGCCTCAACAATATGGTCCTTTCAAGATTTCTTACAACACACACAAGGGCAAATGGTCGATTAATGAGTTGTTGACCATGAGTGTATAAGAAGAGGAGAGATTGTTGATGGAAGAGGGTGAAAGGGTCAATTTGACCATTTCAGGAAAGAAGAGACATGATGATGTCAAAAGCAAGGGAAAAGGGAAATTTCCCCTCAGTCCAATATAAAGAAACCGTCTAAGTGTTTCTTCTGCAAGAAGAAGGGACATATGAAGAAAGACTGTGCTAAATTCAAGATCTGGATGGAAAAGAAAGGTACTCAAATTTCATTTGTTTGTTATGAATCTAATATGGTTAATGCTAATCATAACACATGGTGGATTGACTCTGGTTCTACAATTCATGTTTCAAATACCTTACAGGGTATGCAAAACCTAAGGAAGCCGGTGGGAAGTGAACAAGTTATCTATTTAGGAAGCCAGACAAGTTCACATGTGGAAGTCATTAGCACTTGTAGTTTGGTTTTAAGCAGTGGCTTTATTTTGTGTTTGGAAAAGACCTTTTATGTTCCAAATTTCTCTAGAAATTTGATTTATGTATCAAGACTTATACCTTTTGGTTTTTCCTTTAACTTTTTAGATTCTGGTTTCAGTTTATGTAATGGATCTGAAGTTATTGGCTATGGTACATTATCTGATGGTCTTTATTCCATTCAGTTACAAAATGAAGATGCCTATAATTCAATGCATGTCACTGCTGGATTGAAACGATGTGTTGTGAATGAAGAAGAATCATATATGTTATGGCACCGTAGATTAGGACACATCTTTATTGAGATAATTAAGAGGTTAGTAAGTGGAGTACTTAGTACTTTAGATTTTGTTGACTTTGAGACTTGCATGGATTGTATTAAGGGTAAGCAAACTAACAAATCTAAAAGGGGTGCCAAGAGGAGTACAAACCTATTAGAAATCATACATACAGATATTTATTGTCCAGATATGGACGCAAATAGTCCGAAATACGTTATCACCTTCATAGACGATTATTCGTGATATATGTCTCTCTGCTTACTTCATTCTAACGACGAAGCTTTGGATGCTTTTAAGATGTTTAAGGATGAAGTGGAGAATCAATGTGAAAAATTGATCAAAATCGTGAGATCAGATAAAGGTGGAGAGTACTACGGTAGATACACTGAAAGTGGATAAGCACCTGGTCCTTTTGCGAAGTTCCTTCAAGAACATGAGATTGTTGCCTAGTACACCATGCCTGGTCCTCCAAATCAGAATGGTGTCGTAGAAAGAAGAAACCGAACATTAATGGACATGGTAAGTATGAGAAGTAACACAAAACCTCCTCAATTCCTGTGGACTGAAGCTCTAAAGACAGTTGTGTATATATTAAACCGAGTTCTAACCAAGGCTGTCTCAAAGACACCTTTTGAGTTATTTAAGGGTTGGAAACTAAGTTTGAGACATATACACGTTTAGGGATGCCCGTCTGAAGTGAGAATTTACAATCCACAGGAGAAGAAGCTAGACCCAAGGACCATTAGTGGGTATTTCATTCGATATGCTGAAAGGTCTAAGGGATATAGATTCTATTGTCTATCTCACAGAACTAGGATTGTGGAATGAAGAAATGAAAAATTTCTTGAGAATGACTTGATCAGTGGGAGTGGTCATTTTCCAGACATAGTTTATGAAAAGGGCCATTGTGAAGCTCAACCCTCTGGTTCAAGTGATAGATTGATTGTCATCCACACTCCTCTAGTTCAAACGGGTGTTGGGCAACCAATTACTGGAGTTCTACAAGCTGCTAATACTAATCCAGTAGATTAAGTTGTAAATGAAGAACAACTAAAAATTGTTGAGCAACCAGTTGAACAACAGGTTCTTCGTAAGGATAATGATACAGCATTAAGAAGATCTACTATGGTTAGAAGGTCAGCAATACCTAGTGATTATATAGTGTTTCTACAAGAGTCAGATTATAACATTAGAGCTGAAAATGATCCTGAAACGTTTTCACAGGCCATGAGTTCTAAAGAATCAGACTTGCAGTACAATGCTATGACGGATGAGCTGGATTCAATGGCATCTAACCAAGTCTAGGATCTCATTAAGTTGCCCAATGGTGTAAAAGCCATTAGATGTAGATGGGTATTTAAGACAAAGAAAGACTCACGAGGCAACATTGAGAAACATAAGACAAGACTTGTTGCCAAAAGGTTCACTCAGAGGGAAGGAATCGACTACATGGAGACATTTTCTCCTGTATCTAAGAAAGATTCTCTTCGTGTGATCATAGCATTAGTAGCTCATTGTGATCTTGAGTTACATCAAATGGATGTAAAAATAGCGTTCCTCAATGTTGAACTAGAGGAAGAGGTTTACATGAAAAACCTTAAAGGATTCTCCTCTGATGATGGTGAGCATTTAGTTTGCAAGCTTAATAAATCAATAGATGGATTAAGACAAGCCTCTCGGCAGTGGTATTTAAATTACATGAGGTTATCACTTCATTCGATTTTGAAGAGAATATAATAGACCAATTTTTATACCAAAAGGTTAGTGGGAGTAAGACTTTTTTTCTTGTGTTATACGTGGATGACATCTTATTTGCGACTAATGATAAGGATTTGTTATATGAGGTGAAACGATTTGTCTCAAAGAATTGTGATATGAAAGATATGGGTGAGGCATCTTATGTCATTAGCATCAAGATCTATAGAGAAAGATCTCGAGATATTTTGGGTTTGTCTCAAGAGATCTATATTAACAAAGTTTTAGAGAGATTTCAGATAAAAGATTGTGCACCAAATGTAGCACCTTTAGTGAAGGGTGATAGATTCAGTTTGAATCAATGCCTGAAGAATGATTTTGAACTAGAACACATGAAGAACATTCCATATGCTTCAGCTGTTGGAAGCCTTATGTATGCTCGGGCCTGCACCCGACATGACATTGCATATGCTGTTGGAATGTTAGGAAGATATCAAAGTAATCTATGTATTGACCACTGGAAAGCTACAAAGAAGGTTATGAGATATCTTTAAGGCACAAAAGGCTACATGCTTATGTATAGGTGAACTGAGAACCGGGAAGTAGTTGGATACTCCGATTCAGACTTTGCTCGCTACATTGATTCAAGGAAATCAACATCTGGTTATATTTTCATGCTAACTGGTGGAGCTATATCTTGGAGAAGTGCCAAGTAGACCCTGATTGCTACTTCTACTATAGAGGCTGAGTTCGTATCATGTTTTGAGGCCACCTCGGATGGTATATGGTTGAAGAGTTTCATATCTGGGCTTAGAGTTGTTGATTCAATTTTTAAGCCACTAAGGTTGTACTGCGACACTGCAGCTACGATCTTTATGGCTAAAAATAACAAGAGTGGAAGTCGAAGTAAACATATCGACATTAAATATTTAGCCATAAGAGAAAGTGTTAAAGAAAGGAAAGTTATCATAGAACACATTAGTACTTATTTGATGATTGCAGGTCCTTTAACTAAAGGCATGCCACCTGAACAGTTTAAGGATCATATAGTGCAAACGGGACTTGGTTCCATAATGTGATTTTTGTTGTACTTTTGTTGTTTCAATGAAACTTATTTAGTTTGATATTTTCTCATATATTTTGTGCACACATATTTTGATTAGTTTTGAGAAATGTCATTTAATTTGGACCTAAAATAAACATATGGTTTATTCATTAAGTTGAAAGGCTAGTAATAAGAAATTTTATATATGTAATACGTGGAAGATAATACTCACAATAAGAGGACCTATCGCCATAATTCATATATTTGATTTCTTGTTATGTTTGTGTTGGGTTAAATGGACCAAGTGGGAGAATGTAAGTTTTTACTGTTCATATTATGGTCCATTTGCCATGCTTCATGTGCTTCCTCCTTTGTGATGGGCAGAGATAATGAATTATTTTATAAACGTTCTTTTTGGGTCCTTATTCTCGCCAAGCATCAGAGTACACCATCAATCGTGCTTAAGGAAGAGGATAGAAGATTCAAACACAGAGACGTTGCTGGATCATCGGTGAGCAATGACTGGAGGTGTGTTTTTCCGTTAAGTTTTCGTTGCTATATACATTATTATTGTGCATGTATCTTTGCGTAATGTTGATGTATGAGATGCATGGCATGTTGTTGTGATTATATCATGATTGTCCAGAAAAACCACACGTGGATGATTCAACTCCACGCTCTGATATCGACCTTCTCTTAGAAAAAGTGCACATTGAAGGCAAGTTCGAGTTCAGAATCCTTATATATGCGATTTTGAAGCTAACGGTAGGTTTATGAATCAGTTTTCCACTGCTTCTTTTAATCCTAATTATTTATTATTTTTAACGAGATTGCTCCATATAACTTTTGCCCTAGGTAATTTAGGATGCAAGGGACTTAGTTCTTCTCTACAAGTTGACTTAGAGAAACCTCTTGATTGATGCTTGATCAATATGTATGAATTCTCCTCTACATGATTACGTGAATACCAAGGATTGTAAGTTCCCACTTGCCTCTATTCATTATTTAGAACAAAAGCCACCATGCAACTTGGGGAAATTGAAGAGTCAAAGGTTCCATTAA
Organism: Erythroxylum flavicans; assembly: GCA_027576715.1. Taxonomy (NCBI): domain Eukaryota; kingdom Viridiplantae; phylum Streptophyta; class Magnoliopsida; order Malpighiales; family Erythroxylaceae; genus Erythroxylum; species Erythroxylum flavicans. The sequence goes on from JANZXP010000002.1 coordinate 4,127,129, forward strand.
GGGGGCATTAATTGATTAGAGGTACAGCTGAGCACTAATTGTCAAACCAAAATGAGGCATATTCCCTCAATACAAGCAATTGGTCCGTGCACCATGCACCTAGAAGTATTGGAGCAGTTAGCCATTTCCTATAAACTCCTTCTTAGAAAGTAGACGTGATCCTCTATATTGGTTAATATCTTCCGTAGTCTTTTACATAATAAGGCTTTATTGGTAATCTTTAGAGGCTCCATTCCCTATCCATCATCATCTTTAGGTCTGCATATTATGTCCCTGTTGACTTTGTAATGACCCGTAGCTTCCTTAGCACCATTCCATAAAATCCTCTTGAATAATTTCTCAACATCTTTAATTATTCTCTAGACAAGCAGAAGAGTATGTTTGAAGGGATTGTAATATGGATTCTGTTTTTCAATTATTATTTTAATTATTAAAAAGGAGTTCAATATATTATGTATTTATATCGTGTCCCTACATTTATATAGCTTGTAGACTTTTACATTTCATTGCAAAAGCAAAAGTAATGCAACGAAATGGTTTTGATATTATAATAAAATGATAATGTGATTTGCATGCATTTGGTATGAAATTTACAAAATCCTTTTTATATTATTAATAGGTAATTTTTTTAATAAACCACAATCTTATATATATATAAATATCTATCCGTTCAATCGACCAAATGAAGTAAGTTAATTTGGAGCTTACGATAATAGAAGGAAAAACAAAAGCTGGTTGATGGGAAGAATGAGACAGTTTTTTTACTCATCTAATAAAAACATGATGTCATTTTTTTATTTTAAATCGATCAATTTTTTAGTCAAAATGAGTTGTGAAGCTTGAGTCGATGTCTAACTTAGAGCCTTTTTTTTAATTTTATAGTCAGATTCTAACTTGAAATTTAGTTATCTCATATTTTATTTATTAACTTCGAGTCGAATTGGACTTGTGACTAAGCCAAATTGATGTCCTTATATATAATGTGGGTGAGACTCCCAAATTTAAGTTTAAGATCTTTATGATCTCATAGAATTGAACACATTAAGAATATTTTTAATATTTGCTGATTAAGTTGGATATTAATATAGGATACATAAAAGGTGTAGAATTAATTAATTATTATAATAACACTTAAGGAAAAAGGAAAATTTTGATGAAAATATATGTTGATTTGGTTTGTTATCATCGCATAGTTTTGATAAAATTTTCAGATTGAGGTGATCAAAAAATTACATAAAAATAATTCTCTAAAATTCATGATAAGAAGACACTTACAACTGATTCGAGCTTATTGGTTGACCATTATACATCATAGGAGACTAATGTAGGCATTAAGAAACTTTTGATTAACTAATGTCTAACCCTAATCAATTAGTATGTCCAAAATTTATTTCTAAAAATCAAAATTTGACGATAATAATTGTCATTTTGATGGGAAATGAATTATAAAAAGTGAAAGAACAACATAAGAAAGATTATTTGAGAAGCAATTTAAAAGGAAAAGGAAGGTAATTATAATAGAATTCATTAGTATTCACAATTTAGATAGCAGTTAGATAATTTCAGATTAAAAAAATTGGAATTTAAGTTACCATTTGAACAATATCTACCCGTATATGTCAGTTGGAACTTTTCAAGTTTTGTTTTTTTTTGTTAATTATGCATATTAAATGCTTTATTATATAAAATTGTTAAAACCCTAATTTGGTATATTCAACCTAATTATATTTTTATAAAATTAATAATTTTGAAGATTAAGTTTATATGAACCATGTTAGTTTTACCTGATTTGTAGATGCATAGAGATTGATAGACATATAAATTATGATTTAAGGCGGAGACGAACACTGAATTTTTATTTTTGAATACATTTTTATATTTTGATACTTCATATGTATATTGAGTGTGTTTGAATGATTGAATTATATTATTTATATGATTTAACTCCCTAAAAAGGTAGATGTTGAGCAAGTGTTCAATGTGTGGTGGCATATACAGTTAAGTTTTTATTTTTGTTGAATTATGTAAGTTTAATAAATTGTAAGCATTAACTTGAATGTAAATGTCAAATGATTAGTTCTTATAATTTCATGGGAGTCCACCATAGATCTAGTTAAATGTGAAATATACATTAAGAGATTTTATTAGTTTTAAAAAATTCATAATTTTAATTAATTAATCTTTATAAACATATGTCAAATTACTATCTAATTAAAGAAAACACTTTGCATGAATTTGAAAACACAGAGTCTTTTTATTAATTTTGATTCAAATATAATTCAAGCCGCTAAGAAACCATTATTTTAAAATCACAACTTGCTTTTGCCGTTCACCGGAACAGCAAGTATCGGACCAGGTGGATTTCGCAGCAACATGTTGTAGTAGACTCATTGCAATGGAATGTAGCAATAAACTAGGAGGCGGAATCACAGCAGGAGACCGACAAACCAACGATGTTCAAACCTGACACAGACAAGTAGATGCAGACCCAAACAGCAGAAACAAACGAACCAGAAGAATGCGTCTAAGACCAGGAACTGATGCAAGACACAAGCGGAAAATCCTTGGCAGAACAGGTGCAGCTGGCTGAGAAAATAAAAGCAAGAAGACGATTCAAATAATGCTATTACTGAATTCAAATCGTTACATTGTTGAGACAAGGCATCCTTGGTCTACCTATGTCCATCAGAATCATCAGAAATTACATGCGTTCGTACCTTATTCGTTGAGTTTGATCCCTTCGTTGTAAAAGTGAGCAAAAGCTTCCATTTTGAGAATGGGGAGTGATAGCCCAATTTCAACGTCGCCTTCTTTGTCCAAAGATGAACCCAAAGAAAAAAATATTGTACCATCAATGGAGATATGTTCAATCTTTTTCAATCTGCCGATTCCACCTCCTTCATACTTCAAATGAAAATTGGGTGATGCTGCGACTCCGACTGTGACTTCGGGTTTTCTTCCCAGTGCAAAATCCATATTATCCATCCAACTCTTTGAATCTTCCCAGGATCTTCCAATATCGTTTACCTTCTTTTCGAATGCTTCGCCTATGCCTTTGGCAGCAAAGACAAAACCATCTTCCTTCTCTAATTCGCTTCTTTTGGCATTAGCTATACAAAACATCGTACAGTTCCCAAAGTAATTTTCAGGCAGAGGAGGGCTTAAACGACGTCTTAAATCAGCCGCAAATCCAAAGTGTTCTTCTTCGTCCTCCTTATCCATCTCCTCTTTACACGAGACATTTGCCTTGACCATGCATGACCAGACGTGGCCACACGTAACAGTGAAAGCTGTTACGTGAGACAAAGTTGGATACTGCGCTGTCACTTGTTTCTTGAGTTCCTCGATACTGTTTCGAGGCATTACAAATGTGGCTATAACATTATTAGCTGAAAGTGATTTCCCCGGCCCTGCGCACTTCTTTTGTTTAGCTTGGTTCCAAAATGTCGCTTCGAGCTCAGTCCATCTGGGATATTTTAATGCAGTCTTGTCGTAAAAAGGTAATAAGTTGCTACCTGATGATGAAAATGCCGTTTCTCCTGATTGAAAGATTGAAGCCCACAACTTTAAACAGCTAAAAAAGGTTTTACCATCACAAACGGCATGGATATTATTTAATCCCATGCAGATGCCAGAGTTTGGGAAGAGCGTAACTTGAATAGCAGTAATTGGGATGACCGGCTGATCAGAGACTATACTCACTGGTGGAAGTTCGGGAACAAAAGAATGGAACACAGAAGCATTCCGGGCATGATTGCCTGTTAGGTGATCAAAATCATCCTCAGACTCAGCGAATACCAATGGCATGGAATCGCCTTTCACATAACGTATTTGTGGCATTTCAAAATTAGGAGGGTAAATCAAGTTTCCTGCAAGTGGCAACGTATGCTTGAGAGCAAGAGAAAATGAGTTTTTGATGCTTGGAACGGCATATTTGGTGAATAGGTCCGTAGAAATGGGAAGTTCGAAGAATAGTAGTAGTTTGGTTGATCCTAAAGGGAGAAGTAGAAGGTCAAGAAAGGTGAGAGGAATTGACATTTCATCAACACCACCAGGTGCTGGATATACTCGGCAATGCTCCAGAACCTTAACCATGTCGTGTTAATTAGACCAGGAAACTGTCTTTCTGTTAAGGTAGTTGTGTTTCATTTGGGCACCTATACCTATGTATATATAGTCACCCTTTGGAGCATGGATTGTATCACATCTATATGGCAAAATCAATTATGATTTCTTGGTTGATTATAACGGTGCATTAGTTGATCTTTTGACATTAATAAAAAAAGGGGCAATGTAATTGGTTCCGATGATTTTTAATTTTTTAATAATTATTATATATGATAATAGTGAAAAAAACACACCTTCAAATGGAGTTTGACCATACACTGGAATATGAAAGCTCCAAACTTCAAATACCCTGCTACAGGAGTACACGAATTTAACAGATCAAGAACTTGTGAATTTCACACTACAAGTTCCTTCACGCAACACCAAACGAAGCTGAACAAATCACTTCTGAAAACAGATGAACATGTAAAATGGTTTAAATGTGAATTACCTATTGATTCCATTAGTAAACTAAGGTGTTTTAAACTTTCATCTCCAAGTAGGAAACCCTTGATTTTGTTATCTGTTGTTTAGTTTATTTTTCAAGCTCCTTTCGTTATCTGTTTAGCCGAAATAATCATTCATCTCAGAGCAAAGGCTTTGAACATCAGTGCGCACACAAATTCGAGTACCGTTTATTTTGATGAATAATTTCACAATATACCAAATGAAGTGAATTTGAAATTCCAAGATTTCTTTTAAACTTGAAATGCATAACGTACAGACTGAAATTTCATAAATAAGTTTGATGCAAGTGCAGTATCAATCAAGTGATTCATTTATAGGTGCCTGGCCAGACCAATTAGTTGAACAAAGAATAAGAAGCTTAAAGGAGTACAACAAAGCTTAATTCAGAGTTTACGTACTTCCACAGAAGCAAAAGAAATCATGCAAAGTCAAGTTTAAGATGTTAGTTTAACCTCCAAGAAGGCAAAACATTATTTAATGGCATTGTAATGGAGTACAACGTTTGGCTTGCTCACTATTCAGTGAACCGAATTGGACATCTACCATTTTTGTCCGATTCAGCCAACCGACGCGGGCTGAATCACTTATTTTGTATTTTTCTCCTTAAAATCGATATTAGTACAAATAAAACTTCTAAGCTGAAATATACTGGAGGAAATATATGGGTTAAAAAAACTGAAAAAAAACGAGTTTGAGGTATTAATCTTTAAAAATTTTCATTTTAAGAAATTTTAATACTGTAACTTTTTAAAAAATGAAATAATAAAATTTTAAAAAATAAGTAAATGATCAAAAGGTATTTATATCATGTCCCCTGTATTTACATGGCTTTTAAACTTTTACAAATTAATATGATCATTTACAATTGGACGAACATTATGCGGTAAGTTTTACCATTTTTATTCTTTTTAGCTCTTCAGATTATTTGTTATTTTTAATTATAAAATTTTCAATAGCTTAATTTGAGACGTAATTAAGCTTATTGCTTATTTTTCTTGCAGGAGATCTTTATGGTAAATGCAACCGTATTGGAGGTGCTACCAAATGGTTTTGGAGGAAGAGTGAAGGGTCGTGGGTTTGGGTGCAGGGGATGGATATTTCCATTTATGAATGATCTAAATGCAAGATTGATGAGGGACCTAAAAAAAATACTTCCAAGAAATGCTCATTTTCCTCCACTTTTTGGAAAAGGAGTAATCGAACCAAAAATGATGCTATAGAGAGAGGCTACTGTTTTATTGAACAAAACATAGAAAGTATTGTAACTACTCAATATCATGACCAGACCATAGTGAATCAATACATGAAATATATTTCCGACGCCAAGAAAAATTAGTCAACTCATCAATATAAATCCAACTCAGTCCGTGACGAGATGAGACAGTTAAGACATTTAGCCATAATCATTGAAAAAAATTTTTAGTCACAGTTTACACTAAGAAACTCATGACAAAATAATCGGAACCAAGGAAGACAAGAAGACAGT
>JANZXP010000002.1:4141430-4168648 GCA_027576715.1 Erythroxylum flavicans
AATGGAGACTTAGAAGAAGTCTTTATGAGCCTACCTCCAGGATTTGAGGATACCTATGGGAGAAATAAGGTGTGCAAGCTAAAGAAGTCATTATATGGCCTCAAACAGTCCCCTAGAGCTTGGTTTGATAGATTTGGAAGGGTTGTGAAGGGCTATGACTATTGTCAAAGTCAGGCTAATTATACATTGTTCTACAAGCGGTCCAAGACAGGCATGCTAGCTATTCTTATTGTTTACGTAGATTACATTATCATAACAGGAGATGATGTATTAGAAATAGTAGAGTTGAAGAAGAGATTAGTCAAAGAATTTGAGATTAAAGAGCTCCGACCCCTTAAATACTTCCTTGGAATGGAGTTTGCTAGATCTAAGGATGGAATATTTGTGAACCAAAGGAAATACATTCTGGACCTATTGAATGAGACTGGGTTACTAGGATGCAAGGCAGTAGATACTCCTATTGAGACTGGTGTTAATTTTAGATCAGTTCAACCTGAAAACATTATTAATAAGGAGAGATACCAGCAACTAGTTGGGAGATTAATACATCTATCCCATACCAGACCTGATATAGCTTTTGTCGTAAGCTTAGTGAGTCAATTTATGCATTCTCCAGGCCAAGAACATCTGGATGCTGTATACAGGATACTAAGATATCTAAAAGGAACTCGCGGACAAAGTTTAATGTTTCGAAAGCAACCTTCAAGTCGAAGTCTATACTGATGCAGATTGGGCAGGGAGTGCAACTGATAGAAGATCAATTTCAGGTTATTGCACATTTCGTGGTGGTAATTTGGTAACTTGGAGGAGTAAGAAACAAAGTGTTGTTGCAAGAAGCAGTGCTGAAGCTGAGTTTCGTTCAATGGCACATGGAATTTGCAAAGTTTTATGGATTAAAAGGGTACTTGAGGAACTACAGATTCCTATTTCAGTTCCTATGAAAGTGTATCGTGACAACAAAGCAGCAATTTCAATTGCTCACAACCCTGTTCTTCATGATAGAACAAAACATGTTGAGGTTGACAAGCATTTCATCAAGGAGAAGATTGAAGAAGGATTAATATTTGTTCCCTATATACCAACATCACAACAGGTAGCTAATAATCTCACAAAAGGATTACACAAGAGGCAGTTCAATGTTTTGGTTACCAAGCTGGCTATGGATGACATATACAAGCCAGCTTAAGGGGGAGTGTTGGGAAATACCTAGCTGGATATTTCCTAGATATTATTGACTCCTAAAAGTCAGCAAATCAGATCAGATATCATTTATCAGATCTGATATTATGCACAGATATTAGGAGATTATGTACAGATATTAGTTTCCTAAAATAGCTCTCTCTATTTCTATATATACTTGTACCTACGTATTGATAAAATAAGAAGAAATACAACTGTTCAGAATTTCCGCAGATTGTACCCTCTTGGTGACTTTCAAAAGTTGAAGTGAGCCATTTCTTATCATATCAACAATTAAAGATGGAAAAAGGAATAGAAATCAGTCATTTGATCACTGAAATTTCAGAGAGAAAAACATAGTACATGAGACAAGGAAAAAGAAAATCAATCAGTTATTTGATGCTTAAGAAATAGATATTTGCTCATCAACCTTTACAAAAGACCAAGAAGACAGTTTTACATTTGCCTAAAACATAGACCTGCCAGTTATTTGATGCTGATATTCTTCTTTACCAAGAGCATACAATAGATAAACATCTGAAATCAGCTTCTTTTACAACAAAGAATGAGAATTCAACAAATTAAAATTATCAAACATGCTATTTTGTCCCATGTATGGTGACCTCACCAAAGTTAATCAAATCAGAAAGACATAAATTCCACAAAAGTTTTTGAACCATTACAATAAAACTAAAATTAGGCTGCACGTTGAACAACAAACCTTAGCCCAAGGAGGCAAACAAACATCACCCAATGGTTCTCCATCTTGTTTGACCCCCAGGTGATAAGAATTTGAATTAATCAAAAACTCTGGCATGTAAAAGAACTCAGGTATCAGCTCCTTGACATCACTTGTATTAGAAAGGCAGTTTCTATATGTGGCCTCAATGCTTTGGAAGAGACGGTCCGCATGGTCAAATTTTCCACCCTGATCAGAGAAAATTGCTAGCAAAGTTGCAGAACTTTAGGGAAAAAAAAATGCCGAAATGAAACAACTTCCAATATGCTATGGACATGGATTCTATTATCAATAACATAAATTATATTTAATGGCAATTTTTATTCTTATGAGAAGCAAATTATAAAATACTTTTCTTTTACAATACAATAACACAGTTATACAATGGTGGAACTCTAAAGTCATAATAAAGTTCATAGCAATGAAACTTTCAATAAACAAACAACTTGTCAATTTTTGTGAAGAGATCTCAGGATCAGCACTCAACCAAGGAAAAAAGGAGTGATAAAAGGGAATGCTATTTCTGGAAAGAACAAAAACCAAAATGCTTTCATTGTACTTATGTTCACAACGTTTCAATCAGACACTAGAAAATGATACTATATAACATTTGTTAAAGAACGCAAATATCACTGTTAAGTTTGCACGTAAAGACAACATAAATATGGATTTAAGTTCTGTTTGCAACATTTGACTGCTTCTCTTATAATGGAATCTTGATTGTTCTTCCACTGCAACACCAAAAAGAGTGATTTGCATATTCTGCCAAAGAATATTCAAAAGACTAATTCAGTACCTGTAAATTCCGGTGAAGAGATGTGAATGGCTCCAATCTAAGAAGGTAATAAAGGACAATCCCCATGCTTGAATAGTGGGATCCATAGTAAAAACTGCACAAGTAAAGCAAGCACTGGCATGCATCAGATATACTAACACAGGATATATTTGCGAAACCACCAACTCCGTTCAAAACATATGCCTGTATTACCTAGGTATGTCAGGATCGGAGAAGTTACGATATCTATCCTCAAACACCTGTACAGGGAATCAACCAATAAGAATTAGTTTGCGAAGTTCACTTAGACACATTCATGCCCATTTGTTCTCTAAGGAGACAAATACCTCAAACCGTTTCGAATCCAGTGCCCCAACAGGTTTGGTAAGATCTCTAAATGTTGTTGACTTGTTAAAATCAAGAATATCTGATGAATAATCAGCCAAAACCCAAGGGAAGACAGGATACTGTGTTAAATCATTATATGATCTTCCAGCCAGAGTATTCAGAACCATTAGGTACTCAAAATTTGTTATATCCCTTCTTCTCCAGCTTTCTCTGGCAATTTCAGCCATCTCCAATGCTACACGTCTATCAACAAAGGAAATAATACCGCTCTTGTCTTTACTACTTTTTGGATACAAGAATTCGTTTCTTGTAGTAACAATTAAAGTACCAATTTCTTTTGCATCCTTCTGTGATGCAAAATTCAAAAATACGGGTGCAACAGAATCAGCAAAGAAAATCTCTATTGCAGTGTATCTAAGAAGATAGCGAGTCCAGTGGACAGCTTTTATCTAGAAAATCAGAACAACAGAAAAATTCTTTCAGATTTTGCAAATGAGATAAAATAAATAAAATAACAAAGACGTGTAAGGAAAAGTTTTCGAAAGTTGCTTACCTTGCCAATGTCCCATCTTCTATGGCGCTTAATATGTTTTACATGTCTGTTATCCACATTTCCCTTCAACAAATCTAAATTGTCAACAGACATCCCCTTCTCAATACTCAAATCAGTATGTGTCAGCCAATTGAGTGACTTATCTTTCTCCGCAAGTCTGGTTCTATCATTATCGTTTGAAGCATTTAAGTTACTGAAGATAGAAGCACCTCCAGTACCTTCAACCAAAAACTCACCAAAAAAGTGCAAGACATCTTTCATAATGACCAACTTCCCGGCCAATTTCCTCTTCAGAATGACAAGTACACAAGGAACTGACAAAAGAATCTGAAATAATGGTCCTCACATGAGCAATGACAGAATAATATGCACTACATATTTTATGTAAAATGCTGAACTTACCTCACTAGTTTCCTTCTCTGATGAGAAAGAAGAATCTATTGTGTCTTGTACTATATTTTTCTGATCACTGTTGCCTTTAGATAGCTCAGAACACTCACTATCAAAGGCATCCTCTGGAATGGATACCTTTTCCCCACTAGATTCAGCATCATTTTCGCTCACTTCTAAATTCCACTCGTCAGTTATTCTGCGAATTCCTTTAAGAAGAAATCTCTTCATTTGTTCAGGAATATGGCCCACATAACCAACTTTACTTTCGTCAACACAAGGAGTATCCTCAGTGCTAGAGGCAGTGGAAGAAGGATGACGCAGCTTGTCATCAAAATGATAATTTTGTCTTAATTTGGGCCTACGCCGCCATGTATCCTCTGTCTTATCAAGTTTCCAATGTCGTGCAGCACAGTTTGGAAAAGGATTAGTTGACCATGGACCTCTCTCATCAATCAAAGTGCGCAACATATGTATCCATTTTTCCTATCAAAACAGAACTGCTTGTTAATGAGAATAGAAGGGCAAAACATAAGATTTCAGTGAAAGACATGCAAGGTAGCAAGAGATATCATCAGTTTTACAGAAGGAAATATGTGCACGTACTGCAATATTTTGCTGCTGCTCCTCATGAGCAAGTTGAAATACAGCTCTTCTGCTGTCATCCGAAGCAAGAATTGCACTCAAGCTCCTCTGTATCTCATCTTCAAATGCTTTTTTGTTAACTGCTTCAACAGAGGAATTTTCATCCACCCTAACAAGAAGCTCATGCAACTGCCGTGACCGGTCTGATGTCAATGTCTTTATATATTTTGCCTCATCAGAAACCTGAAGATTCAAATTTTTTAAGAAAATACATAGTCATAAAGGAGGAATGTAAAAATATGGATAAAAAGTCTCTGAGAGACTTCATTGTCCATCAAATGAAGCATGCTCTAGATGGAAAATAATATTATGCACATTTAGCAGAAAATGTTTTCCTTGGTGCAAAGGAATCAGAAAAGAACGCAATCTAAGATGTTTCCACACATATAAGATGGGGTTATGTTATGCATTATTTGTTCTTTACTTTCTGTGCCGAAGGAGTATGAATTATGCCGGCAAATATATAATACTGAAACAATGTGTCAATAAGTTCAGAAATCAGTCATCTTCCTTCACGTGAAGAACAAGCTTAACATCTTGTGAAATTGAAGATGATATATTAAAAACAGCTGGGCTCAAATTAACTAGCATCTCCAGTTGAAATTTTTTCATTGAACCAACTTAAATTGAGGAAACAAAAAAATTTAAAACTCCTGTTTAAGATTCGCCACAAGCTCTCTTTACACTAACCTTTTCTTGTATGCCCAGAGGTCTAATGAATCCCTATCCCTTTCATCAATAAACAATTTTTGGCTTTTTGCTCATAACCTCTGGCATTTAAATAAAGGAAACATAGAACTAAGTAAAAAAGGACCTCTAGCTCTTTCACTTGTATTTTTTTTTTTTTTTGGCACAATGGACCATAATAAGAAAAAGAAAGGGTCAAAAAGCATCAGTATAACAACAAATGCAATAAAACAACGACAAAATATTCTTATGAATACAAACCGCAGCAAGTACTCGATCCTTTTGAATTATATTATGAATTGAGCCTGCATCTTTCAAGTTAATTCCAAAATCAGAAGAGTCATCTCCAACCACAATGGTAGTAGCAAGCATTGATTTTCCGCAGTTGACTGTTTCCCTTATCAAGTGTGATATAACATGAAATCGAGCACCATCTTCCAACACCCCATACTGGGACCTTACAGCAAGCAAAGCCCTAGATATATTGAAAACTAAGAATATAATTTCGCTGTAACTGGAACAAATCCATTTGTACATCTAAAACCAACAAGTATGTGAGATGTAGATTAAACTTTTACCAGATAAAAAGCTGCAGTCTGCTCTTACTTTGCTCATCATCAGCGACCAAAAGTGATGGCAAAAGTGAAATGATCTGCTGCACACACCGTGATGCTTTTTCCAGAGGAGATTTACAAAGATAAAGTATTGCAAGTCGAAAAACAATTCTTGGACACCTCTCCCCCCTTAAAAGCATGGCCTTGTCAGTAGTTTTACTTGGCTTTCCGCCCAAGGCATTTCCAATCCCTCCAGACACAACAACTGCAGCCATTTCTGCAGCAGGAATGTTCAGTGATTCTACAAGGCCACGTGCTCTTTGACTGAATGACGGTCCCACTGTTGATGATGATTTTGGTAACGTCTTGCTTGGTCCTTTACCATTCAGGTTACTGATAATAATCCACAAATTATCATACAAATTCCACCACTTATCATCCATTAAATCATCTTCCCGTGTTTCTGGGCCCCCACTACCCGATGGGTCTCTAGGGAAAAAAAAATTCCACGAAAGGTTGTATGAATAACAATTGAACACAAATATTGCAATGTATTTCTAAGTCTAAAAAGAGATCACTTGTATCACACCATGCAACCCAAAAGTTTTAGACCAACAAATAGTTCATATATTATTCTAGAACACCCCCTTGCCACAAAGAGTGGACAAATTCAACAACTCACACATCCACCAGAAATGAGAAAGACATAGCTTATACTTGAGACCTCGCCGTCAAGCAAGGCTCTAATACCATGCTAGAAAACAATTCAGCCCAAAAGCTAAGGAAATTGGGTGAGAACCATGAAATGGTTCGTATATGGCAACACATGGTAAAGGATTTGGCATACGAAAAGCAAATTGCAATGATTGGTATTGACATTCAGGCTTTAGCATCAAAAGTGGAGAAAAAAGTTCTCCAATACTTAGCACTTCATGCACTTTACAGTTATTTTCAAGCTTGACATCCGTATCAAAGAAAAAGAAACAAATATTGATCTCCTATTGGGCAATTTAATGCACAAATAAAGGGTGAAAATACAAATACATACAAAATAAATGAGAAATATATCAGTAATACCTGGATACTTTATTATCAAATTCTCCTTGCAGGACCTCATACAATGCAGAACTATAGTCTCTCTGACTTTCTAATTCAATTGCATCAAGAGACATCTCAGAGCCATTTACTGGAAACTGCAAGATTAACAAAAGATAATTTTGTACTACTCCCCACCTATAAAAAGCAATGGTACATCACAATCCTCTATCTCAAACCGAAACAATAAGGCACTAGCTCCTGAAGTAGAAAGATAAAGTCAACTTATCATAAAACTACAATAGTCAATATCATCCTTCAATCACACAGGTAATTTACTTCATAGGAACCACTTAAGGAGAAACTAAAATGAAAAATAAATCATTTCTCTAACCTGAAACATAAAAAGAATGCTAAGGTGCTAGATACTATATGTGGTTGATGCTGAACATTATGGTAAAGAAATGAAATCTTGAATAGACCAAAAGACCGAAGGGAAAGGAAAATATAACATAACAATAGTGAGACTGATGGGTGTATATAACTAGATCCAACCACTAAAAGCAGACACAACAGACAGCCTGCCACTTTACCACTTGTATTTAATAATTCAAATAATATCAGACATACCGGTATCTTATGCTCAGTTTCAGAGATGAGCATCTCATCGACCAAGCGAAGAAGGAACAATGTATTGTCCCGGCATGGTTGTGCGGCGAAAATATTTTCCTGATAGGAAAAGCCTACAAGCATTTTTGTCAAGTCCAGGTATATATCGCGAAGCAAGTAGCGATATGCAAGGTCACCCTGCCGAAATTAACATCAAAATGAAGATCACCATGAAACTGGAGTTAAAATTAATTATGAGGACAACTATATAACACGTGGATTCTTCTACCACTAGAACAGAACATACTTGCTCACAGTGCATAATTAAGAAATTTACAGTCTCTTCCAGCTGCTGCCAGCCACCTTTCACAGAGTGAACAGAATGACATAGAACAATGCAATATAGATTCCTTATCAACTCCCGTTCAAGTATCTTATTGTTGTCTTCATTCTGAGATACAGGCTCGTAGAGTTTAATCACATCAAGCTTTACAGAAGCCATTAGCCAAGCATTCCACCCATATTCCTATTTGCACGTTCAACTGGTCATAAAGAATTGAAAAACCAGAATAATAATGATGAATAAAATCCGTACCATCAAAGCTTCAATATTTGAGGTATTTGAATCAAGTAAATCAAGCAGATCTTGAATTATTTTTATCCTTGCTGATACATCCTCACAGTTTGACAAGAATCTGAAAATGAGAACCAATATCTGAGGAAGGAAAAATTGAGAATTATTTCCTTTACTTTTTTGCTTCTGTAACACCTGCAACATCAATTTAAAAAGAAAAAGCAGTTAGAGAGATGTTTTCCCTAGCGTACCATTTGCACAACTCCTAAAATGAACACCACAAAAGGCCCATTCCTAGTTCTTTACCTGTTTAGGACTAGCTCCACCAAGAAGAACATCAAACAAGGTGGCACACAAGTTATCTGTTAGCGGAAATCTGAACAATCGATCTGAGATGGAAGAGAAACTTGGCTGCGTCCTTAAACTGATCTTTTTCTGGGTTTCTGACAGAGCTCTAGACTTTCCTACAGGAAGATTGAAAAATCTCAACCCTTTCTTCTCAGATGGTAAACCAACCATGAACCTCCCCAAAAATTGCAGGCCAAGCAATCTGATAGGCTCATATTCCCTATTAGAGAGACATAAATCATGATATTATTAGATCATAATAGTCAAAATTGACTTTGCAAAGAGAATGAAATTATATTTATAACAAAACTCATACTCACATAAAAGAACTGCTTCTATTTAAGGGTGCGCTAAGTTCTTTTGGTTTCCTAAACGTACTAACATTTCAAATTTTCTTCTACAATCATTTTCTGACACAAAATAAACAGTTAATTTTATCATACGAGAATACTAGCAAATTGACCTAGAACAAGTCATTAAATGACAAATATTCAGAAGCTGAGATTTGAGCCAGAGTGATGCTAAGATATAGTCAGTAAAAATCACACACCACAAACTTTCAGCTGAAAATAGAGGGAGGGTCTGTGTATATCAATCAGACTACTAACTTGACCAGCATCCTCATATTTTTTCAAAATCAACCAAGAATGTATATTCTTCCGTGGCTTTATCTACACATCAATATAAGTGCCAATTTTCATTATCAGCAAGTTGCCAATCCAAATGTACTAAAGTACCTATACCACAGCATATTCTTAAGAAGCCAATTAATTTCCTTGAAAAGTTGGAAATTAATAAAAAAAAACTGAATGAACTCTGGAAATAAGGTATACCTGTGAAGGAGATTAACAAAAATGTGGCAACCACCAATCAGATTGACTTGTTCAAGAAAGGCAACAAGCAGCTGCTTTTGAGAAAGGGCACGAATGATCATATGAAGGACATCCTCAATGCAAGCCATATCCTGGCTAGTCTCAAAAAATGCTATGAGGCTTTTTATATCTGCTATTGCAATGCTGTGCCTGCATATGGCAAGATTTTACCAAGAAACTTTTTAAGAAAGAAAATTAGCAATTAACCTACATTAACATAATGGATGGTCAAGCCAAGTTATGTGGCGATAGTACCACAAACATAAATGAAAGCCCCCTTAAAGTTGGAATGAAGTTCCAATGGTGGGAAGAACAACTTTTATTTGTATAGCCCAGCCCAAAACATATGTGCATAAGCTCACAAATGCACAGATGAAAACAAAGAAAGAATAACATAGAAAGTTAAGAAGTACAAGCAACTGAATATAAGTAAAGAAAAGAGAAGTGACATGCAAGACAGGTTATACCTAAGGCTCATCTCTCCAAGACTCAATAAAAGAAGACGAATTTTACGTATTTCTTCTTTATTAGGTCTCTCTCCAATAACTTGTTTGGTAGTAGGATGCAAAAGAGGCTTGCTTCCAAAAGCACTACGAGATTTTGCATTATCCCAATAAAAATGACGAATTATATCAATAACAAGTGGAAGCTGACAGAAACTTTTGAGCAACCGTGGGTCACAATCAAATTGCTGCACAAGAAACATGTACAGTTCTCGCTGCACCTTGTAAGATGTGTAGAGCCAGATTAGTGGATTAAGAAATATGCTAGATATAGCATCTTTGACAAGTAGCTCAGCTAAACCTGAACCACAAGAAAGAAAAAGCTTGATCAAAAGGTGATCGAAGAAGAATAAAAATGACTAGAGGATTCAGAGAACAAATCAGCTGTCAAGTACAGAAGCTATTTTAGAAACATACTGCAGTTAGAAACAACATTGAATAGATGTTTCATTGCCGAAAGTGTTTCCAAATTAAGCTGCTCTGGCGGAACTGATTGCAACAAAAATCCCAGTATTGGGAATCCAGAAAGAAGATGCATTTGTTGTTGATTTGATACATTTTCATCCAAGACAGAAGCTATAAGTTCAACAACCTCAGCTGTCAAACGGTCTTTCGGGACAGGCGTAAGAACTACATGATCAGAGGATGTATTCTCTTCACATTCAAATCTATCAGATTGGGCTATGAGGGGGAAAAATACAGATACACCACCAACACAGTAAATTATCTGTTGAAGCAATCGTCGCGAACACAACTGTGTGCCAACCATAACAGCTGCTTCAAATGATTTCCTATCCAATCCATGATCCAATACAGGTGAAACATTAAACAAATTTCGACCACCACTAGCCTGGAAAGGGGAGAATGGTCACTAATTGGCTAAACACAGAGGAAGTTTTAAAATATTAAATTGCCATGGAATGACAGAAACCTGAGCATTGAGTCCAAATATAATCTTTGATGCTAGACCATCTTTAGAATCCAGGACATCGCTAGGCAATGGGCTGTCATGAAATGGTGCGGCTTCATTATCAAGGAATGAATACATATAGCTTGGTCCCAAGGAATAGATACCCTGGACTTGCTCAGATGAAATGGCATCGGAAAAAAGGTACACAGGACCAATCTGACCATGAAAAGGGAAGATATCTTGTATGGTCTCAAAAGTACTAGTCTCCTCATTTTGAGACAAATCAATTTTCATTCCAATGATACAGCCTGTCAAAAACTCATTGACCTTTGGATATCTGAACATGAAAAGATGCAAATCATGGAAGAATCATCAAAAGCCAAACTGTTAATAGCATGAATAACTGGATAAGGGATAGAACCTGCATTTTTCAGATGAAACAAGATTTGCATCAACATAACATTTCAACATGCTACCACCAGAAAATGCCCTTCCAATGCTGTGAGTTATACAAAGAAAATGCCATTTCTTCCTGATTAGATTAGTTTGCAGTTGAACGCACTGTCGCCTTAGATTAATCGACTGCAAGAGGCATGAAACCATATGTTTACTTATGAAACTCACAAAAAGCTTTATAGAATTCACAATGTGCAAGGAAATCAATTACTACTACTAAAAGAATATTTACAATCCAAACTATTCCTTCTCTCAAATCTTCAGTAAGAATATGAATTGCCATCAATACTCAAAAGCTGACCTCATAAGTAAGCCTGTCCTTTCCAAGCAATGCAATGCATCCTTTTCCATTTTCACTAAGGAAACTGAAAAGAGTCATTGTTCCGTTTCTTGGGAAGTTTTCTACCCTAAGCCAACATGAAAATGTAAAACCCTTAGTGATAGGCCACTGGACAGGTGTTTTAATTCTGATACCCTGCAACAATACAAAAGAAAAGACATAACAGTCTGAGCAAAGACAGATCTAACTTAATAGAATAATTGACATGACAGGGAAACAAAACCACAGACAGACAAGGTAAACCTACTCTCTCAGACATCCAACATGCAACAGAATCTTGAATCCTATGTAATTAAAGCAGAACCTAAGTTGAATAAGAACATAAATGTAATATGGTTATCATTAACCTTGCAAATTAGAGTTTAATGTTTAGTTAGTTTCTTGTTAATTTAACGATCAAAGGAAATTCATTTTGGAACAACAAGGAACACAACCCTTGAATTAAAGGAAAAATCCCAATCCAACCTATTAAATATTTGGACACAAAAAAAGTATTGTCCCCTAGGAATCAAATATTTTAAAACTACAGCTGCAAGGGTAAGAGCAGTTTCTCGTATAACTCTATTACTTTTATCTTTACCAACATACACACTGACAACAAGAAATCCTTGCAATTAAATCAAATGAAATTCAGCCAAATGACACCCCCTACATCGCATTGCTTTGCATACATGAAACAAAGTCCTTGCATGACATTTACAGCTCAACAAGCACCAATATCTTAGGCATCTCCAATATGAAGGTCACAAACAGTAACCAAGAAAGATTACATCTCATGAGTAGCTTTTAGGAAATCATAGAGACTCACAGAATCAATCCCACTTAGGTCGAAAAAGGCAGTTGGTCCTTTCTCATTTAGCATCGATAAAACAGTAGTTAACAATAGTGAGCAGTACTGCTGCTGAGTCCACACTTTCTCACTTCGTAGGAGAGAAAAGATTTTCCGAATATCCTTTCCAGATATGCTATGTCCACCAATGACCTGAATCAACTGTGAGATTTTCAATATCACATCATCTTTATCTTCTTGAGAAAACCAATCCAGAAGAAAGTTGAGCATCCCTGCTCTCACACATGAAGCTCTGTTGGAAATTGAATCCTTGAGCAGTTGCTGGAAAACATTGAGCCCATAGTTCCGCATAGAGTCACTGCTCTGCCCAATCAGAAAATGGCAAGTAATGACCCAGAATGATATTGGATAGAGCCAATTTAAGCAAAATAACTGATTGAAAAGGATTATAGAATAACTTGTCGGAGGTAAGAATTAGAAAGTCAGAATTGGAAGAAATCTCTGAACCAAACAGGATAAAGACAGAAAATAAACCACAAACCTTCTGTAGAACCCTCAGATACAGTAAAATCACGTCTTCATTCTGAATCAAAATCACGGAAAAGAACTAAGATGAGAAACATGAACCAAGAATTTGGGCAAGAAAAAAATTACCTTTAATTATGATTCATAACTTCCAATTAATCAACAAAATAACATCTCTACCAGAAACAAAATAAGGCCTTCAGATTTTTAAAGCTCACCTTTATGAGCATATTTGACTTTAAATCAAACTTCCCATCAACAAGCATATCAAGAAGGGCATTCAGAAGTGCTTCACTTGGATTCCACTGGCAAAAGTCTAACAGCAAACTTTGCATTGTCTGATAGCCCTTACCAACTAAAGCTCTAAAAGCAGCCTGCAAAAGTTGTGAATTTTCATGTTGCACTTTCAAAAGGTTATTTTTGGGTATGTGAATGTCAGAGAGACAGAGAAAGAGAGATAACATCTGAACATGGAAATGCAAGAAACTAATGGACTAAGTATGAAAGGAAAGACAACACACGTAAAGAAACAACATGGATCTACAATCAACAGAGTGCCAAGGGATCACAAACTTCACAAGTTGCCAATACAAATCACACTGGTCCAAATTGTCATTTTGAAAGCTCAACTAAGGTTTTCCCTTAATCCAGTCACATTTAACTATTTTTTATTATAAAGGTTTTCCCTTAATCCAGTCACATTTAACTATTTTTTATTATAAAGGTTTTCCCTTAATCTTTGTTCCGGTCACACTTAACTGTTATATGATTATTGCCTCATAGTAATCATACAACTAAGCGGCTGGCAACTTATTCAGTAACTCCAAATGATGTCTGAAAATACATAAAAGAAAGATGTTAACATGGAACTTGCAAGCCGTGCGTAACATGCAATATGATGCAATACATTCTAACCCAAAGATTTTGAAAATAGTTTAAGATTCGGAAACATTGCACATATAAGCTGCATAGTGACTACTCTCCACAAAAGTACTACTATCAGAGGTACTATCCCTCGTTGCCCGGATAATCTGACCCGAGTTCCTCATCAACATCCTTTGTGAAGGAGATCCTCACATTCCTATCTGAGGAATTTTACATATCCAAGCCCATAGACCCCCTGGTTAATCTAACACATATAGGTTACCTGTCAACACCAAAATTGTGATTGAAAGGCGTATGCATCCAAACATATGTACTGACCACTATCCAACTGAACAACATCTAAAGCACAGTACCAACTATTAGCTATTTACTTTGCTCTAACAGCATATAGTTTCATGATAAGAAAAAAAGTCCAAACACAATAATTGAAACAAGTTAGAAAGAAAATTCATGTAAACCAATACAAGAAAGAGAAAACAAAATGGAAGAGCAGATAAGGAGGTACCTTTGAAGCATCATTACTTGCAAGGAGACATGTAAGAGTCTGAAGGACATTTAAAACTAAGCATTCTCCATTTGCCACATCAAGATTACCATTTAGCAATGATACAACATGCAAAAAGCATTCGCCATCTCGAAACAAGGTCTGATAATACTGAATAAGCAAAAGCTTGATTAGACAATAGGAATTAATGGAAAAATCAAATCATATACCCTAAACCCCAGAAACCTAAAAAAGACCATCTGGAAGTAAAGCAAATTTGGTAAGAATGTACCCCAGGATCATTCATGAGCATCTCTCTCATTCCAATCAATAGATCAATCGACAAGTCCACAAAATATTTTTCCCTTTCCTTGATTTGAGTGAAAGTTTCTAAATATTTCGAACACAACTGTAACTTTGCTTTTTGATCTTCCACAGATGATGGTGCCAACTGAAGAGGTAGAAAAAGATCAATTTTTACTTCACTTACTAACAAGAACACCATATTATCCAACAAACATGAGCATAAAGAAATACCTTCATCAGCTCCAGAATATACATGAGCACATAATTTCTGGTGTCTTCTTCCCAAAATAAATCAAACAAGCAATCTATACAACTCAAATCATGTAAAATATAACTTCTTGCATCCTCTGCAATTGAGAAAAAATCTGCAAAAAGCCCCATGCATGTCCGCATGCATTCAAACCAGCCTCGAGGTGTCTCATGGTCGTTGGATTTTTTAGCACCGTGAGTTGGAAGGATGTTATTATCAACAGAAGGGCTGATGTTACTGCACCTTCTAGACTCTTTGGATTGGATGCAAGCAACTCTGAGCACACGCGAAGGTGCACCAAGTGTCTTAAAGGAGGTAACAGTTCTCTCTGATGAAAGCTGTAGTATACGAAGTAGACTCTTTGCAAGAATACTGGCAATCTCGGGATGGCAAGCACATTGCTCAAGGGCATCCAATAGAGCAGATAATTCAGGCTTCACGAGAGAAAAATTACAGTAGAATTAGATGATTATTTAACTGCAGAACCTAGATCAATCAACCAAGCACCCGCCCTAGATCATCAATAACAGGCTTCTGGAAAAACAGCTGAAAAATGTACGCACCAAAAGAAACGTTTAAAGTACATTATCAATTAATTGTCATCATTACTCTCAGTTCTATTTTCAAGAAGCATATTACACCACTAAATACCAAAACCACAGGTCCCACCTCCAACCCAAAAACTAGTGCATGCAAGCATAGGCCCACAACATCAGAAAACATAATTCACAACATGAAGCAATTCTGATTCTAGTGACCAGAATAAAGAATGTCTCTACAGTCCCATAAACAAGGTGCATCTGATAGAATGGTTTCGTGCCTGTATTTTGAGCCAAATGCAACCTTGCTAGTGTTGGTAAAGTCAAACCATAGCATTTTTCAAATACAAAATAACTCTGTACGCAGATTTGGAAAAATACAGCTATTAACTGTGGTGGAGTAGCTGAAGTGTGAAAATTGAGTTTCAATAATATTTTATAATGTAAAACATCACTTAAACTTTGAAGTTATTGCATCAAACTGGAATTCTTTTCTTCTTGCATGACACCAGACCTCCTGCAACCACACTTCAACAAAACCACTGGACCAATAACATGGGTAGTTTCACCATTATGGAGATGCTGAGCAACTATTCCTAAGCCCTCAGCCCTCTCCACTTTCCCACTTCATTAACAGTTAAAGAAGAGAGTTTCAAAAGTCTAAATGCAACGTGAAATGAACAGAAAACCTAAACACACATTGATTACAGAAAAGGTCAGGAAAGTGGAAAGTATGAAGGGACAATTCCTAGGGGAAAACAGATTTCACGATTCCATAAATCAGAATTAGAGTATCTAAAGCAGTAAGACACGAAAACACCCATTCATGACTTGTACGATAAGCAGCAAAATATAAGGAAAAGAATCCCTACCAAATTATGGACACTCCCATTACAAGTTGCTGCAAATTCCAGAAATGAGATCACCTCCATTTGGAGGATTTCCATGCAACCAGACTTTGTTTGGCTGTCAATGCTACTAGAGAGAGAAGCCATTTCAGCCTTGCCTGCAGATCCTTCATCACAAGTCAAACGCTCTCCAGAAATTTCTTCCAAAGCTGGTCTGAAGTAGAAAAAGTTCTCCGAGAATAGAAGGTCCCATAGTCCTTCTTCTCTGTATGTTTCAAGAGTTCTAGGTGATGAAACAAGAACCCTCTTAAAACTATCAAGAACAGAATGCTGTAGGCCATTGACAAAGACCCTGCAAATAAATATAATCATGCAAATATGAAGGATATGAGAATATATTGAACATATGATGAGAAAACCAAGCACAGTAGAGTTTACAAGTCACTAGTTATGACACCTGAACTGATCAAAACTTATATAGGAAAAGAAAGCAGGATCCATAATAAACAATCACCTTAAATGGCTTGGCAACTCATTTTGATTTGAACAAGCCTTCAGGCAAGGGAAGACTATAAGAAGAACCCGCATAACCCACTTAATTGAGAGTTCACTGTATGCTGAAGAGATTGACATGGCAGCTCTTCCAGAATTCACTTGGACCTTACGGGATTTATTATTTTCTAGTGAAGCCACAAAAGAACAGAGAATCCCACTCATACTGACAACATATTCATTCCAAAGCTGAGAATGAGACATGTTTGCAGAAAGAAGAAATGAAGTCTCCATTTTTACGTTGTTATCATTTTTCAAGTCAGAAAAGAGCAGCTGAACATCCTTCTGTGAAGACGTATCCTTGTTCTTCTGCTTGTGTTCGTGAAGCATGAAGGCAAGTGAACAAAAGCTATTAGCAAATTTGTGAATTCTTCCATTCTCACACAGGAATTGCAAATTGCTCAAATTACCAGATCTAAATACAAGTTAAGGATTAAAATTTTTAACAAATGCATGAAAGCACATAGATATACGTATTGATGGACTGTTACGGCGATGAAAATATGAAGAGTGAGGAATGCTTGGGATCCAAATAATTACAAACTTTGAGAATAAATAAGCAAGTAAATGAGAAACTAAATTCATGAGAAAGTAAAACTTCCTGAACTCATCAAGATCAGACAACTTGAAGGATACACAGCCTCCCTTAGAACTGTCAAAGAAAGAACATGGAGGTGGAATATTTTCAACAAGGAATTCCCGTCACTGCAATAACATGCCAATACCGAAGATCAAATATTGAAAAATAGAGAGAAAGATAAAGAATTCAAAGTTCATCTAAAAACACAAAGGCAGGCATGTCTGCCCAAATCTACGAGCATGTCAGATCTTAAAATGAAAAAGACCCTATTAAGAATAGAGATGAGTTTGAATATAGCAACATCTGGATAAATAAGCTTCTGTTAATTTATCAAGCTTGGCAACAATCATGGCAGCTTAGACAAGCAATCGACTCGGTTAACATGGCAGCTACCAGCCATAATTGTAGCTTGTAGGTTTGAGTGTTTCCCCAACAAAACTGCAAGGTTTCAGTTTCAAATGGCTGGTAGAAGGGACAGTGTTTCACCAGAACTTATCACAGTCGCAAAGACATAAAAGTCAGCATGTCAGCTCAGGTAAGGAATTGCATACCCTAGTTAACTAGGTGACCTGTGTCTATCAGCGAATGTTGCACTTTCCTTTATGAAGCCTCCCCGTCTTAGCATAGTATAAACTTTAAATTAATATGATTTGTAAGCTATAATTTAATCAGTACAGAGAGAGGGAGATGGTAATAGATTCAAATATAGGAGCTTACAACTTTTATGGTATGACCAATAATCTCAAAGAAAACAATATAAGCATATCAGATGGTGCATAAAACAAGAACCAAAAGAATAACATCAAGGGCATAGGAAGATCAACAAATATATATTTTGAATAATATCATGAAATACAGATTAACATCCAGATATCAAAGATAAATAATTTGGAAAATACAGTTGTCAAAACATTAGGGTACCTATAGTACTAATCTATGATCCTACTTAACAGATGTATAGCAACTTGTTCAGCAAAGTAGTCATTATCATTTCAATGCTAAAAAGTGGAGTTTGCATTTTATGTTATAGGCTACCTTCGCTCTTCCACATATGATGCATTCTTCAACAACATGCTATTTATCGATGGGAGGCCTAATCCATCCAATACAACTTCAAGCCCTCCAATACTTTTAAAATGATTCTGACCACGTGGATTGTCAGACAATGCTAACAGAAGGGTCCTCAAAGTCAAGCACTGAAGTGAAACATCCGTCCATTGTTCTTTCATGCTCAACCTTCTGATGACACGCAACAGCTCTGAAACACAACTTCGAAAAATGAAAATTTGAATAGAAGCCCACAAATTGTTCACAAAAGCTTCTGCTTCATATGGGGTCAAATAATAGGGCATTGCACATTGTATATGTAAAATTCAAAACTTAGTGACTGATATTTTTAAGTCGAATTGTTATCGAGATGCATTCACAGAATATCAATTACTAAAACAAGTTACCACTATGATAAGTTGCAACGTTTTCAGCATAGTGACAGAGTGTATTTGCAATTTACATCATTTCACATAAACTATGAACCTCAGGAAGTCAAGACAAAGCACAGAGAAACTCAGAAACGCCTACCTTACCTACTAACCAGTTAAGGCCACCAGCTTCCATCACAGACAAAACTGCTTTTTGATGCCAATCTTGCCTTGTTTCATTAGGAATTTTAGAAACATTAGACAATTCAGCGGAAGATGGACCCCATCTAGCAACAAAATGCTGTGTAGAACCACTGTACAGCTTATCTTTCTCATGCATATTGGTATTCAAAGCAATAAAGCTACATATTATTGAGACAACATGTACTAGAACCCGTTGCAGAACTCCTATCATCTCTATAACAATGTTAGATAAATTTTCATCTCCAGATAATCCACCAGTTACAGTTTTCAGTTGGACGACAGCCCCTGAAATTTAAAATGATAGCATCAGATAGCGACAACACTCACGAGAGGGACAAACTTACTTTTGTGAAACAATAGTACTATTTAAGGGGCATGCATCAAGGAATTAATATGAAAGGTATTGCCATAGGGGGCATATCACGGCTAAGGCCAAAAAGAAAACCAGTGTAGGAATAACAAAAAGGTGACAGAGTTTCAAAGAATAGCAAATAGCTACATTACCTTTCATCAGCACAGTTAGTTTTTGAATTCCACCATAGTAGCCAAAAACACTGCAATTATGCAATGATCGAGTAATTACTGATAAAGCATCCAACACAAGCAATCCTTCAGAAATATTGTTCACGCTTGTGGAAGCCCCTGATGAGTCAGCTCCAGCATGCACACCACCAGCATTTACTGTGTGAACAACAATACAAAAAATCAAAACAGTAGCAGGTGATATAACCAAAACAAGGTCAAAAAACACTGAAAAGAGTATGGAGACCAAAAAGATTAACAATCACCTATATATTATCTCTGTTAGGTGTCAACCAAAAGGTGGCAAACAATAAGCACAGTGAAGAACACATGTTTAGTATGAATTATCAATAGAACCAAACACTCCAAAAGTTAAAAGTGGTCAATGGCACTAAGGGACATGCAGTATAAAGCTTTGTCACAGCATTCCAGATGGCACAAATGATGATAGCCCTGACTTACGGGACACTGAGTGTGCAAAGATGCCTGACAATGATGGATAAAATTAATCATTAGCTTTAGGAAAATATCTTTTAGAATTTGATATTAATGGATTTAAGAGATCTCATATCCTGGTTGAAATTAGCAATATCAAATGTGTCATAGGCCTGTGCTTTTTAATATTTCCAATTACTTGCAGATCTCACAAAACTTCAACCAAGCTCACAAATAGTTGGTGAATAGCCAATTCATGCCAGATATCAATTTTATTTACCAATTCCTTAACCTAAAAGTTGTTCAAATAGGACTAACTTGCCCAGATCAGCAGCTTTATACAATTCATGGACACTAATTAAGAAACTAAAGCACATTCAGATATGATATAATCCTAGACAACTCACTTATACAAGGGTAAAAGACCAACATACATAGACTTCAACCTAGAGTGGATGATGCATCAACTCAAACCACTAAGCAGGCGCCAGATGCATTGTCAATAGTAATAGTTTGGCAATCAGATAGCATGTCTGTAGAACAACAAATCAACTTACAAGTGCTAACCAACGTTGTTAATTCTGTGAGCTCTTCAGTCAATGTCAAAATGACTTCAGCAGGATGCCCTCTAGAACATCCAACAACCATATCATCGGAGAGAAGTGGTTTCTCAGCAGAAGGGGCAGCCGTTGGTGGGCGCTCTGTCAACTGAGCAGCATTTGCAGGTTCCCAGTTCTTGTACACCAATGCAAATTGCTCAAGGAAAACACGATACAGCTTCTTCTTTTCAACCTAAAAACAGTGGAGAACAAAAACTTAAGATTACTAAATAGACACGTAAAAAATCGAGGGAAAAGATTGCCATCTCCAGTGTCCAGTGCAAAATTTTAACACACATGACAAGAAGAAAAAAATATCTTTTTATGATTGAGATTCTGTAGATTGGTATGCACCACTTTTCCTTCACCATATTTTTCTGTCAGGAAATATGGAGTCCCACCCAAAGACTACCAAATTATTCTGTTTTGTGCAGGCTATGACCCAAAGACTACCAACTTATCCCGTTTTGTGCAAGTTATGTATTTCTCTATGTTCCACGAATAGAATGCCCAATGGAAGGCTATCTCCCACAGACAGAACAAGGCTTTTCACAAACAAGGTCCACATGCACATAATTTTGTTGCTTATAGCACCAAGGATAAATACACTCATACTTAATTTTCATAATATACAACTTAGCATTTAGGAATCAAGAGTTTTCATGATTACTGAAGTTTGAATCACAATATCATCAGCATGTTTATCATACGAAAGGTCATCAATTCTCCCATCTCAAACATGGTTTACAAGACAAATCAAAGTCGCGTCCTTGAAGCTGATCACATTGCATAGTCTACCCTTTGACCGCCTACAGTTGCCTTTTCGCTTGACAGACTCCCGGCCATGAGAATAACTAGTGAGTAAAACTAAGAAGGCTGTATAAACAACCTGCACTAAACCCCGTAATATGGGAACCCACATGAATGGGATGTCTTTTGTTTGGTAGAGAAGAACTAAGAGAACATAGACATGAAATTCCTCTATTAGCTCTGGCGCAGATTGCATGTAACAGTGTGCAGAAATAGCAACCCAATTTGGGATGAAGAAAATGTAAAATGAGAAATATTTTGCAGAAATACCTTATCAGCAGCATTTTCGTATTTCTCCCAAAGTGAAAGTAAAACAGCCTCATCACCAACTTCGCTGAGAAAGAAAGCAAAACAACTACTTACATAGCAGACCCCATTTGCTTCGTGAAAGTAACGAGTACTATCTATAATCAAATACATGCCGTACTAGCACATTTTGCAACACAAATTTTTGAGGTCCAAATATAAATCAAAGCATCAGGAAAGAATCATTCAATAAGTCAAAAGTCAAGGACACATGCCAAAATCTTCTTTTTTGAAATCATCCTAATTTACAACACTTTGCTAGTCCCCAGAATTGACAATTATTTTGAACACTAAGAAGCGTCAAGATGTGCCACTTGTTGATAATCAAAAACAGTTAAGAAACTAAAACAATCCTGTACACTGCCCAGTAAGGAAACAAAGGCCCCAACATCCAGTACGATACAGAAACCCCTTTGCTCTTATGACAATGAGCATTGGTCTTTTCTTCTCCTGCTTCTTTTTCCCAAAAAATTATATATACACCAGAAGTGTACACATAACAGCAAAGAAACCAGAATGTGGAGGATCCAATTTGAAGTTATGAAACCATATCTTGCCATATTTGCGGTTAAAAACATGTTAATCAATCTGCCATACAGAAGTCCACACAGTAAGCAAATTGGTAACAGTTTAATCAGCAGTCTATACAATGTTTAAGACAGTTGGAAGTCAATTACTCCTAATTTAAGGACTAAATGAACTTCTTATTCACCAGGTAAAAAGGTACATTCCATAGAGGTTGTAAGTAGTAGAATACTTTGAACAAATACCTGAAACAGATTTTTGGAGTAGGAGGGGAAAACTTCTCGGCCAATAACCCTGAAGTAGACTCTCCAGTATGGGTACTGGACGTTCTCCGTATGAGATCAGCCACACCCTTAACAATGTTCATGTTTTCCCCCCGGTATTAGAAGAAAAAACAATTAGAACTTTATAATTTGATAAGTAAGATACTTATATTGCTTCCCATCCATCACCAGCAACAAGTTCAATGATTCTGTTTCCATAAAAAGCAAACAACCATAGGTGAGGTTATGATTGAATGTAAATCTGGAGGGATCAAAACAACTAAAAAGGAAATATAAAGAGAGAAAAGCAATTCCTGCCACAAAGACTGATAATGATTAAACAATGAGACATCTTCATCATACCAATACCAATAGTAGTAGTAGTGCTGAGTACTGTGACAATAATAATAATAATAATAACAATAACAATAATAAAAATAACAATAATAAAAATAACATATTGCACTGTAGAAGTGCTGATCAGCATCAATACTAATGCCAACTAGGGCTTTTTTTTTTTTCTTCCGGAGAATTTTCCAGGAAAATTACCACGATTTCTTGTTGGTAATTAAGAATATAGAAGTTTGGACGATCACGTCACGTACTTCCAAAATTCCCGTAACTAAGTAATCAATGAAACAATGACCTCTAGTATTTGAAAACCAGTAGTTCAAAGATTAGTATAATAAACAAAACATACTTTCAATCGCCATATAAAAAGGAACGGTCCATATTAGCCGCAAATATCAAATTCAGAATCCATTAAAACCAGGAAACAGGTAGCGACAAGTGATCGTTTAGATTACAAACTACCTAAATGTCACGAAATAATCAATAAAAATAGAAAGCCAATAATGTAGCGAGATGGCCAATAGTAAAGGAAGTGAAGCCTAAATAGAGAAAAGTCGTGGCAGATTAATAATCCACAACCAAGACACATTAGAACACATACCAGAAGCGATCGCAAAACTTCAATGGTTGATTTAGTTTTCGAGATCTGAGTTCCGATTTCTTCTTCACAACTTCCTACCCAATGGCGTCAGTGACGAGACGAAGAAAAATGGGGCGTAAAGAAATGTAGGAAAGAGTATATAAACAAGACCTGCTTCACTTTTGCACGTAACATAGTCCCCAGTTGTGCATAAAATTTCTAGATTGCCCTTAACGGTTAAATTAGTCGGTACGTCAGTAATCCGGGGCTCCGTCTGGCGTAGTTAATTTACAAAGGAAACGACGCCGTTGGAGACAAACCTCTTCCTGATTGCGTGACTTGGTACCGTTAGGTTAGAGGCCGTTCTAATTTTTGGGTCCATTAAAGCCCAGAAAGGTCAATAAAAAGAGAGCGACTTGTCGTTTCGGTTGCGGCCAGAGAATCTCGAAGAAGACGTAGCCACCTAGTCCCGGATAGACATAGACTTGCGTGCGCCGAGGTAAGCTACAAAGACGGGGATATTCCTGCGACACGATAAGCCCAGAGACAAGTTTGAGACTTGTAAGGTGTAACCCAATGGCTATTGGACCCTATCCGAAATGTCTGGAGTTTCCTTTCTCTGTTTCTTTGGCGTATATTAAATTTCCAATGTACATAATATTTCTAAATCACATCTAAACATGTTAGAAAGCTTGGATAAGTTTGAAGTTAGCCAACTAACTTCGGAAACAAATGCCTTAAATAGTAAAAATTTGGATGTCCTAATCGACAATGCCATAATATAACTTCATTATTACTAGAAACTGAAATTGAATTAAAGTCTATTGGTCTTATCTTCTAAAGGTTCGTCCTTTATAAAAAACATAGGGACCACTATTTTATTTAACATCCCACATCATCTTTTCAGAGGTTAATTATTGAAATTCATTATGAGAAGACCAAAAAATTAGTTGATAATTATAGTTAAGAGTACGCTTGCTCACGGACAAGAGGTTATATGATAGGTTTGAAAAATAAAGGACATCTTTGAATTTTGGGGAAGGAGAGATAGAAATTGTTCCTTTTCCAGCAACAGAAGCAAAGGAACTATTAGTAATTTTGACCTTTTGATTTCCTACATATGGAGCATATAATGAAAAAAATTGTGAAATATCAGTCATGTGATTTGTGACATTTGAATCTAATATTCAGGGGCAATTAGTGTTGTATAGGCTAAAGACATAGGGAAAGCATTATATGAATTAGCTAGAGAACATGATAGTTTATGATTATTTTGAGATTTAAATATTTGGTGTAAATGTTCTATTTGTTCCTTAGTGAAAGAAAGAGATTCCAAAGATGATTGCTACCCTGAATCAAAATCGCTCACTTGAAATGCCCTGACTTCTCCCTCTACTTGGTGTCATTGCTTGGTTTCTTTTTCCAATTAGCTGGTTTTTCGTTCAGCTTCCAGTAGGTTTACATGGTATGCCATGATTTTTTGCAATGGTCACATCAAGGATTCGATTTTCCACTACGTTTTTCTCCTTCGTAGTCAGTTCCACGAGTCACAAGAGCTGAGCCTTCACTCTCTATTCTAGTTTCACCAACAATCTTTATCATAATTGTCTTCTTGCTTCTTCTCTTCGACCTCTGAGAAGACTTCTCTTATGGTCGATAGAGGATTTCTCCCTAAAGTACGACCTCTAACTTCATCCAAGTCTCTATTTAATCCAACCAATAAGACAATTATACATCCTCTTTCAACTTTCTTCTTGTACTGAGCACTGTCACATGGATTTACCCATTTTTTTTCATCAAACAAATCTAATTCCTGCCATACAAACATCATTTAATTATAATAAATTGTTACATTCCTCTCACCTTACTACATTTTCCACATTTTGGTGTTTAATTCAAATAATTATGAGTGGTTGTCCATATCTGAATATGTTTCCCTAACTTCTTTCCAAACATCATGAGCCGTTGACATGAAAATGAAGGGCTTCCACCAATAAATGGTTCCATAAAATTGGTTAACCATGCAATAATCGTTGGGTTTTCTGAACTGGTCATTTGCAACTGATTGTTTGACCTCACCATTTAAATATCCAAGCTTGCCATTGCCATCGATCACCAAATGTACGAAGTGGGGCTATTCAGGGTAGTTTTGCCGTTCAGCTTATGAATGGTGATTTGGAGAGAGTTTTATAAGAGCGTAATCGGTGCACGTATGCTACTTCCTCCTCCTAAATTCGCCCCATTACTATCATCTAAATAAGTTGAACCAGAACCTACTATGGCTGCCTTGAAATTCATGATCTAACAGAGAACCAAAAGTGACAACACAACACAAACTCACTAGCAAAATGAGGGCATTAACAAAAATCCCACCTTTAACAAAAATCACGCCTGTGATAAATCCAAAATCACTAACTTGAAAAACAAAACACTAGAGGAAAACAACAACGAAGAACAGATTGGGATAGTAGTTACAGGAGAAGGCCTTTAAGATTGCCAAAGGTTAGGATGCGACGTCAGAGGACACTGCAACATGCGCCTGGACGTGTCGATGGGTGCAAGGAAAACTAAAAACTCTAGACAATATGCACGACTCATATGCAAGGATTTTGATGGCCAGTCATCATGTGGTGGCTCGCCAGTGAGAGAAGCATAAGGTTCTACTATCTGGGCAGAAATTCAAACAAAGACTGATAAAAAAACACAAGCTAGTTACCCCTGCTCTGATCCCATGTTGATAAAACCGAATAGGAAACTGGAACTCAAGTTTTGTAATTTTATTCCTTGACCGATGCATCTTAAATATGAAAAATAGAACATGTATAGGATCAGTATCTTAACTTGTTGGCTCTGAGTCTCAATTCCTATTTTATGACGACAAGACACCAGAAATTAGGGTATTCTTAAAATAAAAATTATATTTATAAAAAGTCGCGATTGTGCTGGTATCTGTCACGGGCGTGAGAAATCTCACGCCCGTGACTTTTCCTCTTTTGCACTTTGTTTTTAATTCGTTAATTCATTTAATGCCCAATTCAATTTATTTTCATGTTCATTTTATTCTGTGTTATTTTATTTAAATTGTTGGATATTTGTTTTTACTCCCTCTATGAATTTTATTTATTCATATAATTATTTGTTAAATTATTTATTTATTTATTTATTTTATGATTATTTGTATATATTAGAAAGGGTCTCTTCATGACGTCTTTTAATTTATTTTCATGTCAAATTTATTCTAGGCTATTTATTTTAATTGTTTGCTATTTATTTTTGCTCCCACCAAGAAATTAAATTCTTTTTATTTTGATATTAATTTTTAAATATGATTATTTTATTTTTTAAAAATACTCTAATTTTGGCGCCTTAACGCCATAAAATAGGAATCGAAACTCGGGCCAACATAACTAAACTAAATCTAGTATATAATTAGTATTCTAGCTACTTATCTCTGTTAATCTACAACATCTTAACTACTTAGGTGTTGATTTATCTCATCCTAAATCTAGGATAAGATTTTCCTATTTTATTGGGCTCGTTATCTAGAATCAGTGTATCCTAATTTACCAATAATTAATTTGATTGGTAAAGTAACATGTGAGCTTTAGTTGACGGGCATGCCATTTAGGATAGAGTTTATCAACTATATTCTTCCTACATAAGATAGCTGTCTAGAAGTCCAGATTTTGGTTTTTCCTAGGATAGCATCAAAGATTGGTTTTACAATTTTCGTAGGATAGTTTAAAAGCTAAAATAAAAAGTCCAAGGTATTTGATTGGTGCTTTGGTAAGTTAAAGACCTGACATAACAGTGAGGGAATTCTTTAAAGAGTTGGGGGAATGAGGAATTGAAGTTCTGACTCTTTCTTTTGTTAACCCTTAACCATGACTTTTTTTTTAATTGACTAAGTTGTCCAAAAATAGGAGTAT
>JANZXP010000002.1:4183388-4198655 GCA_027576715.1 Erythroxylum flavicans
ATGCTGTGTGGTACAGATAAGTACTTATTCAGCAATTTTTAAATGTAATCATATATTTAAATTTACGGTAAATAATTAAAAGTTGGAAAAAAATATGGCACTACTGAAAAATCAATAAATAAAAAGAAGGTTATGGTAAGAAACTGTTTCTGCGGTAGAAATTTACTTTCTATTAATAACCTTCACTATAAATATTATTGTCCATTACATTCTTAAGTAATATGAATAATAATATATTTTTATAAAATATTTTATTTACTAAATTTATTTTAATTTAATATTTTATTATTTATTATTTTAAATTTATATAATTAATAATATATTTTTAATTATTTATACAACAATTAATAGTTTATTAAATCAATAAATTTTTTAATTATTTTATCTTTTTTCAGCAACTATAATTGTACTTATCAAATACTTATTTTCACGTTTCAATCGTATCAAAACAGCAATTCTAAATATATAAATATTTATTAAAATATTATCATTTTAGCATGTTGTCAAACGAGGCTTGACAAAATCCCCCACCACCCTCCCGCCGTTGATGAGGTGACTAACGTACGCCTCCATGCGCAGCGTTACATAATACTTACGTGTCGCAACGACTTTCGTTGTAAATTTTACGTGTGCGTTCGTTACAAAAAGCCGTAGTTCACACCCGGCGCTCATTAGCCTCTTCCCTCGTCTCTTTTACAATTTCCCACCAATTTCTTCCTCGCTCGCTCTGACTTTCACTCTCACTCCACCGCCCTTATCATCCCTCAAACTGTGTACGGTTTTATCGTTGCGTTCTCTTGCTTCCGAAAACCACCTGTTCCTTATCGTGTCAGCACACACCCAGGTCTTAGAGAGAGAGAGCTTTTGATCCGTTGCAGAGACAGAGAAAGAGCACAGGTTGATTACGTGTACGTATTGCTTGTTCCGGTATCATTCTCGTTTTCTGAAGCTTGCAGGGATCTGTAGTTTTTGAGTGGTTTGAATTGGATTCGGTTTCAGTTACTCAGCTGAGCCTGAGTGTAACTTATTCTTTTTTTTTCTTGACTCCGATCAACTTGCAGGGTTTGTACGGTCAAGCGATCTGTAGCGAAGGATTGGTAGCTAGAGAAGGAGGGAGAAAGACGATCGTAGGTGTTTGGAGGTTTACTCGTGCGAGTTTTATTGTTTGACCTCGCGAGGTCCGTGAAAGAAAAAGAGGGCAGAATGCCTCATCGAACGACTTACTTCTTCCCCAGGCAATTCCCGGATCGGTCCGAGTCCGATACATCTTTGAAGCAAGTGTTGGTAGAACACGAGAAGAAGAAGGTCAGCAAAGATGCATTCGTCGAAAATGACGTCAGAAAGCCACCGTCACGGGACTTGGTTGGCAACAAAAAACCTTCTTCTCCTCGAAGTAATAATGATGATAATATCGCATCCGATCTCTTCACGAGCAGCGACGACGAGAAGTTTCAGCAAAAGAAGAAGCTCTTCGAGGACGACAAGTACCAAAAGAAGAAACAACTTGCCGCTTTCTGCAATTGGTTAGCCGAAAGAAAAGGTGCGAGGTCAAGTCACGTGAAGTTACGTCGCCTGTCACGTGACGAAGATCGCGAACTCTTACTCTCGGCGGAGACCGAGACCTTTCCCGAGGTGGTTGTCAAAGAGAAGGACGTTGACAGGAACTTTGATCGCGAGGTCTCTTTGCCGAGGTTATCGAGCGGGAGCAGTTATGCTGGGAGCTTGTTCTCGGGGACTACTTTGGACTGGAACTTCTCGATCGATGCTAAGGACACGGCGACCACTCTATTGTCCACCGCCACCACAACGACGAGGCAGGAGGAAGTGGTGCCGGAGGAGGTGGAAGCGGCGGTGAAGGAGGGGTGGGCAAGGAGGACCGAGGATGACTTGGGGGTGAGGGCCAGAGAGAGTTATTTTTTACAGCTTGCTTTGGCTAAGACACTTAGTTTCCAAGCTGCACTTGGTGGTGAGTTCTTGCTCTTGGGAGACGGTGGACCTGAGTTGGACGATGCCGAAAACGTTTCTTATCGTCTCTGGGTACTTTCTATCTCACTCATCATCTACGTTTGTAGTGTTAACATACTTTCAGCGATCAAACAATAGGTAGCTGTTAATTGACATGCAAGTTGGTGCTACGGTCTATTTTTTGGTTCAGGTTAGTGGATGCTTGTCATACAATGACAAAATATCAGACGGCTTCTACAACATTTTGGGGATGAATCCGTATTTGTGGGTAATGTGCAATTATGCGGAGGAAGGAGGCAAGCTACCGTCGTTGATGTCTCTTAAAGAAGTTGGGCCCATTGAGACGTCAATGGAGGTAGTCGTTATTGATAAACGAGGTGATTCACGTCTTAAGGAACTTGAGGATAAGGCTCAGGAGCTATATTGTGCGTCGGAAAATGCGATGGTTTTGGTAGAGAAATTGGGCAAACTCGTCGCCATTTGCTTGGGGTACGTTTAAACTTTCTCGTCCATTTAATACTTTGACGTCTTGGACGTCAAGTTCGACTATTCTGATGTTGAATTCTTAGGGGAAATTTCCCCGTGGAGCAAGGAGATCTGCACAAGCGCTGGAAATTCTTCAGCAGCAAGTTGAAGGAATTTCATAAATGTATCGTTGTACCCATTGGCAGCCTCTCTTCGGGACTTTGCAGGCACAGGGCAATTCTATTCAAGGTGATGGTTCACGCTACTTGACCACTTTTAGATTTTGTTTCTGAAAATCTGCTGGATTATAATTTTTCACGAGTAGGAAAACGTCTTTTCTACTGTATCTTAGTTGGTTGTTGTGGAACTTTTTTCATTAGTTTGTATTAGAGAGTCGACAACCACGTACCGGTCTAGCTGTGCACGTTAGCATAATTTATGTCAAGAAATTGTGTTGGTTTTTGTCTGTTCTCTTTCCTTCTATTTTATTTCACTTTTCACTAACAAATCCCAAATTTGTTGAAAGTTGAACTTCAGTGTAAGATTGTGCGCCCGGATTTCCATATCCTAACGGCAAAGAACAATTGTTAGAGAGAAACGGATGTTTGAACGGGTGTTTGACACGAGAATGCAACTGATTTAGGAGCTTCAAGTGAGACCCACACTTTGTATAGAGCACTCCAGTAGGATTATTATTTCCCCTGCTCATTCAGTGAGCTATTTGAAGCTTGTCATGCTAACGCACAATGTTTGTGAGAGATCATTGACATCACTTTTTAATTTTATGTTTCTCAGAAATGTGAGACTATCTGTTTGACATTGCTGCTGGGATTTTATGTTGTCCCTAGAAACAGGTATTTGCAGCAGGCAGATGCCTTCTTTATGTGCCTGTAGATGACTCAATGTCTTAAAATGGGTGAGCCCGTAAATATTTGTTAATACGACTCTCGGTTGAATACCGATTAAATGGAACTGCTAATGGCCAAAGATTCTGTGATCATATGAAACTAATGGAGGGAAACAACTAAAGGTCATTCATATTTTCACAACCTACCACTCTGAGAACGTAAAACATTATTTCTATCTCTTCCCTCAATAGCTTATATGGCGAGTTTGGCCACCTTTTTTAATTTATCTTCATATTATGGTCGTAACTGCGTGGACATTTTCCCTGTGTGTTGACCTCTACAATCATACCTAGGTCATCATTTCTCTCTTGGTCCAAGGATGAGGCTTATGGAGGATAACTCGCTATGTGTTGGTCTGCAGAAATTGGCAGATTACATAGGCTTACCATGTCGAATAGCTCGAGGTTGCCGCTATTGTGTAGCAGATCACCAGTCCTCTTGTCTTGTGAAGATTGAAGACGATAGACAATTTTCAAGGTTGGATGCTTTCACTGTTCAATTAATTCTGAATTAAAAAAAAATCTCAACACTCTTTGTCCTTTTTTGCTGAAAAATATATCTTCTGCAAGCGTCTGTGCTAAGTTTCGGGGCATTATTTCAAATTTTAGAATACGATATCGCCTATATCTTTCTAATTCTACAAGTCTAAGAATTTGTATTAAATAGATAGTTTAACTGTAATTGAACTTAAAAAGGCACTTCATGCTCTTATAGTGATTTGCAGCTCTTGCAATTTGTACCTTAGGTTTATTATTCATCATATAGACGTGCTTACCTTTTGCAGGGAGTATGTGGTTGATTTAGTTGGACAGCCAGGGAATGTCCACGGTCCAGATTCAACGATCAATGGGGGATTTCCGTCTTCAATGCCTTCACCATTTAAATTTTCTTATCTACAGGAGTTCCAGCAACCGTACGTGGATAAGATATCGTGTCAGATTCCAGATTTGAAGAATTCCTGTGTTGTTCTTGAAAAACCTCGACGTTCAGGTATGCTCTAGGTTATTAGCCTGGAAAGTTTGTTTTAAACATCATGCAACAAACAAGACAGACAGCTTAATAAATTGATGTAAGTGTACTCTCTAAATAAATTGTGTCAAAAGGAAGACTGCATATGATAGACAACCACCCTTTTGCAGGCAGTGAAAAGGAAGACCAGGAAACAAGGGATGAAGGGTTGTCAAAAGATCTTAGGGTTTCTTATCTTCAAACTGATCAAGCTTCTTTTGCGAAAGAATCATCTCTAATGGCCTTGGATTTGGGAAGGAATGCTGTAGCATTTGATGCTTCTGCATCATCTACGTGCCAATGTTCAAGGATTGAAGCAAAGCAAGTTTTTGTTCGTAAAAACTATAAAAAGGAGGTTGTCATGTCTGGAAGTCCAGTCAAAAACAATTGTAAGCAACTTAAAGAGAATGCACTCAGTCAACCACATATCGAGGATGTTGGTAGCAGAGTTGACCATCATAGCAGAGCTCTGGCTATGACCAACCCAATTTATTACAATCTTGAGCCTTCACTTGCAATGGACTGGCTTGAGATGGCATGGGATGATTTGCACATCAAGGAGCGTGTTGGTGCTGGTAAATCTTTTGCTGCTTTGCTATTTCTTTGTTTGCTGCGATTTTGATGCTATTAGAGAACTCAACCACTCCTAAAGGGAAAATTTCTAACTATGCACCTTTTTTGTTTTGTGGTTACTGTGCAGGTTCATTTGGGACTGTGCATAGGGCTGAATGGCACGCATCGGTCAGTACACTGTAGCTTGAACTTAATAGTCGATTATTTATCCAGATTGCAAACTCGAGTCGAGTGTGCATCTTTAGACAACTGTTTTGAATTGCGACTTTTCTGCAGACAAGCTAGAGCAGCTTGCTGTCTTCATTCTCTTAGCAATAAACTCCAATTTTCTTGTGACAATCCAGGATGTTGCTGTCAAGGTTTTAACTGTCCAAGATTTTCATGATGATCAGTTGCGTGAGTTTCTAAGAGAGGTAAGAGAGGTATTTCTTGTTTATTAGTTTTTAGAAAATGTATCTACTTACTATTGTCATCATCATGTGCAAGTTTTGTCTTAATAGATTAATCATCATGTGCATGTGGTTGAAGTATTTCCTCTTCGTGGCAGGGCAGACATTATGCTTCCATAAACACCTCCTCTAGTGCAGTGATTTTTGTCACTCGGTGCATCTTTATATGCTAGATATACCTGGCCACTGCTGATTTGATGACTGCTTGAATATTTAAAATTTAATTGTTCTTAGGATCAGTTTGATGATTTTGAGTTCTTGTCACCAAAATTAGTATTTTCGTCAGTAAAAGGAGTTAGTAGTGAATCAACAATTACCATTTTAACAGGTAGCAATAATGAAACGTGTCCGACATCCAAATGTGGTTCTCTTTATGGGTGCTGTTACAAAGCGTCCACATCTATCTATTGTGACAGAATATCTGCCTAGGTAAAATCATCCAGTTATTTTCTCAAAATAATTTGATCTTCAGATGTCATGGTTCTTACCCGTTCTGATTTAACAGGGGCAGTTTATTCCGCCTCATACATAGGCCTGCTGCAGGAGAAGTGCTGGATCAAAGGAGAAGGTTACGCATGGCTTTGGATGTGGTCTGCATTTATTTTTAGTATCTCTAATTTTTTGGCTTTTCTTTTTAGTAAGTTGTAACATTTCTCGTTGTTGAAATCAGGCAAAGGGAATTAATTATCTTCATTGTCTGAACCCTCCTATAGTGCATTGGGATCTGAAGTCCCCAAATTTGTTGGTTGATAAAAATTGGACAGTAAAGGTGAATGGTTGGAATTCTTTAGAGAACTTTGTACCTGTCCTGACAGTATACACTTCTAACTTCAACTCCTAATGCTTTGTTCAGGTTTGTGATTTTGGGTTGTCTAGATTCAAAGCAAACACTTTAATACCGTCGAAGTCAGTAGCTGGAACCGTAAGTCACTCTTGTTCTCTCTGTTGATGGCAATATCGATTGCATACATTTTAATCAAATTGTGGAATTAGTTATTTCCATTTGTGTTCTAGCTGTTCAAAGCTACCAATTTTTCCATGTCATCCATGCTTCTGGACGTGATAATATTTTCGATGTAATAAATGAGCACAATATATCTTTAGCGGTCTTCTATCTTCAAAAAAAGTCCTTTATTTGCTGTAAAACTTTCTTATACATGTGTTAGTATGCTTTTTCCATGTTCGATCCTCCTCTCTTCGGCCCCCTTACTTTTCATTTGGTTGGAACGTGTTGACAGATATTAATAACTACATCAAACATTTTTCTGGTTGAATGTTTACTTGGAAGTGCTTGAACCCACCTTCTAACCTTCTTGTTCTTATTTTCAGCCTGAATGGATGGCTCCAGAATTTCTACGGGGAGAACCCTCAAACGAAAAATCTGATGTATACAGTTTTGGAGTCATCTTGTGGGAGCTTGTGACCATGCAGCAGCCTTGGAGCGGACTTGGTCCTGCCCAGGTATAATGAATGTGTCATAGGAATATGTATTTAGCTTTCGCTACATTTTGGAGTTAGAAAGTCTTTCTAGAGAACATAAATGATCTAAGATACCTATACTCTTTGGGAAGGAGGGTGGATGTGGGATAAAAGCTTTTCAGGCCTTAACTTCCACTATCCACTTAGCTTTCTAAACCACTTCAATTACTGATATTTCTTAGTTTTTGTTCTGGGATCTTATAGGTAGTTGGAGCAGTGGCTTTTCAGAATAGAAGGCTTGCCATCCCAGCAAACACCTCCCCAGCTTTGACTTCACTTATGGAATCTTGCTGGGCTGAGTAAGTATCCTTTTTGATTGCCCTTAAATATTTATTTGCCTGCATCGAAAAAAAATAAGCATCCTCGTCTAATACTTCGCTTTATTTGTTGGGCAGCGATCCAACCTCTCGGCCATCATTCCGGAACATTGTTGACACTTTGAAGAAGCTACTGAAATCTCCAGTACAGTTAATACAAATGGGTGGTTCATAAGAAAGAAACCTTATGAAAACTCTCGCCCACTGTCAAATATTTGATTTTGGTCGATTCAGACTTCAGAGACTAACGGTAGTCGTGTTAATCTCTCCTACTAACTGAACCTTTTTGGTTCTAGGAAACCTTTTATTGTGCTTTACTAATCTAACCCATAAGAGGCGTTGTCAAACACAAGCTGAAGTG
This sequence comes from Erythroxylum flavicans, assembly GCA_027576715.1. Taxonomy (NCBI): domain Eukaryota; kingdom Viridiplantae; phylum Streptophyta; class Magnoliopsida; order Malpighiales; family Erythroxylaceae; genus Erythroxylum; species Erythroxylum flavicans. The sequence goes on from JANZXP010000002.1 coordinate 4,190,914, forward strand.
CTGTAACCTCGTGGCCTCAAATGCTCAGGCAATTCTATTCTGTTGGATAAATTTGAAATTGATCATAAAGTTGGATAATATTTAATTACATTTTTCGGTTTTTCAATAATTTATCGGTTAAGTTACATAATTTGGTTCGAATAAAGATAATAAAATGATCTAATAAATGATTTAAGTCAACAGGTCAAAATTCAAGTGAAAAATAGATACCGATTAATGTAGATCGGACTTATATCGAGCTTATGATGGGAAAGTTTGATATGAATGTAATATATAAAGGTTAAGGTTTTTTGCAGTTACTCATGTTATTTGTAAGTATAAGGATTCTCTGACTCGTTAAAAGAGTTTACGTTTTGAGAAAACTATGGAAATGTTTTACTGTATCCTGGTGAGTTGTTCTTGTGAAGGAGGTGGTAGATTCGTGTTCGTTTCGGTTTCGAAAAGCTCGTTTGAAGTTACGAAATTAAAATCAGATATTTTTCGCATTTCTTTGTTTATTGCCTTTTTACAATCAATCCGGGATATGTAACTAAGGCCTCGTTACATGTTATACGTAGTATCAGAACGGTGATGTGATTAGGTGGTTAAAAATAAAGATATTTTGATTTTTTCTCCACAAAGTTTTCAGTGAATAAAGTTATGTTTTTTGATTTTTTCTTGCTTATTGTTGCATGAAAGTAACGTACATGTGTTTAGTCTTGAAAAACAGGGTGAAAATGAGACTAGGAGTGCGAAAATCGGCCTGAATCTCCCTGAAAATCTCCTTTTTTTCGGCAGGGGGATGAAGACCGTCGAGCAGTTGAACAATACCACCGAATGCACGCGACAGATAGCTGGCGGCACGAGTATGGACAACGTTGAGCGTATGCGTCAGACGATCGTGTCACACGCGCACCCAGTTTCAGATGCGTGGGTGTGTGTCGGTAGTGGGCTTGTGTGCAGCATTTGCGCCCTGCCCCCACTCGCGACTAACGCAGGGTCTGACGTTAGCTTTGCGTCGAAAAAAACCAAAAATTTTAAATTTCCTATAAGGGTGCTTCGGAGTGTTTTGGTCAGTTTTCGGGCCTAAGAAACTTATAAAGTGAGTTTTTCCATTTTTATGGATTTATTGCATTAATAACAAATTAAAGTTTTAACTCTAAGGGAATTACGGTGTTCTGAAGGAGATTTCGAGTAAATTTTCTTGCTTTAGATATCACATGAGGGAGATATTTCAAGTTTTCATGTCTCGGGTCTTATTTTCAGTATTCAGGATCGCATGATGGTCACTTGAAAAAAGAATTAAGACATTATAAAGTCATTTTTGAGTGAATTTTCGTACAGTGAACTTGTCATAAGGGAGATACATGAGGTTCTAATATCTCGGGTAGTCGGTTCAGTATTTGGTGGCACACGATAGTCGCTCTTATGAGATTTTTTTTTACGAAAGTCTCAAATGAAGCTTTCAGATAATGTCTTCAGCACTAGTGTGTGACAATGAGACTGTGCATTCAATTTTTTGCATTTATCGATGTTACATTATCACATATCATATACCCATAAAGAATGTGAGGATAACATAAATATGTATCCCTTGTGTTTGTGGACCTTTTGAGTGCTGATGAGGATGTAGTCACTAAAGTGACCTTTCGAGTTAGTATTTTAAATTATTCTGCTTGCACGTTGGGGGATATCTCTGGTCTCATGTTTGGTTATTCTATCCACAAGTGTTGACCTTACACGGGATTTTGAGATTATTGCTTGAATGATTTATTCGCCTATAGGTGGTAGTGTCATGAGAGTTGATGGTTTGTATTCTGATCACTTTTTTTATAGAGGTCTAGTTGCATATATTATGTATTTAACCTACAGGTGTTTCATAATATATGTGACTAGATTCTCAGTACAGATACTATTTAATGGCTTTGAGTATCACTGTTGTCTTACATTTGTGCTCATCTAAACATTGTCATTTTGCAGTCACCGTTTTAGTCAACAATTACAGTGTCAGCATTGAAACCCTGACCTGTTTTAATATGAAGAAGTGGATAGAGGATGTATTGAATGCTATAGAGATGACTGAAATTGATATGGTCATATATACGGATAGGCCATCTCCACTTACATCCATGAGCTCAACAGCTTATAAAGCAACTTATGCAGCCTGGGATCGATCTAACAGATTATGTACGATGACTATTAAGATATTCATACTTGACCATCTGCTTAGTGGACTTCCAAAACAGACAAAGTGAAGGAGTTTCTTGATAATGTCTCCTAAAGGTACATGGTCTCGTATAATGTTGAGATAAGTACCTTGATGAAAGAATTATTCTCCGAGAGGTATACAGGAAAAGGAGGAGTGATGGAGTACATATCAAGAATGATCCATTTTCACAGTAGACCAAAGACGTTGAATATTCCTCTTCCTGATATCTTCATAGTTCACCAGACTTTGAATATATTATGGTGACGACATATTATTCACTGGATGATGAATGGGACTTCAATGATTTGATTGCCCATTGCGTTGATGAGGAGGAGAAACTCAAGCTTGATACTCCTACAGCCCTCGAAGCAACTAAAGCGAAGGCAAATATGAAGCCCACTAAGTTCAAAAGTGGAAAGACTAATTCTTCTCCACATACTGATGCTGGTCAATCCAATGCTGATCAAGATCCTGTGGATATAAAGAAGTTAGCAGTATAAGGCCTAGAAAGAAAGAATAAGGCCATCAGGTTACTCCTTGGCTTATCAATTTATGAATCTAATTTTGCGATAGCCGCATTAAGTTCTTGGTGACTAGAAAGTGGAGCATCTGATCAAGGTGTTTCCACAATATAGGGGTTCATATCCAAGATAGAGCCAAATAAAGGGAAGGGGAAACTGATGGTTGACAGCAATGAAGAAGCAGATGTAATATCTATAGGGGATGTATGTACTGAACCTTGCTGCAAGGTTCATTTTGATTTTACACGACACATTTTATATGTAATCTTTGTATCAATTTTGGAGAAAGAAAGTTAATGTTTTGTAATTAATTCTTTTGTTATACATTTGTTGTTTAATGCAAAATATAATGGTATAACTTTCTTGTCATATGGTTTGTATAAAGTATGTCTTACCCTGAATTAGATATATGTTTCTTCATATCTTGCCAAACAATTCAAGAAAGATGGCTCTGATAAAGGATAAGTTATACATATTGTGGCAAAAAGGTTAAGCCACATTTCTAGAGCTAGTTGACAGATTGATTAAGGAAAACATTCTCTTAATTCTAGATTATGATGATTTGGAAACATATATTGACTGTAACAGGGGAAGTTGACTAAAATAAGGATAAAGAGGTCAACTCGTGTTTCTAGCTTGTTGGGTCTGATGCATATGAATATCAGAAGACCTTATACAGTTGTGTTGTGCAAATCCAAATGTATTTTGACATTTGTTGATGATTTTTATAGTTACAGTTATGTGTTTTTGTTTAAAGATTGAAGGTTAAAAACTAATTGGGAAAATTCATCAAGATATTCAGATCTAATCGTGGAGGAGAATATCATGGCAAACATAATGTTTCAGGACTTGAAAAGGTCCATTTGTCAGATATATAGAATCGGTTAGAATAGTGACTTAATTCACTATGCTAGGCAGTTCTGAGCAAAATGGTGTGTTGTCGAAAAGCGTAATCGTACCCTAAAGGACATGAAGAAGTCAATGCAAAACATGACTAATCTACTTGATTATTTAGAAGTGTGGAAACTTAGCCTTACACACATTCGTGTATGGGGTTGCCCTACTGAGGTAGTATAATCCTTATAAAGATAAATTACGTGCTCGTTCCATTCATTGCTATTTAGTAAGATATCTCCACCACTCGAAAAGCTATAGATTTTACTGTAGAGAAGGAGGGACCAGAATAGTGGAATCATAAACAACTAAGTTTCTAGAATACGATGTCTATGATGATGGTGGGCCCTTTGACCCTTCAGGAGATGGCAGGATGGATACTACAATCTTTACATACCCACCACTCATACAGTTAAGCTTGGTAGATCTAGGTTTGAGTATCATGCTTGTATAGGAACAAGAATCCATACTTACACACACAGAGGTTCCTGGGGGTACAAGAACTAATGCAATTATGTAGATCTGCTAGAGGGAGATGACCTTCTATTTCATCTGATTACATAGTCTATTAGGTGAACAGAATTATGATATTAGACATGTTACGAATCCATTTACTTTTACAGAAGCTAATTCTGAACCCAATGCAGATTTGTGGTGGGATGCAATGACTGATGAGATGCAAGCCATAAAGCATAGTAAGGTCTGGGAGCTTGGTGATTTGCAGCGGAATTGTAAACCTGGTAGTTGTAAATAAGTTTTAAGACCTAAAGAATTTTGAGATAAAGTTCAGCAGTTTATGGGCTCGTTCAGTTGCCTGATGGTTCACTCAGTGAGAAAGGTTGACTTTAATGTTACCTTTTATCCCATGTCCTGATAGGATACATTTTAAGTGATTATGACAATTGTAGCTCATGATTATATAGAGTTATATCAGATGGTTGCCAAAACAACTTTCCTGAATAAAGACCTTTATGAAGAGGTCAATATATGGTACAACCTGAAGGATTTCAAACTGACAAAGTTTGTACGTTAAGCAAATCAATATATGATTTATATCAAACCTCCCGAAAATAAAATTAAAAAGATGAGTGTATCACGAGATCAAGGCGAGCAAAATTATCTTCCTATTATTGTACGTGGATGATATATTGTTCACATTGAATAACTTAACCATATTGCATGAGGTTAAGCAACTTTTGACCAAGCATTTCAATATGAAGGATCTTAGTGAAGTATCGTTTGTCTTAGGCAAGCAGATTTACCGGGACAGATTTCAACACTCATCAGACCTCTTACAGAGTTCATACATTGAGCGAGTGTTGCAAAAGTTTAATACGGTTGACTGTAAACCTATCATAGCTATCTCTCATAGTGAGAGATTATCTTTAGCACAATGTCCAAAGAATAAAGTAAAGAGAGAGACTATGGGGAATGTTCCATGTTTTAGTACGATTAGTAGTTTGAGATATGCCCAGGTATGCACTAGACCAGATATTGCATTTATTGTTGGACTGCTTGGTCAATATCTGGTTAACTCAAGTATAAATCATTGGGATGCATTCAAATGAGTGTTGAGATAATTAAAAGAAACTGAGGATTATACATTGACATATAGAAAAGTCAACAGTCTAAACCTCGTAGGTAATTCAGATTCAAATTTTAGCTATATGTCTGAATGATCGAAAGTCCATTTAAGGTTACATTTTTATGTTTGCAGATGGAACAATGTCGTAGAAGAGTGTCGAGTAGACATGTGTGACTTCTTCAACTATGCATGCAGAGTGCATGCTATGGGGCTACTTCACAAATGGTTTGGCTCAGAAACTTGATTTCTGAGTTGTCTGTGGTTGATTTAGTGACTAGACCCATTCGATTATACTATGATAATCTTGCTATTATGTTGTTTTGTAACAAGAAGAGAAAATCACAAGGTCTTAGCATTTGGAGTCAAATATTTGATCATAAAGAAGTTGATACAAAAAGTGACAATAAGGTTTGGAGCATTTAAAGATCGAGGAAATGTTAGCCGATCCTTTAACTAAAGGACTTTGCTCACTTGTGATTGTGAGACAAGTATACAGTATAGGTGTTTTGAAGTCCTTAGACATTGTTAGTTAGGGGATCGTTATGTTTGCTCCAAGTACATTTGATGTATTATGACAGTATGGTGGTTCATCAATAAAGATAACCATCGTTTATCCTTAGGAATACGTGTTATCGTACATTGTCATAATACGTATAAAAGTTTTAAGATTTATGTTAATCTTTAGTATTTAAAGGTCATTGGGCATATATATAGATTGACCTTGAGCCTATATCATTTAGACGTATACAGTTTTATACGAATATCTTTAAAGTTTGACATGACATAGGAGGATATAATTTTTCAATCTGATGAAGGTTCTCTAATACAGTTTAGCATTCAGTTAGAGAACATAAAGATTTTCTCTAATGCAATTTAGCATTTGGTGAAAAGAAACAAATTTTCTCTAATACTGTTTAGTATTCGGTGAGAGAAAACATGATTTCTCTAATGCAGTTTAGCATATGCGATTTAGCATAAAGTTTGGAGAAATCGAGACTTACAAACAAAGATGATACATATTAGATCATATAGGTAACATCCTAGTTTTCCATACTTCATTTTCCAATTCATGTTAGTAAGGTATTAGATATGTGTGATTATATTAGACCTATGTCACACATGACACATGTGTTTGATATTTTTTGGTATCGAAAGCCTTGTAGAACGGAATAAAGGATTTTCATTATCTTTGGATCAAATGTTTTGTTTTTAAATCTAGTTAACTAATACAGTAGCGTAACTTAATTGAGTTTTAAAATTGTTTTAAACTTGAATCAATATCGCAATTAAGTATTGTCTAAGGGGAAGAATATTAGATAATTTTGATATTTCCTATAAAGTTGGACAACATTTAATTACATTTTTCAGTTTTCAATAACCTATTAAGTTATGTAATTTGATCCGGATAAAGATAATAAAGTGACCTAATAAATGATCTAAGTCAATGGGTCAAAGTCCAGTAAAAAATAGATCTCGATCAGTATAGACCGGACCCATATCGGGTATGTGATGGAGAAGCCCGATATAGATGCTATATATAAAGGTTAAGGTCTCCTGCAGTTGCTCATGTCCTTTGTAAGCATAAGGATTCTCTAACCTGTTAAGAGAGCTTACGCTTTGAGAAAACTGTAGAAAGGCTTTACCATATCCTTGTGAGCAGTTCCTGTGAAGGAGGTAGTGAATTCGCATTCGTTTCAATTTCGAAAAGCTCGTTTGAAGTTATGGAATTGAAATAAGGTATTTTGCTACATTTCTTCGTATATTATCGTCTCACATTCGATCTGGGATACGTAATTAAGGTCCTGTTACATTTTACATATTCCATATCCTCAAGTGTCTGAAGGGATTAAGAGTGGACCTGGTTTTGTATGCGTTGTCGTATCGTAAGTTGTAAAAGACATTGTCATAAATGTAGTAGCAATCCAAGGCTCCATTCTAAGTGTTTTAACAAATTAAGTTGTTGGTTCGTATCTTTAATGAGTTGCAGTATGGTTTGGCTCAGGACTTAATGATTGATGGCCAGGTTTCCTAACTTTAGGAAAAATTAGCACTGAATTAAGAAGACGAAGGAAAACGAATTTCCTACGGTTTGGATTTAATTTAGTGTTTGAATTTAGAAATTTATGCCATCATCCTTAGAAATTTTATTGAAGTTCATTTATCCATGTAGAATAACACGTGGTATAATTGTACAACGTATATGTCAATGTCCAATCTGTAGGGATTTCATGACGTGGATCGGGTAAAATTTAAAATTTTTAATCCGATAATAACAAGAATCGTTTCTATTATTGCTAATTCTCCGTGTGTTTTGTTTGCATCACAATCAAGTTTATATTCCTACAAGAGGGATTGTTAAACCATACCTTTGGTCTCTAATGAAGTTGTATTCCTCTTCGGTTCACCTTGAATCCGAAACCAGAAGGACACCGAGTTCGTGCTAGCGTTCTCTTCGTCCGCTCCTAGCTTCGTCACCATATTTCTTAATCGATTACTCAATCGATAATTGTTTTTAACAAGTTATGAGAGAACAATGGCTAACCAAAAAACTCTA
>JANZXP010000002.1:4237339-4282806 GCA_027576715.1 Erythroxylum flavicans
AAAATATTTCATAAAAATATATTATTAGTTATATAAATTCAAATTATAAATAAGAAAATATTAAATTAAAGTAAGAAAAATAAGATACATTGGACTTGCTTTCTATTAGTTGAGGGTATAATGTAAAATAATAATTATCAGAAAGTTATTAATAGAAAGTAGAATTTCTACCGCATAAGCACTTTCCTATCGCGGCTCTCTTTCTGCTTATAGATTTCTGCGGTCGCACCGCAATTTCTTCCAACCTTCAGTTGTTTGCCCGCAAATCCAAACATGTGACTGTGTTTGAAAACTGCAATGAATAAGTACTTATCCCTATTGCATCGTAAATCTAAATGCAGCTTTAGAAAATCTCTTTATAATCTTAAAAAAGTCCCTAAAGAGCGATATGAAAAATTTGACCATACATTAGTAACCAATTGGTATAGTGTAAATGAATATGATTCTTAGGTGTATTTTAAATTTTCTGGATCAGATGACGTGATTATATGTTTATATATTGACGATATGCTCATTATTTGGTACTAATATAAATGTGATAAAGGAGACAAAAATTTTTCTTATCTTTTTTATTTGACATGAAAGATCGAGGACAAGTTAATGTGAATCTTGGTATTAAAATTACTAAAACTGACAATTGCTTTTCCTTGTGTCAATCACTTTATATTGAGAAAATGTTGAAAATTTTTCATTGTTTTGATGTAGTACCGTGAGAACACCTTATGATCCTAAGTTGTCACTTAAAAAGAACAGAGGGCCTAGTGTTTCACAAGATGAATATGCTAAGATCATGGGTAGTGTAATGTTTCTTGTAAAATATACCAGACTTAACATATTCCATACTGTTAGTAGATCGATTCGTCATACTCATAATTCAAATAACGAACATTGGAGTGCACTTCACACCTTAAAGGTACAACAAAATTGGTGTTTACATTTTAGTAAATTTCTTACATTGTTAGAAGGATTATGTGATACAAATTGGGTATTGATAATAAAGAAGTAAGCTTTATTAGTGGCTATGTCTTTACTCTATATAGAGGTGTTATATCATGAAAATCAACAAAACAAACTTTTATTGCACGGTCAACTATGGAATCAGAAATTACAGCCCTTGAAATGACAAGTCAAGAAGCATAATGGTTAAGGAACTTGTCGGCAGACATGCCATTGTGGGGGAGATCTTCAGGTCTCCTACATTGTGATTCACAGGCAACTATTGGGAAAAAACATTGTCTATAATAGTAAGAGAAGACACATCCACATTAGACACAATACAATCAGACATCTCTTGAAAAATAAAGTGATGTCATTGGAATTTGTTAGATTTGAGAGGAATTTGACAGATCCTCTTACTAAAGAACTAACAAGGAGAATTGTTCTTGAGTCGAGGGAGATGGAGCTAAAGCCCATTGAGACAATATGGTGGATACTACTGTTTTTGGTCAAACGAATCCATACGAGTCATTGTTATGTGCTACTTTTCTCATACTTGTGATGGTGCACGATGGATCCATAGCCCTTTGCGGTGGTTCGTTAGAAATGGACTTAATGGATTCCATTTGCAGACGTTGAGTCTTAGCGACTCTTAATGGTTTTATGGTTATAAAATGAAACCACACCTACTTGAGTGTGAAGGTAGGCTGTTTTTTTATCAAAGACTTGGGTTATCTTTTAGAGCACTTGTGAGAACTCAAGGTGTACATATGGCCTTTAAAAGGTGAGATAGTGAATATTAAGGATATGATATGTGTTGTAAGAGTCTCGACTTGTGTTTTTTTGAAGTTCAAGAGTAATTCACTTTATTGACTGGGTTGTTGCCTCACTTCATCATGCATCAATTTAATCAGACGATATTGATGTTTAGGTATTTCTACCTTCCATTGCCCAAATTTTGCTTCTTTTTTGCCCGCAAGCCATTTATAGGGGGTCGTTGCAAATAGCTTGTGGGTATATTTCGTTATCCTACATCGGAAAATAGTAACTTGACTTTAAAGTTTATAAACAAACACGCTATTACCGAACTGCGAATTGGTGGCTCGTGGTGAGTCACATTGCCTATCTTACAGATTCTTAATGGTTTTACCAACAATCGAAACATTATTTACAGAATCAGAATTGCTATTACCAAATTTGTGATTTGGTTGCTTTGACTTTTAGTTATGTATCATCCTCGTGCAAGTTGAGGAGACAACTTTAAATAATAGGAGCAAGATGATGTACTTCCCTCGTTATATCAGACTTTATTGTACCATCACATTAAATTTATAAATTGGCTTGTGATCCACATATCAATTTCTGATGAAAATGACTTTATTAAATACGTTAATTTATTCGTAATTAAATCCAAGTAGATGCGTCCGTCGGTCTAACTATTTTAAACGGAGGGCACTAGATAACATTGCGGTAAAAAACGATGCCGTTTACGACCCAAATGGTCCCTACGATAGTTGCGGCAAGCAATAAAGTAGAATAACAAGGACAATGGGGGACTTTTAAAGTTTAAACACGCAAAGCAGTTCATTGGATATACGGAACGTTTTGTTCTTTTCGGTTCAAATCACACCAAAGAAGCGAAACTATATACGATAGCCAATTATAAATTTCCAACTCATGTAATTTTTCTCCTATATTTTAAAAACCTAGTCGATTTGGCTAGTTTTATAATAAAAATCTCCAATCGACTAATTTTTTATTTTGATTTAATTTAATAAATTTTATTAATTTATTAATTAATCAGTCGATTTTTATAAATTAAAATAAACTTTATTTAATAATATATTTTTAATTAAACTTTAAAATTTTCGATAAATAAGAGTAGTCTTTTTTAATCATTTAAATTTTTTTTAATTTTATAATGATCTAATACCAGTTGAATTTTTTAAACTTTAAACCTCTTCTTTTATCAGTTTAACTTTCGGTATATTTTTTAAAACACTGATTTTCTCCTTCAAGATTTGTCTAATTAAATAGAAAAAAACTCTAATTAAATAGAGTATTATTATTTGTTTTCTAAAATTTAGTGAATATAATCAATAATAATAATAATAATAATAATAATTTTAATTTTATAATTTCTATTCCTATGTCATGAACTTTAGTTAAAATTTTAATTACAAATTTTTAAATAAAAGTTTATAATTAAAAAAATAAGTTCAGACCGTAAACGGCCGGCGTAAAATGAAAAATTACCCCAAGAAATAAAAAAGAAGACATTGAACTTTGGAGACTTGCAACTTGTCAACGCTCTGTACATCAAACTTGGATAAAAAACGAAGAAACTATTAAGAGCAAATTAAATTTTGTGGTCAAGCTCCTACGTACTCGAGTGGGTCCCAACAGCAGAAGTAAAAAACCAAAAAAAACGTACGCTGCTACAATTGCTTCTGTTTGTCCCTACCGTCTCTCTTCTCTCCCTCTGCTTTCTCCGCTCACCCACTCTCTTCTGCCTTCCCCATCTTCTAGGGTCCTGTAGAGAGAAAGAGAGAGAGAAAGAGTGGGAGAACGGTCCCCGTTGTGTGAACGCACTCGAATAGCTACGATGAGTTCCGGTTCGGATTTGGTCCGATTTGTTGAATCCGTACTCGGTGTGTCGATAGGCAGTTCCGTGTCAGACTCGGTGGTTGTGGCTTTAACCACGTCGTTTGCGGTGATAGTAGGGTTGATTGTATTCTTCTTGAAGAGATCGTCGGATCGAAGCCGAGAGGTGAAGCCGGTGGTTGTCCCCAAGTCATTGATAGTGAAAGACGACGAAGAAGACGCCGAGGCTTTGTCGGGGAAAACTAGGGTCACTATCTTTTACGGTACTCAGACTGGAACGGCTGAGGGATTCGCTAAGGTACAGTTTCTGGCTCGATTTATTTGTTATGTGGATTTTGACTTTGCATTGGTACTTGATCCAACTTTAAAAAGAGAGAAAGGAAAATTGCTGTTTTTTTTCAAGTCAGAGCCAGTCAACTAGGATTTACTTTCGAGTACCAAGTAACAGTAGAAGATTCTGATTCATGATACTTTTTCTTTCTAATGTTTTTATGTTAGTTTTGGTTCATAATTATTATAGACCAATCGAAATTCCGCTGTAGTCTGCGGCGGATACTGTGCTGTACGGCGTTAAAGTGAGCGAGGATTATTCCGCTTATTTTGGGCTTCATTTCTGCTTCGTTGTGCAAGGGGGTATCTTTATAAAGTTCTAAGTAGAAGTTGGATCGGTTTTTGGTCCAAATTGGTTTGGTGGCGATTCAATCGTAAATTGTGAATATTTTCCCAGATTCCAGTATCGTATTGGTCTTTACTCGAAAGAAGAATTGTTTTATAATTAACTATGTAAGGATCTATCTTCATTTGCATTGACACTACGGTTACAATTCCAAGATAGATAAATTAATTTGGTCCCATGTGAACTAGAAAAGGATCTTTTGCTATATTTTTGTTTCCATTTATTGTTATTGTGGTGATGCGTTCTTGATTTGCATTGGTTTAACTCTTTCTATTGTTGATAGGCTTTAGGCGAGGAGATCAAGGCAAGGTATGAGAAAGCTGCTCTAAAAGTTGTCGACCTGGTACGTATTGTTACACCATGCTGAATTATTGTTTGAGAATTTTTCTTGTTGAGGAGTTAAATCATATGGTTTTTATGGTGATACAAAATTTGGGTTAGGATGATTATGCTGCAGATGACGATCAATACGAGGAAAAATTGAAGAAAGAGACATTGACGTTTTTCATGGTGGCTACGTAAGATAAACCTTTGCATCTGATACCTAATCATGTATTTTAATCTGGAAAAAATATATGACCCGCTAATTATATTTGTGCCCGAAATTGTAGCTATGGAGATGGAGAGCCAACTGATAATGCTGCAAGATTTTATAAGTGGTTTACAGAGGTTAGTGTCATTACCATAACTTCAATACTTCACACTGTGGTTGAGCCTGTTTTAGTTGACATTTTATGTGAGATGACTTTGCCCTTATTTCAGGGAAGTGAAAGGGAAGCCTGGCTTCAACAGCTCACCTATGGTGTTTTTGGATTGGGAAACCGTCAGTATGAACATTTTAACAAGGTAAATCTCAATTTAAGTTTTTGAACAGTTGTGTATATGATGATTTATGTAGTTTAATGGAACCCTTTTTCAAAACAGATAGCTAAGGTGCTTGATGAGCAACTTTGTGAACAAGGTATGTTTTTTATCTAAATGGTTGCTGTTGTGTACTTGTTGGTTTGACCCAAGAAATCTTCTGTCTACGTGCGACATTTTTTTCAATCTTTATTCCTTCTGATACAATTGCTAAAATTGTTGCATAAAAATGCAATCACAGTGGTCTTTTGAGTTTAAAATGGATGAACAAATTTAGAAAAGATCTGGTTGTATGTAGCTATTAGTTGTTTGTAGAGATGTATTGGTTGTCTGCATTTGTTAATTTTGTATTCATAATGTTGAATGTCAAAGTGACATGACACTGTGTGTTAACTGTTGGCATTGACAACCTTCATTGCTATTTGTGGAAGTGTTATTGGTGATTGATTATCAGGCATCATTATTCACTTGCTATTTGCTATTTGTGTTGGTAACTTGTGCATTTCTTTCCTGTTAGAGTATCCCATATTGACTAAACCTGACAATGTTAAAGAGTTTATAAGTGCTTTACCACTTACAAACCCTTTAACATTATCATGTTTAGTCAATATGGGATACTCTAACACTCCCCTTCAAGTGCAACTAGGACTGGACATCCAGTTGTTACTTGAAATAAACACAGTGGTAACCGGATTGTGCCGCTGGGACTAGATATCCAGATGGACAACCAGGAAATTAATAATCTGGATCAAATCTGCTTTGATACCATATAAAGTCTTAAAGAAAATGTTTTCTGTATATTATCAAGAGGATTGTACAGTATTGATATACAATATGAGGAAATTATAATCCCTACATTTAAGGGATTATAATATGGTAAATCTACATTCATCTCAAATAGAATCAACATTCCCAAAGTTGGTACATCCATTCTTGTGAGGCGTTGAACCTATAACCTAACATGACTCGTTGGCATTCCATCATACTTTTCATTTTTGTGAGGTCATATAAGTGCACCAATAGATGGCTGGGATGTTCAAGTTTCTTATTATCAACTGTAAGGATAGCATATTCAATCTGTCTGTCATCTTTGGATTTTTGTCTTACACAGGTGCAAAACGTCTCATACCTGTCGGTCTTGGTGATGATGATCAATGCATTGAGGATGACTTTACTGCTTGGTATGCACTAGTGCAAATACTAGGACTATTAATTTGAACTATTGTGACATGCATTTAAACAGATGTTTCTTGCCAATCTTGACAATAGTCTTTCCTCTGAAATTGCTATATTAATTATGTTCAATATTCCTTTTCATAGGAAAGAACTATTGTGGCCTGAGCTGGACCAGTTACTCAGAGATGAGGACGACATGAATACTGCATCAACTCCTTATACTGCTGCTATACCTGAATATCGATTAGTAATTCACAATCCTTCTATGACACGCTGTGAGGATAAATTCTCACACTTGGCAAATGGGAATACTATTTTTGATATTCACCATCCATGCAGGTATAGGACATTGTGCACGTATTGGGTAACCCTGACTTATCGTTACTGAACTATTGCATCTTTTCTTTTCTGAAGGGTTAATGTTGCTGTTCAAAAAGAGCTCCACAAACCAGAGTCTGATCGCTCTTGTATTCATTTGGAATTTGATACTTCTGGAACTGGAATTACGTAAGTTCTCATTTTAATGCCTTCAATTCATTATAGTACTCACACATGTAATACTAATATGATTAGAGAAAATCTGATAATATTGTGAATCAGATAGCTAGCTTTGATCTCTCTTGCACATCCTAGGTCTTGTCAATGCCTACAGGCTTGCCTTCTTCTCATGTGTCTTAGAAACCTTTGAGTTTCACTCCTCAACTCTAACAAACTTTCATATGAATGGAATTTTATTACTTGTCAATACAGTTGATTGCAGAAATTGATCTTTACTGAAATATACTCTTTCTTTAGATATTGGAGTGTGTGCATGTGCTCATTGTTCTTGAATTAGAACTTGTAGAGTTTACCATTGGGTTGGGTAGAGATGGTCCCCAAGTTTAACAGTCTTTTATGTTGGTTATGCTGCTTCTGTCTTCGTTTTATAATACAATTTCTAATTACCATCGTATTGTTTCGTTCTCTTTGTTATATTGTTTTAACAATGAATTGAATCTCATACTGTTATAAGTTTAACCGTCTGTTTACTGGTTTCTCTTTATTCGTTATGATGCCTCAGATATGAAACTGGGGATCATGTTGGTGTTTATGCTGAGAATTGTGATGAAACAGTTGAAGAAATAGGGAAATTGTTGGGTCATCCTTTAAATTTAGTGTTTTCTCTTCACACTGACAATGAAGATGGTGAACCACTGGGAGGAAGCTCTTTACCACCTCCTTTCCCAGGTCCTTGTACACTTCGTACTGCATTAGCACGCTATGCTGACGTACTAAATCCTCCTCGGAAGGTAGTATCATGCACATTTTAGTATCTGTTTCTGGGTTCTAATATTAGGTTTATTCACTTTTCTTTTGCAATTACGGTTTCTGGCTTCATGTGCAGACTGCCTTGGTTGCTTTGGCTGCTCATGCTAACGAGCCCAGCGAGGCAGAGAGACTTAAGTTTTTGTCATCACCTCAGGGGAAGGTTCATGAATGATGTTTTTCTGTTATCTATTTCCTGTTTGTTGTAATATTATGCCTTTTGTTTCTGTTCTGGTTTTACTTGTTTTCAATCATGCATCAATCTTCAGGATGAGTACTCTCAGTGGGTTGTGGCAAGTCAGAGAAGTCTTCTTGAGGTAATGGCTGAATTCCCATCAGCAAAGCCTCCCCTTGGTGTATTTTTTGCCGCAGTGGCTCCCCGTCTACAGCCTCGTTATTATTCTATCTCATCCTCTCCTAGGTGATTGATTGCCTTTTTCCAATTGGTCAGTTTTGTTTTATCTTACCCTAGCAGTTGTAGTTATTTGTTAATCTACCTTATGCAGATTTGCCCCCAGTAGAGTACATGTGACATGTGCATTAGTGTATGGCCCTACACCTACTGGTAGAATTCACAAAGGGGTGTGTTCAACATGGATGAAGGTGAAAAGACTAAACTTTGAGTAAAATTTACTCAGACAAGCTTATTAAACTTACCCTCTTTTGATAAAGTCTTTGTTACTCTCCTTGTGTGCTCTATTACTCATCGCACAACTTTGGCCTTTGTGGTAACTAATGTCTTCTTTGAAAACAAACTCCAGATTGCAGTTCCCCTGGAGAAAAGCCGTGACAGTAGTAGTTGGGCTCCCATTTTTATTAGGTCATCCAATTTCAAGTTACCAGCTGATCCTTCAATTCCAATAGTTATGGTGGGACCTGGTACTGGGTTGGCACCTTTTAGAGGGTTTCTACAGGTTTGAATAGCTTATTTGATGCGTTGCTTTTTCTCCTTTTCTTTTTCCTTCTGTTCACTATGAAAAGAAGAAACCTGAATGGTTTGTATACTAATCAGAAGATATTAAATGGCGTTTATCCTTCCAGGAAAGAATGGCCCTGAAAAATGATGGTGTTCAGCTTGCCACTGCTCTTTTATTCTTTGGATGCAGAAATCGACGAATGGTTAGTTTTCATTTTTGTTCATTTTCAAATTTTCAAAGAATAGTTGGGAAAGGTGTTGGAAGGGAGGATCTGGCTCTCAAAGAGTTGATTGTACCGTGGAACAGTGCATACCAAATCCGGGCTGAATATGTATTTGTTGCTTCTAGGATTTCATATATGAAGATGAGCTTAATAATTTTGTGGAAAAAGGTGTGATATCTGAGCTGATTGTTGCATTCTCAAGGGAGGGGCCACAGAAGGAGTATGTTCAACATAAGATGGTGGAAAAGGTAAGAACTTGATGACTGCAATAGTAGCTTTTGTATGATATTAAAGATAAAATCCTAAATCATCGCAATCTAATGCAATGTGTGTAGGCAGCAGATCTTTGGAGCTTAATTTCTCAAGGAGGTTATCTGTATGTTTGTGGTGATGCCAAGGGTATGGCTCGAGATGTGCATCGAACTTTGCACACTATTGTTCAGGAGCAGGTATGCATCATAACCTGCCTAAACATATATATTCTGTTGTTTCCGTTGTTATTACATCTAGCAATTAGTATGCCCTTTGCAATTCCATAGCTTATTGGGTGTGATTGTACCAGGCACATAGAACTTAATTTATCTGTTCGGTGCCACCCTCATACTTCTTACACAGAATCTATGTAGCTAGCCTGTGCCATTTTCTTTTGGTTGAATATAAAAGGGAGGATTCCATTAATATTATCCTCTAGAACCTGTGCCTTTTCTCTCTATATGTTATTTTCTGCTCCCTTTTCTTAGGTTGGGCATACTGCACATGTGAATGACGACATATCCAGTTAATACTGCAGTGTGTTCTTTACATTTATTCAAATCTTTATCTATGCATTGTAGGGAGGTTTGGACTCCTCAAAGACAGAGTTGTTTGTGAAGAAACTCCAGATGGACGGAAGATACCTGAGAGATGTTTGGTGACGGTTTAAAAGTCTCGTTCAAGCCCAGATTAGCAGCAGCTTTGTCACGAAGTATAGCATTAAATTTATTAATCCATTTCATGGAGCTCCATTGACTGATTCATCCCTGTCCTGTGATCAGGATGGTGGAAACTGACACTCGGTTTACTTTGTAAATGAATGTCTGTCCTTTATTTGCAAATTTTGCTCGTCATATTAGAATGATCTTGTTACTTACTCGATGTCAGTGCCCTTAAATTGAAGGAAAATGGCATGTAGCTAGTTGCAAAATGTCAAAAAACTCACTTTATAAGTGACCCTTTAGTTGTTTTGTATCATTTCCATTTAAGTAGTTTAGTAAATTATCATGTAAAAATAAACCTCAAGTTTGCTTCTGAAATTGAAAGGAACACTTGAGCGATTGTGTTTTCATCTGAAGTACCAATGAATCTGAACTCGAATGAAGATCGTTAGGTGTCTGTGGCCGATCTATAATGCAACCTTGTACCTTGGTGATCAATGATCATTTGATGAGATGCCCTTGTCTTGCTTTGATAGCCTGTATTGCCGGCTAGCAACTCTTTCCTGTATCTTTCAATTATTTTAGTCAATCCCTTAAGATCGCCTCAATAAATTCTAGTTAACGTCAAATGTCAGCGTTAATCCAGTGAGTTTTGAGTCATTATTCTCTTGGAATATCCATTATCACCGAACAAAAATTGGTAATTGGACAACTCCAAAGAATTTCTCATGCACTAAACATTAAAAAAAACATCACCCCAACAAGCTTGGGGGTTTACTTTTCGAACTGTCCACTTGGATTTGGAGTTGGGTTACAACTAGTATTTACTTTGGTTTGCCCTCCACAGCATTTGGAAGAAATTAGAATCCCGTGTTTCCGCCACCATCATTGTAACTCTACGCTTCCAATCACTACCCTACGAATCTCTCGCATCACGAAACCCAAACAAACGTCTAAACCTCCACCGTAGCTGTCCTAGGGGTATTTTCGTCATTATGCAACCGAGTATCCCTTGACTTGAGCTTCCACCGCTCAACAATTCCCCTCATTTCTCTCTCTTCTCCACACCGTTTGTCTCTCCTCGCCGAGAAATTCACCGTCGTGCGCGTGGTTACACGCTCTCCAGCTTTCGTTCTTCTATTGACATTGGTCCTAATAATGCCCCACACCCCCACGACGTGTCGCTTTTTCTCTCTGTGTTTCCTTTTCCTTTTTGGTCTCTCTCCCTAAAACCTTGCTAGGGTTTTGGGTGATTTGATTCCATTTTTGTTGATTGCTTCTGTTGAAGCTGGTCCTGGTTGTTACTATGCAATTCCTCTTGAAGGCCACACAATGATTGACAAAACCAAGAATCATAAGAAGGTTTTAATCAGTGAAGAGGATACCTCCACTCTGTTACAAAGGTTTTCTTTTTCAATTAAAAAGTTGCATATTTGTTCCTTTTTTTTTCTTTTTTGTGTTTGCCATTCTTCATGTAATTGATGTAAATGGGTTCGGTTGGGTTTTGTGACATAGGTATGCAGCAACTACGGTGTTGACATTGCTACAAGAAATGGCTCAATTTGAAGGAGTGAAAATTGATTGGAATGCTTTAGTAAAAAGGACCAAAACTGGGATTTCGAATCCAAGAGAGTACCAGATGCTTTGGAGACACTTGGCATATCATAACGCTTTGCCTGACAAACTCGACGATGGAGCTCAGCCTCTGGTCTACTCCTCATCTTCTTCTTTAAGAGGATTTAGTGTATTGATTATCATTTTATGTTTGTTTGAACTTAAAATTTGGGTCTTGCAGGATGATGATAGTGATTTAGAATATGAAGTGGAGGCATTCCCTGAAGTTTCTACCGAAGCTTCTGCAGAGGCTGCAGCATGTGTCAAGGTGTGGGATTTGGTTGAATTTACCATATGGTTGATGGTTCTTTTCGTATTGGCAATTAGGCTATTAGAGCGACTTGTCGTAATAGTTTGATATGTGATGGCAAGGTGCTGGACTGGTTAAAATCATGGTTTGAAATTGCAGATTTCAATATTGCGATTGCGATCTGGACTGTTACCATATTTTGCCTCAATTGCGCCTGCATTATATGTAATTACTGCAATTTTCCTCAATCATTGTGAAACCAGTCTGCAATTTAAAACTTTGGTTAAAATTTACCCTAAAGCTCACATAAACCATCAATGGTTGAAACATACTTAGAAAATAGTTTTTAAGAGTATTATTATGAAAAGAAAGATTCAGTCTGTCAAAGATCAGAATTTGAAGGAATGATGAAGATCGAGTGGCCCTTATGCTTGTGTACTATCATCCTCCTTTTACAAGTATCTTTTAGGAATAGTTGAGGTGAGATTGAAAGCCTAGTTATTTAAATTTGAGAAATTATTTCATGGAACATTTTTCATTAATCGGTTCTAAACTTGCATTATTGGATTATTCCGTATGTTGTCAGTCTAAAACTATTTTCAATGTATAGTTTGCAAGAGATATTGAAATTCATCATGCTCCTGGGTAATTGGTTGTAGTTAAACATGCCATTTTCTTAATGCAGGACAAAAATTTTTGGTATCTAATGTTCCATTGTTGTATAGATCATTTCATATTTATTGATGTTAATGGCTGTTTTTGCCAGGTGATGATTGCCTCAGGTATACTTAATGACTCTAGTCACACAAATAATGGAACAGTTGAGGCTCCCTTGACCATTAATATACCCAATGGTCAATCCTTTAGAGCTCCTTCAGAAAATTTACAGTTGCCTGCACAAGGGATGAACATTACAGTTCCAGTTTCTGTTCAGAAGCAGCATCTGCCTGCGGTAACATCTTCTGAAGGATTGGAAACAAACCCATCAACTGGTGGCACTATTCCTGCTCGAAGGAAAAGAAAACCATGGTCAACAGCAGAGGACATGGAACTTATGGAAGCTGTGAAGAAATTTGGTGAAGGGAATTGGGCAAATATCTTAAGAGGCGAGTTCAAGGGAGATAGAACAGCATCACAGCTTTCTCAGGTTGTTTTTCCTTGTGTGAGATGCTGTTTAGTGTTCTGTTCTCTGTATTCCCCCTCCTACCCATACTAATCCCTCAAAAGAGCCCACAACCCAATCCTGGTCCTACTGTTTTCCATTTTTAGTAGTCATGTTTACTTGCATACACATTTCCAATGGTTGGAATTGCTGCCATAGGATGTGATATGATTCTTTTTTAGTGAAAGAATTGGTTTCTTAGCATTGACTAAGGATACTTGAACTGTAAATTGGATAAGCCTAAGAATGAAAAATCTGCGATATAAAGCGGCAGCAAATAAGTGGGCCTTAGTATTTGTTCGATTTTGTATGTTTTAGTAAATATTTTTGAGCGAGTTAGGTTTTTCAGGATTAACAGATGCAGTTCCGCTGCATGATCTTGGGAGGAGAATTTACTCTAGGTAGTTGCTAAGTATTAGGTCTTGGTGAAAAATGTGTTATGGTAATATTTAATCAGATTGATTGTACTGAAGAGTAAATTGATGACTGAAGGCATATATAAAGTGGCTGAAGCAGAAACTAGAATGGACCGGAGACTCATCGAGATGGTTTTGATGTTTGTAGTATTGAGTAACTCAACATTGGCAAATTGATGGGGCTGGGATGCAAGAAGATGTAGTGATATGAATAATAAAGCTTTACTAAGGGTCTGAAGAGGTTGGGTTTGTTTCAAAGGATTGGGTGCATTGCAGCTGAAACTTTAGCTCTTCTAATTTAAGGAATTGTTGCTGTCAAGAACCCATGCGTTTCAGTGGGATGTTACACATCTGCTTCTAATTCTTTACTGAAAATAAATCTTTAAAGATTATTTTATTTGATCATTAACTTTGAGAGTCTCTGCTAATGGGGAACAATTTGGTGTGTTTTCACAGCTCTCTTGGGAGTGGCGTGTACTCTTCTTATTTGCTTCCCTTTCAAACCATCTTCCCTTACCATCTTATGTCTCAAGTAGGAATCAAGCAAATTCTTTTACCTTACTTGACAACAAAAATATGATGGTAAATTAGACATGTCATTACATGTATTTTACCTTAAGCTGCCTGAACTGTTATTAGATCGGACATTCTTATTGTCACACATAACAAGCCGTTGTCATCTAGTCCGGTCAAGATGTCTGGGCTTCACCCAGTTATCCCGGGTTCAAATCCCGGCAACGGATAATCATCTCTGTACTTTGAATCTTGTGATAAAGTTGTCTATCTCAAGAAACTTTAGATCTGTGTTCAATTTTTAATTACTGATCTTGAAAACAAATTTGTAACTTTTTAACCAATATTCCGCTGAAATAGTATGCACATGTTTTTGGGGCTAGTTTAAGTTTGATGCATGCTATTAAAAAATTCACTTGGCTTTGTTCTCCTAATTCTCAATTTTGATTCCAAGCAGAGGTGGGGCATTATCCGCAAGCGACAAAGCAAATCGAGTCAAGCATCTGACTGTAGTGGCTTGCAACTTTCTGAGGCACAGCGAGCTGCACGTCATGCAATGAATTTAGCCCTTGATCCACCTAAAACCTTGGTCACAAGTAATTCTGGTAAGCTTTTGTGTGTCTTCTGGTTATTTAAATGCGGACAAGTACTTGCCTGTGCCTGCAGAAAAGTGAGCTAGATTTGTAATTGCAAATATTGGGGGTCACTTTCTTTTGTCTATCTTTTTTAACTCTTAATATACTCACTTTGTACCTGCTTAATTCATACTGTTGTTTATCCTATGTGCTACTTTTGAAGATCTACTCCTCCTGGTGTCAAACAGGTGGAGCAATGTTAAGTACATTTACAAACTCCTTACCTCCTAATGCTGTAGCTGAACCTTCGGCTGTCCAACATGAGTCTCACCAAAATCCCAACTTGACGAAATTGTCTTCAGTGGCTTCAGCTTCCACAACAAAATCTCATGATGAAGTTTCTAAGGACCCATTTGCTTCCAGGACTAACGGTAGTTATTCTAAAATTTCTTCAGTTCACTTGAATTTTGACATATGTTTTGAACAATTATTCACTCAATGTACTACAGGTAGGACACCGATAAAGAGTACAACCAGTAATTCACTGCCTTCTACCTCTGCAGCCAAAGCTTCACCTGCTCAAATTCAATCTCAAGAATCTGTTGTTACTAAATCAACTCCAATAGGAACGATGGGTTCTGCAGCAAAATCTCAGTTAAATTCAGATCCAGTGAGCGCTGCTGCTGTTGCTACTGGGGCACCTATAGCTCCCCAATCAGATGCTGTTTCCCTGCTTAAGGTTGCTCAAGCAAATAATGCTGTCCATATCATACCCACAGGAGGTTCTTCAACGACATCATTGATGTCTGGAACAGCGGCACCTCCACTTTCAAGCCCTTCAGCTGTCTTATCTAGTTCTTCGCATACTGCTTTGGTGAAAGCTTCCTCACCAGCAACTCTGGACACTCCTCTAGCTTCTAACCTATCCTCTCTGTCCCCCAAACAGGCTAAGGCTGAACTTCTAGCAAACCATGATGCTAAACCTGCAGACACTTGCAAATATTCTGGGCCTGAAGATTTGATGAAAGAACAAAAGAATGATGATGCTCCTATCTCGAGACATGAGCCTAGTGAAGGAGTTAAAGAAGATAGAGATGCATTAATGGACCAGAAAGTGGAGTTTATGAATCTACCAGTTGTTGATGAGAGTTGTAATCCCTCAATGAAGTCAGGAACAGCTGAGAGTGAGCTGACAGATGTAGTTGACAACAAGGCTGAAGGTGCTCCGAAAGCAAATGATGATATGAACAGTGATCCCCCTGTTAAAGAAGATAAAAGTTCTGTCTTTCAAGGGTGATAGTTAGAATGAGGGCATTGAATGGCAAACAAGACAGACCGATTCATGCAGTAATAAAGTGATTGCTGCAAGAAGTTCGTAGTCTGACAAATGGAAGGTCTTTATGAGAAAGATGGCTTGTGCAAAATAGCAGGAAATTTCTTGATTTCTCTGTTAGTTAGTCCTTTGCTTCAGGAATAGTTTGTGTAAATTTGTTACAGAATCAAGTTGAAAGTAATTGAATGTGGATCTCTACTAAAACATTGTACATATATATAACTATGGCAATGATATTGGTAGGGATGAAAGATATCTTTTGGGTACCAAATGGGATCGTTTCAGGACTATGCTTCGTTTCAGTTAACAGTAGCACATAGAAGTTACAATCAAAGCAGCCGGTATGATGTTGTGGGTACACATCTTACGTCCTAGTACTTGCGAAATATATCTTAAATTAGATTGAAGGAAATTCTAATTGCGAACATCAGTAAAAATTCTACTTGAAAGTAAAGAAGAAAAATAATATTTTGGTTTAGTTTTATTTTGCATGACTGGACACTGGAGTTCATTGCTCGTGCTACCTTTGTACGAATGTAGATATCAGCCTATCTTGTTTCTGCCAAATGCTTATGACACTGTAGTTCATTGCTCGTGCTACCTTTGTACGAATGTAGATATCAGCCTATCTTGTTTCTGCCAAATGCTTATGAATCAAAAAGTTCTGCAGAAACTAAAAGTTCATTGTATAAACATTTAATGATAATTTATCTAATTAATTCCAATGTTGAAATATAATCTCATTTGGCATTCACCTCAAAGAGTATTACATCAAGATGAAAGAAAACCAGCTAAGATGGTCCATTTCAAGATCATTGTATTGATTTGCAGCTGCATGAGATTAAATGAGAGACGGTGCATTTTTTCCGAAGCACAACAATACAATATAACATACACAAAGGTAGAGGCGCAGAGCATAGAGTAGAAGTAACTTGGAGAATTCCAAATTCTATCATTTATCTAAAACTGAGAACCAAGGGGAAAATCTCATCTTCCAAAAGTTTTCTCATGTCGAACTATTCTGGTGGTTTTCCCCCTGCTCCCATGTTACTGTAATGTTTCTGAATTGGACTCACACAGGAAAATAGCGATTGCCTTTGTGCCTTCTGTTTCTTTAACTTAACACCAAATAAGAAAGATCTCAGGGGAATTCTAGCCTTGTGCATTGAGCTCCTATGTTTAGATGCTGAAATCCCAAACTCCTGGTCTAGTTTAGCTAGTGTATCCTCAACTTCAACTCTCAGACCTTTTACCCTATCCACACTAACTTGCAGCTCACTAGCAACCTTGTTGCTTTCCTGTTTCATGTTCAAAACCTCACCTTGAAACTTGGCAGCCTGAAATTCACTTAGCTCAGGATCGTCTGCTTTGGAAATTTTTGATAACTCTTCATGAATGTTGCACAAGGATGTATACCTACTCTGCAGCTCCTCTTTTAACACTGCAGCGTTTTCCAGCCATAATGTTAAGTCAGTGTTGATCTCTCTCAAGTGGTTGTATATCGGCCGAGCCTCTGACAGTGGAGTCTGATTCTTTACACTTCCTTCTTGGCTATTATTATCCTTCAATTTTGATACTTCCAGCTTCAAGTCTTGGATTGAGGTTTGGAACTTTCCTATCTGATGAAATGCAGTGCTAAACCTCAACCAGAACTCCAAGTTCTGCTCCAGCATTTCATCAATATCTGAACGGAATTTATCTTCTATGGTTGGAACAGATCGAGGAGTCTCGGTGTATTTCAACTTGATCTCATTTCTTCCATCTTTAACAGGGTCTTTATTAATGGCTGTAGGTGTCCTTTCACCAGATTCCATGTGGTGTAAGGAATCAAAAACAGGCTGCCTAGGTGAACTTATAGTAGACAGATTAGAATCCAGGAAAGTAGCTGTATGCGTCATGCTCTCGGGAGACCCTCCCCTTGTTGAGTACTTGTACTTTGATGAGTGACTGCCCACATTTTCATCTTGATGTTGGGCAGAACCCATTTTTCTAAGAGAATGAATCTCCTCATCCCTCAAGGCAAGAGCATTCTTTAGTTCCCTTATTTGCAACGCCAATTCAAAGAATCCATCCCTGTTTTTCTTCTCCACATCACCAAGCTTCTTTCTTACATCCTTGTAATTCTTCAGTACCAACGTGTACTCTTCCACTAGGAACTTTTCTCTGTCCTCCACCCCACTTAGATATAGCTTTCTCCAGTTTGGATGGTCTGCTTCCTCATCTGGTCCATGTTCCTCTAGCTCAGTTTCAACATTACTTTCCGTGTCGAACAAATGCGAACCCTTCTTCTCTTGTTCCAGCGTCATGACACCAAGCTTTCCTGAGGCCTCAGGTTCACTGACGTTGGCAGAATCTGGAATATTAGCTTTTGTCTGTTCTTTATCCATTTCGGCAATGTCTGATTTGGTATCAGCAGTTGTACTCACTTGTTGTATAGATTCCAGATCTTCAACCTCACTCGGCTTCACCGTTTTTAGTTTCTCTGATAAATGATCGGCATTGCAACTTGCTTCAGTAAAATGTGTTTTGAGATTGTTTTTCAGGTCTTTGACACTTTGGTTGAGAGATTTGACTCTATGTAACTCTTCCTCCAATTCCTTGATCTTGTTGCTCATCTGCTCTGAGTTTGCAGTGAGTGTCTCCTTTTCCTCTTCCAGAGTCTTGATGTTTGCCTGAAGGTTATCTGTTTCTGATCTTAATCTGTTCACCAGAGCACTTTGAGAAGAGAATGCAGCTTCAAGACTAGCAACCTTTTCCACGAGCTCATCAATTTTCTCTGCCAGTTGAATAACAGTAAGCGAGGCGTTTGAATTTGCATACAGCTCGATCTTAATCTTTTCCCTCAATGATTCTACATGTTGATCATCTCCAGATTCCGTCTTTGAGTCATCAGTTGGCTTTAGCAGATCAGTTTGCTCCGGGAGAAGCTCACTTTTCAGGGCCATAAGCTTCTGATCAACTTCCTTAATCCTTTCATTCTCTACTTCAGCCTCTTCAGCTGATTCCTCTTGCTTTTCACTCAACTTAACCAAGGTCTTCTGACATGATTTTAGAGCTGTAGCTGCCATCAAAGTTCTAGCTTCATTATCATCAAATACGTAACCAATCTGAAATTCATCTTGTAAGCTACTAATCTTCTTTTGCACTGCAGTAATATGGTTTTCTATTTTCCAACATTTTTCATTGCACCGAACGCACACGCTCTGTATAAACTCCCTTTCCGTTTGTAGAGCCAAAATTTCTTTCTGAAGCTTATCAATTTCCTCTACAGCCTCTTCTTCACTCAGGCCTGAACCTGGAGGCATTGCAGCTTTAGCCCAGGTAGCAGTTCTAGCCAGCTTCTCCTTTGAAAATGATAATGATTGGCTCTTAAACTCTTTCATACTGGGAGCTTTTGGAATGTTAGCTTTATGTGCATTGGAGACCCTTAGAGGATCACCAGAAGGAGCTGATGTAGTGGGATAACTTTCCATGTCATCGTCATCTATGGAATACTGAACTTGTTCAGGGAAGACGGTGGCAATAGTTCGATTAGCACTCTGCAGTTCCTTCGATAGCTTATCGTACCTTTCTGCCAATGCTCGGTACGACCTATAAGATTCTTCCACATGATCTATAAGTTCTGGCCTCTTCTTGTAGTACATTTCAACCCTTTGAGTAAATGTGTCTCCATCATTTTCGATGATTTGAAGCATTTCCGTAACCTTGTCTTCCATATCTGTGATTTTACAAGTTCATGTCAAATGCCTGCTTTTGATTTTATCAATATTTGGAAAGAAAAGATGGAAAAAGAAAAGAGCTTCTCAA
Source organism: Erythroxylum flavicans (assembly GCA_027576715.1). Taxonomy (NCBI): domain Eukaryota; kingdom Viridiplantae; phylum Streptophyta; class Magnoliopsida; order Malpighiales; family Erythroxylaceae; genus Erythroxylum; species Erythroxylum flavicans. The sequence continues at coordinate 4,256,622 of JANZXP010000002.1, forward strand.
TGTTCCTGCACTGAATTGTCTTTCCATTTCCATTTTCCTTTTTCTTTTGCCCACTCAGTCTAAACATGCAGAAGCATCGATAAATGGTTTTGAGCAGATCGGTGAATTTTGGAATATTACATTGGTAAAACATGAAAACAGTCATTAACACCATTACATCGTTTGGGACTAGTTAGGATCAAATCACACTAAAAAGAAGAAACACAGACAATAACCAACTTGAAGGCTCTCTCTTAATAAATGTAGAAAAGCATATCGAGAAAATACCTTGAAGATTTTCCTCCAACCATTTTGACTGCTTTGTCCTGATGTGGCTTGCCCACCACCATGAATATGCATTGCTTGCAGCCCTCTGCAACATTCTATGTCTTCCTCAAAACGCAAGCCCCATTATTGGAGTGCCATTGGTGGTCATGAATGTGAAAATATGAAATCAAACTGAAAAAAGAAACAGGAAAAAAGAGAAGGTTTTTGGATAAAAGCACCTTTTTTTTTCTTTACAGGCATGGAAGGGAGGGCATTTAGGCCCGTATATCGTGTTAGAACCTTTGAAGCCCTTCAACAATTATAGGACCCTAAAATTGGTTTTGCCACGTTGAAGGATCATATGCTTGCCTGATTTCTAATCTTGAAAGAAGGAAACTTTTATCCTTTTGGTTCATGAAATTATCTCAATGGTTGCCACTAACAGATTTCTAGTACTTAATCTAAGAACATCAATCTTGGTCTTGTCACGTTAGTTTCACGATTTATGCACGGCGAGCAATACACACAGGGTCTGGCTCTTACTCTTTACGGGTAGAAATAGTGCTCCCATAGTCTTGCATGGTGTGCTCTGTTTGTAAAGTCCGGACAGCACTATGACCCTAAACTTAGTAAACGATAACCATAAGTAGCATGTTCAAATTTAGAATACGTGAAACATCGACAGTGAATATGTGGTTTCAGGATTATGTTATCTTTCGGTAAACAGTAGACTAATGCAATCTACTGTAAACGGTTAGGTGATAGTTTATTATATCAACTGATTTGTCTAACGGATAATATCAGCTATTTATTGAAAATATTTGGTACAATGAGCTATTTAGTATTAGGTGTTGATGTGTAAAATGACTTATGAGAGTATGATTTAAAGAAAATTATAAGGGCAAAAATTTTATATGTTTTAATATTTCGTTGAATATTCTTATAAGAATTTAAATGTAGATATTTAATTTTACAAAAATTAAGTTTGTAACTTTAATAAATAGTAATCATAATAATAATAATCCAACTTTAAATTCTCTATTAATATGAATGATACAGCAAGCTATATTATATTAGTATTTTTCATATAATACGTATGAATTTTATTATTTAATAAATTAAAAATATCTATAATTATAGTATGACACAAATATGATATATAGTAGTTATATATTAAAAATATTAATTTGATGTGACTCTTTATGTTAAAAAATTTATATTATGGTATTTTTAAATATAAATTAATATTATAAAATTAAATAAATATTAAAAAATTTAATTAACCCCTTTATTATATTCTTCCAAACTCCATGACCTAATTGTACAATAAAAAACCAATTTTGAAAACACACAGAGTAAAAATAGAGAGCAAAGTGAAGGGCGATATTGTCATTAGGCAAATAACTAACTCCAAAAGCTCCTCTTATGGAACTTTTAGAAATCAGCTTATTGAGGTTAAATAAGCTAACCAATAAGTCATTCACTAAACACATCAGTCATGTTTGGCAAACAACGAATTACATTAGCTGTTAGCTGATTTTATCAGCAGTTAGCTGATAGTTGATTATATCAGCTGATTTAACCAGTGGATAACATCAGCTATTTATTAAAAATATTTAATAAAATTAGCTATTTAATATTAGCTGTTGATGTATAAAATGACTTATGAGGACATAATTTAAAGAAAAATTATAAGGGCATGAATATTATCTTTCTTAGTATTTCGTTGAATATTCTTATAAGAAGTTAGATTTAGATATTTAATTTTAAAAAATTAAGTTTATAACTTTAATAATAATAATAATAATAATAAAAAACAACGTTAAATTCTCTATTAATATAATATATTAATATTTTTTATATAATATGTATGAATTAAAAATAGTTATAATTAAAACATGACACAGATATGATATATATAGTAGTTATATGCTAAAAATGTTAATTTGATGCGACTCTTTATGTTCAAAAATTAATATTATGGTATTTTAAAAAGTAAACTAATATTATAAAATTAAACAAAGATTAAAAGGTTTAATTAACTTTTTTATTATATTCTTTCAAACTTTATAACATAATTATATGAATAAAAAAAACCAACTTTGAAAACAGACAGAGTAAAAGTAGTAGAAAGTAATAATGTCATTAAGCAAACAACTAACTCTAAAAACTCTTCTCATAGAGCTTTCAAAAATCAACCTATTAGGATTAAATAAGCTGATTATTAAGTTATTTACTAAACACATCAATAACATTTTAAGGTGGTTAAAAAGCTAAATTTTAGTTAATAAGCTAAAAAACAGCTAATAAACTCAACGCCAAACACCTCCGTCAATAACTCTTTAAAATGATCAAAATTTTAACTTTTAATTAATAAACTAAAAAACAGCGAATAAGTTATTTTCTAAATATCCCAAATTTTTGATCGACTAAAGTCGTTGTCATTATTGGTCCAGATTGAACACCTATTCTAGGGAACTTACGAATTCGAAAGTACTAATCGAATTCAACTCAAAACCTGGGACAAAGTGCTAAGAAACTTAATGGTTTAGTTTTGGTATGCTCTTTTCAGTTTTCAATGAAACAAGTCGAAGCTCGTTTCTACAAAACTACACCTGGTGTTGATAAACTCGCTCGTATCATATAGGTCCAAACTCTTTTAGCTTGCTAGATGGTCTTATTGCTTCCCGTTAAAATTAACTTTTTGTTTGCATTAGATCAGCTTCACTGAACAAATTGATCCATCAAGTTTTTCTCAGATCGAAGTGACTGCCACCACAAAATGGAAGAAGGTGCCTGCTTGGTTTACTGTTCATACACATCCATAAAAATGATAAGAGACACGGGTGATCTGAATAGCCCTTCCATTTATTCGCATATTATTTACAGCAAGAAGATGAAACACAAGTCTGATTCAGTATATACATAGATATGCACAGCAAAGAATTGATGATAAAGCAAAGTCCTTATCAGCTCAGTATCAGAACATGATGTAGTAATCTCGGTCGTTCAGGATGGGAAAAGGCTGATGTAGCAAATTTAATTTGTCCTTGGATGTTTGAGACAGTCGTGTGATAGTATCAATAAGGATAAACCGTTAAGTAATTCCCTTCAACTAACACAGAGTAAACCTCACCAGCCACACTTCTTTTTTATTTTTCTTTTCGGTTTCTTCAATGGTTTTACTTTTCATATAAGTATGTACAAAATGTGCTTCAATGTTAAACCAACAGAAGAATCAGCAGGCAAAGCAGCACGATTAAGCAAGGAGAGCCAATTGTCAGATATTCTGGAGGGAAGTGAGCCACTGTTCCATATACTTTCTGCCCTCTGTGATAGCAGTCATATAAAGAAAATAAACTCAGCAAGGCAGAATGAAGACGAAACCACTTACGCGTATGTACTTGCAATTTAACATTCGTTAAGAAGACATCAGACGATGATTAAGAAATTAAGAAATGTTGGGATAAAAGATATGAATACTGGAATAAAGTAATCTGAAAAAGGGCACCCAGTATGATAGCGGAATTCATCTATGAACTGGAGTTCAATAAAGAAATCATATAGGCCATGTAATATGACACTTGCCATAATCAATATGATCATTATATGATGATCCAGATGGCAACACAAACAGCAAGAGCCAGATGCATGAACCAATTTATTATATCTGATGAGGTAGAAATTTCTCATGGATCAATTAGAAAGGAAATAAATATTGGTAACCAGTAAACGTCTGAAGATGACAGAAGGACCCACATTAACAATTAGAAGATTGAGAATATGGGTTCGGAATTTTAGGCCTGTTCTGAAAATGATGAAAATTTAAGGGCAAAGTCGTTGGATAATAGAGAAAATTTGGTTCTGGTTCTTAATTTTAAGCAAGTAGGAATTTGAAGTTTTAATAAGCTAATGGCAAAAGCTTGATTTCGGAGGTAGGGTCTTGAAATGGTAAAATAATGAACGTGTAACTTGTGACTATTACATTTTAAAGACCTAATTTGATTGTGTCTGCTATTGAGCAAGCAGCACCAAAAGCATCTTGATTTACATCTAGACAAGACGAAGGGCAGTTAGACAAGATTTATCACGCAGGTTAAGCACAGGAAAGTCCACATATACATTTTCATGGTTTAATACTCTAATAATATCATGATTCAGTAGGGCATCAAAACATGCCCTGCACCAACATTACTACCGTGGGTTCAGCTCTGTATAATCTCATCAAATAGCAAGACTTTCACTTAAACTCTCAGCCAATCACATTCTTACTTTAAATGAGCTCAGACTTTACAGGGATCATCAAAGTAACCCTAGACTTCCAATAGAGTATCAACTTTCACTTATTCTCAGTATCTACTATCCACCCTTCTCAGTCTCAGTAAAACAATCTTCATAAATCAAAAAACAAAATGCTCCAAATTATTTGCACAATTCGATTCATATAGATTCAAAAAAAGCTACATACCATAAACTGTGTATAGAGATAATAAAATTTGAGCCGCCACAATAATGGTGAATATGAGTTCATATAGAGTACGTAAGGCTGAAAGAGGAAAAGAAAACGGCAGTTACCATCAGAGTAGCCATTTGGGATTTTGGTGATGGCAGCAAACATTTTGTTTTTGGTGTTGTCCAAAACATTATCATGAGCACGCCCATAGCATGGGACGAGCACAGCAAAACTGTTGTCCGTGTCATCATCACTCTGAAATTCAGGTCCATGAGGCTCCAACCATCCAATTGAATAATCAGAATCATCAGATTCAGACCCTGAAAGACAGCCACCATCCGATGGCACAAGAACCACATCATGTTCTTTATCAATTTTCCTCTGTTCGCGGCTATGCCATTTTCTATTAACCCTCCTAGATGAGGAGGCAATATTAGCCCCCTGAGCCAAAGGAAATTTCAAAGTATCTGAATCCCACAAATCTGTTTCGGGCCTGGTATTTACAGAAGATCCATTTGAAGGTCTCTGCTCTCGACATTTTCCACTCCATAACCACCATGCGAGATTGGTAAATGCCACAGACATTTAATCAATGAAGAACTGGAGAAGGCACGGAGTACTCTGTTCCTGTCAAAATTATCAATAATAGCAAGTTGTGGATTGAAACAACAATTCAATAGGTCATGCGAATAAACAAGCATAAACGAGCTTTCGCTACCTACGGAAAAAAATCTCTAAAAATCGAAAGAGCAAAAGGAAAACCCTAGCTTCTCAAGGAATTATCTTTGCTTCATTAATTCATGCCTTGCACAATCTTCTTCTACTGGTACCAAAAACTTCCCGTAAATCATCTCCAGCACAATACGCAAATAGTAGCCCAAAAAAAAACGAAACCGTGTTAAATGAAAGAGCCTATTAAGATTTGGAAACGTATCAGCTTTCTTATGCATCCAAATCAGAATATCCCAACAACCAGATATAAATCCTCCAACGTAAAAACCAGCTGTTTAAAACTCACGGTTTCAGTGCCATGCACGTAAATTCAATGAATCAACACATTACAGAAAATCTCGTAAAATACATTGAACCCGTACATATCACCACTTGTCAAATTAAGGCTTAATCTTATTCTATTATATTCAATTATTCATATTTATTCCTACCACCCCCCAAAACTAGAAGACACGTAATTTTTTTGGGTCAAAAACACGATTTTTTTCCCCAAAAAAGCATAATAAGCAAGAAACCAGTAAAAAAAATTGAGTCATTGACACACAAGCGAAAAGATGACTTGAGCTTCTCTTCTCTTCTAGGGGAAAATTATCTACATAACAAAATCTCCGTTCTTTTTCCGTTTTCTTTCAGAGTTCATGCAATTTGACGATCAAACAAGCACCGGAAACTTGAGGAATCGAACTTAAGAGGCCTAAACCACGTTCAGAAGTATCCCAAGGAAAATTAAAAATCAGTCAACCATACATGAAATGCGCATACCTTGAAAGCCACAGCTAGCTGAGAAATATGGCTACGGAGTTAAGATGAAGAAATGGAATCAAAAATAATAATATTGGGGAGAACTGGATACGTGTTTTCGTTTTAGTCTTACAGAGAAGAGAAGAGCAGAGAGAAAGCGAGAGAGAGAGAGAGATTGCAGTTGCGGTTCTTGTTGGAATGTTATGATTATGATGAGCTCTTTCAATGATATTAATTATTTCTAAATTAATCATAATTAAGCAGAAGAGCTTTTATTCTCTGCGTTACGTCGTAGTAGATCAATTAATAGACCAGCATCGTCGACGGTTGATATTGAAAGTGGAAAGACTCTTAGTGTGGTAATGGGGGCAGTTGAGTTTGGGTATGAATGCCAGGTCAGACGGAGAAGGAGGTAGTGACGTGGCGTGGGGAATCACCGGAGGATTTGCGTGTCTAAGTACGTAAAGTAAACTGTTGGCATGCACAAGTGTCGCAATTCCGTTGGTACTTCTCCCTTCTAATAGACAACCAACTCATGGAAGTTCACGAAAAAATATGGAAAACACACACATGTCGTAGGGGGAACTGTAGCTTCTTCAGAACAGTGTCGTCGCGTGGCCTTCACTTCCTTCCTCGTCCACAAAAATCTCGGACAAGGACGAAACGGTGCGTGGTAGGCTCTGATTGGTTCAGAAATATTATATAGTACTCTCCATAATTTTGGGACAGAAAAAGTAGATCGACATCAAACCACCTATCTCCATGGTGGTCCAAGTCCAAACGATAAGATCACTTTTCAAAATAACTTTTAATAATAAAAACCATTTTTTGAATTTTTTAATATAAAAAAGAAATAATTTGATAATCATTTATCAAAGGAGTCAAAGTCTAAGTATATAAGACTTTCCATTTTATTAGACTCTGTCAGTTTTTGTCTAAAGAGGATGTTTTCGTAATTTCAACTGTAACAATTTTTGTCCATGCTCTAAAGCCTATGATCAAAGTTAATTTGAACTTCAGGGTGCAGATGAGTTAGTAAGGGACTCTTTTGACTTAAGTGAGGTCGTAGGTTTAAACCTTTCTCGTACATACAACCGTTTAAAACTTGAGGCCAAAATTTTATCTTTCGTAAGAGACCTATTTAGTTCGAGTGGGGATTAATCTGAATGTAAACGAGTTAAAAATATCTTCCTATAATTAAAACCTACCTAAATCACCTCGCAACTTAAAAAAATAATAATAATAATTTGATAAACAGACCGAAGAGTGCAAGTGACCCACACGCCATTGTTTGGCCACGAACTAACAGATCCATATCATGATATGCTTTGCCAATTCTCAATTATTGATTGCTTTGGCAGTTATATGTTGCTTTCTGATTATAATCAATTTAATACTCCTTTTCGCATCCCACTTTGAACAAGTGGGCTTTAGTATGAGATGAAGTTGAGTTTGTGCCAACCAAACTGTAGCAATGAATTAATCAACTATGTGGGTAAATGCCAACAATCAAATTGTCCTTACAGACTTCCAAGAAAGAAATCAAATTTCTTCACATAATGATTTATCCTGCTACAACATAAAACCAACTTAACATACATTAGATCATCGATCCATTGTTCCAACAAATCCGACCAAACACAAACATGGTTAATTGTTAACCTCATCTCCTTGATCTTGCCTGCTAAATGTTATATATAAGATGGATTGGGAAAATCATTGTCCATAGTTTTCTTTCTCGTCAGAAGTTGATGATGTTCTCGATGGTCGGGCTGGGCTTCTTGCAGGACGCAATACGTTCTCTTTATTTACCGAGTCTTGTTCTGCTTGGTCAGAATTCCTCTCTCGCAAGAGGGTGCTGTTATTTGATGCAGCTGAACGCATTGCCCTTGGTAATTTCAGGGGGATTTCGGGTTCTCTTGGAGCATTCTCAGGAATTTTGGGTGCTTCTGATTGGGGTTGTGGTGGGGGTGGTGCAACAGGAACTAACTGGATCACTGACCTGCGCCATTTCTTTCTTTGGCTTGGCTTCCTTGCCTTGGATTTTCCCTGAAGAAGATTAAAATTTTAATCTTTATCTCAAGCAGTATAATAATGCACAATCCAACAAAAACATCAAGATTTGGCATGACAGCAGGACGCTGGAATCCCTCCCCGTATATTACTTTCAAATCTTAAAATGCAAAAACATAAAAAAAATACATAAATAAGAATGGTAAGAATTATCAATTTAAACAAAACATATTATTTTATTTAAATTTATCAAATTTTATTAAAATTTATTTGAAATAACATCATTTTAATTTCGATTCAATCAATTGTTAAATTAAATAATATAGTATCATTTTGGCCGGCTTGATTGGACTGGACTTAGACCACAGGAAAACCGAGCCCATCCGTTGCTGTCCTCAAATACAAAGATATTCCAAAGCCAACATAACAATTTTAGAGAGTAAAATCAGATTTAGGGAGAATAGAACATACCGCTGTATTTCCTATGTCTGACAAAGGCACCCTTTTAAGTTCACTATCATCATTTGCCTGAACCAGGGCGCTCTGTAGAAGCATTGCACCATGAGAAACAAGTGTACGAGTCTTGTCTGTTTCGTCAAGGCCTGAACCACTTCCACCACTTTCAGAAGCTTCTTGATTGCCTCGATCGTCCAGCTTAACCATAGCAGCTACTCTATTAGAACACTTAACGGATGAGCAGCCACATGTAGCACTGCAGAGGCCTCCAGCCGCTCGGCATTGACACTTCATTGTCTTGCATAAAGACATTTTACTGCACGTGCAGCATGCTTCAGATGCAGGTTTCGTCGTCACAGTAACAATTCCCTCCCCAGATGAATCCAGCTTATATGTTTCTGGGTCATTGTTGTCTCCCGAATTAGAGTTACCTCCACTTTTGGAACTTCTTTTCCTAACTTTCCGTCTTGATTGTACCCATTCTTCATCCGTTACATTATCCTTCCCTGAATGCTCTGATTCAGATGTATCCATATCCTCTAATATCATAGATTTCCGATTTCCCTGCAAACAAAAGAAGGATAAGAGGGTGAAAAATGAAAAACAAAGATGTTCAAGTGATTTACATAATCCTAGATTGAAAAAAAGAGAGAAATAAAAGGTTGGTATTCAAAACGATGGGGAAAAAGTAATACCTGCTTGCGCAAGTCATAATTATGTCTGTCATTGTTCTGATCAAGTTTCTTCAACGCTGAATTCTGATGTTAAAGTTCATGTAAGAATGACCAAATTGGAAAATTAGTTTATACCCAAAAAACAAAAAAGCTGTTCCAAATTGAGCAACGATGAAAGAGGGTATAGCAAGAAGGATGTTTTTGCTTAATGAGGTAGAATAATTGTAATAAATATCATTGGAACTCCACAATATGCAGGTTTCATAAATACCATAATTCCATCAAACTGAGTATATCACTAAACGAGATGCGTTATTGACTTATATGTGCCAGTCCAACTCTAAAGTAAAGAATCCAAGAAGACGACAGTGCTAACCTGTGCCTTCACCTGATGAATAAGTTCTGCCTTCTGTTTCTCCAAAAGCCTAAGAAAACTGCTGAGCTTCACTACTTTCTCCTTAAGATCTCTTATTTCAGAGTCTTTTTCTCTGCAGTCAACTTCTTTATCCCGCAGCAGACACCTTGAAAATGCATGAAAAATTCAGTGTAGTTCATGGCAAACGGCATTCAAGACCAAGATAAGACATGGCACCTAACCATTGAGGTTATTACTTAACAAAATGGAGTCTCACTTGATAAGCTACGGGGTAAAAGGGTTAATCACCTGGAAGAAGATGCTAGATTGAACAAATGATTCATCACATTCTTTGCATCCGCCAGAGAACGAACATGATTCCAGCGTCCCCTGCCACTAAAGCCCCGTTCTCGCTCTTCTGCTTCTGAAAGTTGAGATGCCATTGAGACCAAGGTGCTAGATGAAGTAGCAAGCATGTTTTCAAGTGCAAAAATCCGTGAATTTCTTGCACCAGGAGACATAGTTGGAGGACAATCACTGCATTGCGTGACATCCAAGGTAAGAATCAGATCTAAAACATGCAATATCCCAGTCTGCAGTGCCAGCTAATAACCCACGGCAAAGTATCCCAAATATGGAAATTAGTATAAGGCCATATACCTTAAGCTGGTTTGTTTAAGTTCCTCAGCTTCCTCCTTTAGCCTGGCAACCTCCTTGGCCATTCTAGTCCTCCTAAAATAGCATAAACACATTATCCAAAAGCCGTACTCACTCTTGCTAATGTTGCCATTTCTTAATTTCTTAAAGACTTCTAATTCATGAAAAAATAAATTGGTAGACTGGGACTCACTCTTCCATTTGACGCTCATACTCAGAACGTACTTCATGAACTCTTACTGTAACTTCAAGCTCATGCTCAATCGCCTGCATCAAGGCCTTCGCATGGAAAATGGAATAAAGACAGTCATTTCTCAACAACCAGCGAACCATATAATTAAGCTTATCAGTTCAAACAAATGCAACGACATTGTGTTTTAATCAACTCTTAACTACCTGAATTCCAGGACCATTTCCACTTCCAATACCTGTTAAGGAAATAAATTAAGGACGATTAATAAAATGGAGTGGAAAAAAATCAAGTACGTTAAGCCAATCTTCTTACAGGAAATTTCACGTGAGGCCTTTCTAGATTCTAGGAGCTCTTTTAGCCTTTTTGTAGCCATGGCAGCTTCTTCAGTCTTTCTTTGCAGAACCTAACACAGGAGTTCAGGGAGTAAAAGTTTTTGTTAAATTCCTAGTTTTGTAGATTTTGCTTTCAATTCCACATGTCATTAAAGTGTGTAAATTGCCACTACATAGTTTAAGACAGTCCTCTGGAACAGAAGGAAATTAGTACATAGTTTAAAACAGTCCTCTGGAACAGAAGGAAATTAGTATCCAAGGACTTCAGCTCACCATTTTCTGCCTTTGATTCAAAGCCAATAGTTTATGCATCTCGAACTCATTTCTCCTTCCTTCTTTCTTGAGCTGTTTGGTAGCAAAAGTTAACTCCAGTGGGAATGAGCGCTCTAATAGTGAGGAATTTGAACGCAAAACTGTGTTTCTTTTTATCGATATACCTGAAGAACTTCCTTTTCACGTGATTGTTTCCATAACCTAAATTGCTCAGACTCTTGCTTAATCTTTTGTTGAAGTTGAACCTAGAGGATAAAGGAATGCGTGATATTGAGAGCTGAATCTAATTGAATCAAACTGAAAACCTTTTTGTACGATGAAATGCACCTTTTGACTCTTGATTCTTTGAATCTCGTCTTGCAATCGTCTTGCAGCCTCATCACTCTTTTGTTTTTGTTTTAATAATTGGGCTTGAGCATCTTGTTTCTTCTTCAACTCCGCAACCTGCAAGGCAGACTATTAGTCTAGGAAAAGGTGCAATGAAAGGGGAGAAACCCATTCAATATCCAGTTATTCACCTGTGCCTCGAGGATGGTCAACTTCTGAAGATACTGTTCTTTTAGTTTTTGAGAACTATCATCCGAATTAGATGATATTTCTACTAGATTGTGTCTCAGTTCTTCAATCTCTTTCTGTCATTTGACCATCATAATGCAAATCTATATATTAGCAAAATCCTTCAAACAGAATGCAGAGAGTATAAGTAGCACTGACCTGCAACGCTTTCTTTTCTTGTTCCAATTCCGAAACTTTCTTCTCATAATGTTGTTTAAGAACTGAAGTATCAACACTTGTAAAACGTTTCATCTCAGCCTTCACATAAAAGGAAAGAAAGCATTTTAAGCAAAATGTCAAATGTCTGAATGACTAACAAAAGTAGTAAATTGACTATCAAGCGAAGAAAGCATCAGCTTCCCGGCAGAGAACTTTCTTATATAACATACTAAGCACTTTATTGTATAGATTCAATTGCGTTTGATAATATATCCCCTTCTTTCCAGGAAAAAAAAAGAAAGAAAGAAAGAAAGAAAGAAAGAAAGTATCAGTCAAATTTTATTCACTCAACAGCTGTGGACTTTATTCAATGCCCAACAAGAAATGTTAATAGTTTTTCAGATAAACTCTGTTCAGAGACTTCTCATGATTGAATTAATTTTTGAATATCATCATTCCCTTTCATTGAGTCAACCACGGCCCTTTTCACAACAAAGGAACAATATAATATCCTAAACAGAACCTAGGACATCAATACTTCATACTTCCTGACATATATTTTCACAAGAATTTGAAGCAAACTCGCAACAACAAAAAATTAGAGATATCCGGAAATTACCTCCTTTTCTTCAAGTCTTTTGTCTAAATCTTTTAATTCTTTGTCCAATTTATCTTGGAGAGAAGAATGTTCTAACTCCTTTTCCTCATCTTCACCCTCACCTGCAGTAGAAAGATCATTTGAGTTTGACGTTGAATCATATAATTAATACAAGAAATCCTGCCCACTGTTGATCATCAAATGCAAAAAATTTATGGATGATGATATGCTCCAATCAATAAAGTAGGAGATGTAAAAGTTCATTGTTTGAAAGTAATAGGATAAATGGATTGGAATACAGGATGGCGTGTATTATAAAGTTTAATAAATATAAAGGGTTCTATGAATCAAGGATCTGGAAGAGAAAATCACTTTCTAAATTCCACGCGACGTGGTCCCTCCCACATCTTATTCTAAATCAACTATTCAGATTAGGATGAAGTTAAGAGATGGAGGAAAATAGAAACAGACAGAGAAATTATAAACAATAAAAAGTGGCTAGAGATTCTTGCATATTACTTGAGATGCCAATGGTTTTCCTATCAATGTTAGCACCGCCCTCGTTTAGTGATGGAAACAAAACATTCTTAGAATGGAAACCTTCATCGTCTGACTCAACAAAATCAGCAAGCCGACTATGCTTTAAATTCTTCAAAAGCAATAACTCGCCTTCCAACTCTTGAATTTTTGACACATAAGATTTTATCAAATCCAATTCCTGAAAAAATTTCAGAACGTTATGTCAACCAAAATATCTTTAACAGAAGAAACCAATAGAACAGACAATGCTATTGTTACCTGATTTGAATCAGATTCAATCTCATCCCAAGATTTACCCTTTCGAGCAGACTCGAGTTGTATAACTAGCTTGTCCTTTTCTACCTATAATATTTGATAAAGGTGAGAAATTATCACTTGGGTAAACATTGTGGCTACCAGATCATATGTTCAGAAAGGAAGTAACCTGAGCAGCAAGAGCACGCTGTGTTAAATGGTCACAAGTGACTCGACGTTCATGAAGCTCTTGCAATAGGTCAGCATTACTAGCTTCGAGCAATGATACTTTATGTTTAAGTATCTGAGAGAGACCACATCTCATCAATCTATTAAGTCCAGTACATGTGGAGCATATGTTGCACTTAGTGGTGTGCTGATAATACCTGAAGTTCGTCAAATGGCAGACTTGCATCACCGCGGTAAAAAAGCAGCTCAGCCTGCAACTGGTCAATTTGACTCTTCATTCTTTGCATTTGAGTTGCCATTGGATCACGATTAATCTGTAATCAAGAAACGGTGATGAAAATCACAAAAAGAAAAGAGGAATAGAATAAGCACGAGAACTGGAAAAAGGGAAGGAAAAATGTTGAGATTAGACTAACAATTGCTTTGTTCTGAATATTACGAGCACGATTTGCATATTTCAAGGTGTTCAAAGTCTCTTCTGCATTTGTTTCAGCAGGACTGACGCATGCTACACAAAATTACAGAAGAATATTACCAAAAAGAGTTCAGAACTGGAATTGCAAGGCACCATATTGAAAGGCACAGATTGATTGAGAATGGCATACCAATCATCACAGTTTTGCTATTTCCGCCCAAAGAATCCTAGGAACGATATAGCCAAAAAAGATAAGATTAGGACGAATAGGGTTCAGCAGAGTAGTTCATGTCAATATCTGTAGTTTTCACACCTTCACTTTTGATGTAAAAAAGTAGACAACAAAAATGATTCTCTCACCTGTAACAAGCGTGTCAACTTGCTATCTCGATATGGGACATGACCACCTTCTTTCCGCTTCTTCTCATCCCCTAAAGCACTTATCACGTTTCCCAGAGCCAATAAGCCCTTATTAATATGTATACCTGCACCGAATGAAGTACAAAATTATATGGAAATATATAATATTTCCAAAAAGAAGTTCAGAAACCTTAATTCATTTTTCTCTTCATTGATGGGATGTTTAGCAAAGCTAAAACATTAGATTTTACTTTGAATTCCGAAGACAGGTCCAATTTCCATCAGGATTGGAACAAGCAGTTAAGGAATAGAAAGGATATTTCCCAGGACACTGATATGTTTATCACTCGATTGGAACGAAAACGAAAATACCCTCTTTGAAACGCATGCCATCTGCGCCTGTTCGTTTTGCCCTTTCTGACCCAGCGAGGTCGACCAAGTGTAGTTTTGCAAATAAGATATCATCACCAAAATGATCATTATTTACTCCAGGCGTACATTGTATATTTTTCTTCTGTTCCATGGTAATTGTGAATATAGCATGCGACCGACTGTAGAACAGACAAAACATTCGATGAGTTCAAACAACGTCAAGCCGAAGTTGAAAACTTGATATAGACCAGTACATCTCCAGGAAATAAAACATTGCACCTCGATTGACTGTTCATGTTGGTGCTTCCAGTGGCACGAGATAACGAACCACGTGACAAGTTTGAGGCCATTTCCTCCTTAGTTCTAACCTCTGGTTCAGTCACCCCAGCTAGCGTTATTCCTCCATTCACTGTTTCCCTGATTTGTATAGGAACTCTAGCAGGCACAGGTGGTTTCCCAACACTTGCCCCTTCCCCTTTAGCAAAAGCTGTCGAATTCGGATCCAGCAAATCAAACACTTCTTCCTTGAATATCTATCAAGTCAACATACCACAAAATTGAGCACAAAAACCAATCTTGTAGTTATCATCTCAACCCAACCACAATAAAGCCTGAGGAACTTTTCTTTTTACCTCAATAAAAGATACTCTTATTAGAAACTCTGTAGATTCTTTCAATGTCTCAACTCTACTGAATATGCTATCCATCACCTTTGATATTATCCCGCTATTACTCCCTTCCCCTGTGTAGTTAGTCCCCATCGTATACGTCTTCCCAGAACCCGTCTAAATTCATAAATTTAAGCCACTCAGTTTGAATCATTCAAATCAGACACATCAAGAACACAAATAAATTGAACTTATGGAAAACGAGAAAGAAAGAAAATAAAAAAGCAGCTGGGTAGACCTGTCCATAGGCAAGAACTGTTGCATTGTAGCCATGAAAAAGAGCATCAACAAGCGGTGCCACACAATCGTCGAATATAGCAGAGGAAGGCGATCCCGTGCTACCGTACACATAGTCATAAGTAAAAGAATGCGATCCAATTTGCACCTAAACACATCAAAACCCCAATAATCGAACATCTTCAATTCAAACCGGAACTTTCCGGGTCAAGAAGAAATCAACAGAAGCAGCTCAAACACGATACCTGAGGCTCGCCGGGGACGAGGGTGATGCAATCAGTACAACCGTTGATGAGCTCCGGCGTAATCAACGGCCGAATATTGACGGCAACTCGCACGCACTCTGAATTATCCATTTCCGTCATACAAAACCCTGATTAAATAATCAATTAATTAAAACCACAAAGCATACACACGACAACACGACAACACGACAAACGATCGCCTCTGCAAAACAGTGGGACGGAAGGCGTATCTTTCTTCGACTTATCAGCTAAAATGACCTGTCGCCGGTGACATCTCTAAGGATCTGAGAACAGCGAGGTATGGATCGGTCACCTGAGAAAGAAAATGGCTTATTTTGGGGGACGATAGAATTGGATTTGAATAAAAGGCGCTTCGTCCGAATTCAAAATTGGTGGGGTAGGTCACGTGCTTTGCAAGTGAGGAAAGTAACGGTACTCTCCGGTTCTCTTAACTGTTGAATGCGCGAACCGAACCGGACAGGGTTATTCAGTTGGAGAAATTTATTTTTCTTTTGACAAAAACATTCTGACTGTTAAATCATTAACAGTATCTTTGGTTCAATAGAACAGAATCCTAGTGTATTCCTAACATTTTATGTATTCTTGTGTTTGGTTAGAAAAAGAAAAGGAGAATAACTATTACGAAGTTTTGTTATTCCCTAACTATGAGGAATAATTAAAGAACATCATACCTTGTCTTTAGCTATTCTATACCATGGGAAATAATAATAATAATTATTATTATTATTATTATTATTATTATTATTAAAAATAATTGATAAAAATAATAAATATAATTTATAAAAATAACAAATTATTAATAATAAAATTAATAATTAGTAGAAAATTAACAATAATTATGATTATTAATAATAAGAATAACAAAAACTAATAATAATCATAATTAATAAAATTAATTATAATAAGAATAATAATAAGTAGAAAAGTAATAATAAAATTAATAAGAATAATAAATTTAATAATAACAATAAAATTAATAATAATAATTAATAATAAAATTAATAATAAGTAGAATTTTAATAATTAAGAATATTAAGAATAATTAAATTAATAATAATAATAATATAATTAAATTAATAATAATGTTGTTATTCCTTTGTCATTCTATGTTTATATTTTCAAACCAAACATTAGCATAGAAGTTTTTTAAGAATAAATCAAACAAAGTAATACCTATTATATTATATTTCTCGTAATAACCATTTTATTCCTTATCTATTCCATTTTTTGAATCAAACAGGCTATAAATGATTTACAATTTTTATATTGGTTTGTGTTTGATAGAAACAGATCTTTTGTTCCAGTAAATTAATTTCTATCATATTTTATTAAATCTTATTCATATATTTATAGAAGACCCACATAAATATGTAAATCCATATATTTATATAAGACCCACGTAAATATGTAAATGAGATGAAACAGACTATTCATGGATAAGATGATTTGTCCCATGTTCGATAAACAAAAACTAATATCGCATGTTGTCTTCACATATTGTCTTAACATTTGATGCTTTGTGATCATCCGAAGTTTGTCTAAATGATCTATTAATGTATTTTAAATTAATGCTCATATAAATAATAAAATCAAATCTATTCAAGCGTGAATTCAACAACTTATTAATCAATATTTAAAACGATTATAATATTTTTTCTTTTGTGAAATTTGCTATCAAATAAACAATCAAATTTAAAATTGTTTTTTACAATTTTTTATTTCAAAAAGTCATGCATTAATTATGAAAATCATTAAAACACATCAAATGAAAAAAAATGATTACTTACACATTTAATTTAATAATTTCCATCTTAATTAAACTTTTATTCAAATAAGAATATGTAAAAAAATAAATAAATAATATTTTAATTTGACAATTAATTTTTATTCAAACAAGTACTATTAAAATTTCTTATTAATTATTAAAAGTCTTCCATTTACAAACTTCAATTTTAGTACAAATTTGGAAAGAAAAAAAAAGTTACTCCTAATTTCGCAAATAGTCTAAGCTGCATTATGTTTGATGATTTTATTGGTTTAAGCATATAACAAACTTTATGCTAAAAATAAGGCTGCGTATTATCAGACCTTTTTATACATCTCAGCAAGACTTCAATTTCATGTTGACGGTGAAGATAATGATATATAACAACAATAACAATCTAATAAAAAGTTAGCTAAAATGTAAAGTTGGAAAGATTTAGTAACATTCAGTTTTATTCTTAATTAACAAAGAGAGTGTTCCTAAACAATCAGTATCAAAAAAAATAAAGTGTTATTGGTTTATATGTATCAAAAAGTGAAAAAAAACATTACATAAAGTGGAAGGAAAACGATGATTGGCGGTTTCGGCTTTCAAATGCGTTAAAACGGTTAAGTGATAAATCATTTCATCTTTTAGTTACTTTCTAGAAGCACCATGATGGCTGTCATAAACAAAATTTAACTAGAGGAAGGCCGTTGGATAGAAGAATACGATCCACCACTTAACCCTAATTAATTTGTCTATATATATCTTAATTGTTATTAAGTTCGTGTTAGTAAGTAATTATATATTAGTTTATTGTTCCTTAGGTTGCATGTGGAATGAGTTCTAAGGAACCAAATTGTATTACTAATTACTAAGATCGACAAGTTATTAAAACCTTTTGCTAGTAATGTTTGATCCATTCTTTCAATCATCATTAATCTCCATTGATTTGAATGGAATTTTGTACTACCCTTCCTGAGTATGCTTTGAAGGAGTCAAAGTGTAGAAGCTACTTTTTAACATCACAGATACTTGAGGAAGCTCCCCTCTTTAGTCTTAGCATGGAAGTGCAACCAAAGAGTTTCCCTAGACCACCTCGGAAAAACACAGTGAAAAACCACTCTTTTTAAGTGAGCAAATTGGTGGCTTAGCGCGCCGAGCCTGGTAACGCTGGCTTGTGACTCAAGTGGGGGCATTAAAGTGTAGGAACGTTGGGCGGGTTCAGAGAGCTGGGTTGAAAATGGCTATGAACAGGTTCGCCCGATCCAAGTTGGGAGTTGGTTTGTGCCTTCCTAGCGAAGGCTAGGTCGGTTTGAGTCCTAAAGTGGAGAGCAGTGGATGGATAACGAGTCGGTGCCTCTTTAACCCCCAAGAGCCTGATGGGCTTACCTCACAGAACCATCACTTTTTGAGCAAGAAGTCCCGAGAAAGTTTTTGGATTGCTTTTTTTTCTTTATTCTATTTTTATACAATGAACATCCGACCAACTTCATAGTTAGGATCACGAGTAACTTTCTCTGATGGATCGTAAACCATTCAACGGGCATTAGAGAGAGTACAACATCTACCTTCTCCCTTTTACTTAAAATCTTATTCAAGTAATAAGCAAGAGGGATTGCAGCTTAAATTTTGAGATACGACGTCTCTTAGTTGATAATTGATATAACTAAATATGATTAGCTTTTGAGATGTGCGAATTAGAATCGACTAAGTTTCTATAACGAGACCATCCATACACTATCCACTGTCCGTACTCTGTTGGAACCTTGTTACTGTTCACTATGGCATATTATCAAATCTAACTTCACAAATAGGGCATATACCCAAAAGAATCCCAAAAAATACAACAAATCCGTCTTTGTAAAGCCTCGGTTACAAATGGAGATCCTTTGATATCAAATCTCCCTCCCGAAAGGAAGGCATGACGCGACGCCGCTTTGCAGCTTGCTGCTCTTCCATCTCGGCCACTTCATTCGTAATTGTTTGTACATCTTGCCGGTCTTCAGAATCTGCCATATCCTCATTGCCAATTGTCTGCACCTCATCTCCAGTGACCTCTGCGCCTTCAAGTTCTTCATGCGTTCCGTCTTCTTCTATAGGGTTTTCATTTTCATGTAACAGCACAACCATGGCGTCTGGAGAGGTAAGGTTGTGATCCTCACAGGTACCTGGAAAGCTACCAGCATCTTCAATAACTTCCGTTCTATAGCTATCCAGCATCTCATTAGAGGTAGAAGCAAGGCCATCTACTAAACAATCCGTGTTTTCCGTGGATATATATCTTTGTTCGTCAATGTTTTGTTGAAAAGAACGCATATTTCCCTCCGTATGGCCATTCTCAACGATGCCTATTTCTGAATCATCTGAATCAGAAACTGATGTTTCCGAAGGAGATCCATCATCCTCTACTTGCATAGAAATCCCGGAATTCCAAGATGGACCATTCCTGAAACATCGATATGAGAATGGCACAGAACCAGATTGAGGGATCGCCCCACTAATTTGGTTGAAATGGGTGTCTCCAGATGAGTAATACAAATGCTGCTCCTCAGGTTCTGCACCATCCTGTGATAAAATGAGACACAGGTGAGGCATAAAGGAAGCAGGAATTGCAGTAATTTTCCAAGATAGATCTTAGTTCAATTCCATCTTTACAGACACTAGAAAGAAGATTCACAACAAACAAGTTAATAAAATATAAAACTTTCTCCTCACAAAATAAGGATGCTGCTTAGATTTATTAGGGAGATGGAAAGTGTATACCTCAACCTGTGGCACGGCACAATTAAGGTGGTAATATGAAGATGGCTGGTCAAAGGATGAACATTGTGCAAGTAATGATCCTGCTGTAACTCCTGGCTCAAAAAACTCCCTGAGAACCAAACCGGAATCATTTACACACTCAGAGTTCCTCATTGTAGACTTATCTAATAAAGTGATCTCAATGCCCTGGCCAGGTTCAGAATCAGCTATTCTACAAGATAACACTGGATTGCATCCCTCAGCAACAAACTCCACTCCGGTGTCTTTGTGATCATCTTTCAGAAAATCAGGATGCAGCTTATTCCCACATTCACTGTCTTGAAAACGACTGTTTAGGAGTTCAGAAATCAATCTCTGGATAAGAGTACGTTTAAGAGATGCCTCAGATGGTGGAAACCAATCAACGGTCAGCTGTTTCAGAGAGAAAACCTGATTGAGAGCTATGATGATAGACGTGGCAACAAATCTTAAACATTCAGGGATATTATGAGCATTCATTGGTCACAACGTTCAACTAAAAACTTAAAAAAATAAGTTTGATGGCACCCATACTGAAACCAACATGTGGAATAGGAACAACAATAGTTTCAGGCTTCAATTCAAACAATTTATTGTATTTTAGTTCGAAGATTACTCTTCATCATCGTGGAAAATGCAGATCTCCAACCTAGTCTGGATATAGATATAGCTACAAGCTAAGAGTGCATAGTAGAAGCATCTATTGATTGCTACTTTCCATATACACCCAAATATGAGTATCAGAATATTTCGTTGCGTTGTGCATCTGTATTTCCACCTCCCACGCACTTGAGTAATTAAAAGTGGATACTTCTTTATAAACATTTGAAAATGAGAGATAAAACATACAGAGAAAGAGACAAAGAAGCTTAAGGTGGGGTGAATAAACTTACGAATTTTGAGAAGCCATTTATTTTGAAAGGGTTGAAATTCAGAGGGGCGTCAACTAAAAATAGCTCCAAATAGTGGAGCAGGAATAGGCCACAGTCGAACATATTTTCCTGCTGTGGAAGCTGTGTAAACAAGAACTAAATGTCAAATGTAACTCATAACCTTTAGAAACTAATCATTAGTGTTTATCGACCAGGTGCTGTCCTCATATTATGCCTGTGTCTGCATGTATAGCGCATGTGCAAGTGTATGAATGTGTGTGAATGCATATGTGTGTGTGCGTGAGAGAGAGAGAGGATGAAGAAAGACTGGGATAGACAATGAAAGGAATTCCAAAAACATCATTAACCACTCGCAAAAATATTATAATAAGATAAGACGATACCTCCAGTGGTACAAACCGTAAATTCAAGAACTTAGATGAAAAATCTTCCACCATTTCCTTGTGCCTCTCCTTCCACTCTTCCCACAAGTAACTGACACATCAAGGTACAACAGCAAATGAACAGAAGTACACAACCGACATTCAGGAATGCACAGGAGATGATGAAATGAAAAATCAACGGAAGATAATAAATCACAAAATAATGAAGTTTAGGTGCCAAAGCTGCATTGCCAAACAATGGATCCAGTCAAACATGACAACATCAGATTGTGCTGCATATATTAATTGTGTGACACTGAACACCTAGCCACCCATTTTCAACAGTGTCATTTGTCCAAAATATGAATAACTAATCCACATTTAGGCACTTGTAGTTTTTAGTGACTGCTAAGTGAAGGCAAATTATTGAATTTGAATAATCCTTTACTGCAAATTCATATAAAAAAAGCTATTTATAATGTTCATTCTTCATTGCGGCCTTGTATATAGCAGAAAACTCAATCATGCTTCAAAAACTTTGCAATACCTTTGAACAAGAGTTTTTAGACCCGCATGAGTTCCTTTAATAGAATCCATATGCAGTATGCATGGCACTCTGAGAGATTTCCCTGGTTCTTCATCTGATATTATATAAAAGATACATGAAATATTAAAAATCAGATAACCAACATAAGTAACATTAGAACTAACCTTTAAAACTTGCCACTTCACCAGGATGACATATTACTAGTAAACTCCAATGAAGACTGTCACCAAATAACATTACAAAACACATGAACAAAGAACTCCAAGCAAACATTTATCGGGAACAGTATGCTCTTCATATCATTTTCTTACTTGAAATTTACTGGGATGAAAACGTAGTCTTTCCCGAAGAGATCCATTTTCCTTGTCCATTTATGAACACGCAGGAAGGCAGCTCTACCATCAGAAGCACTAGACGGATCTTTGTCTAGATCAGCGAGTTTCCGAAAGAAAAAGCTATTGAAAAAGTGAAACCTATTTTTGTCCTCAGCCAGAATCTGATTCTTCAGATACCTGCAAATCGGTTGTGTTATTCAAACTAGTACTTGATCACAGAAAACAATTGAAACTTGTAAAGACAGATCATGTTGGAGATAACCACCTTCTACTAACATCAACCTAGGGTGATTTTTGGATTAAAGCAACAAGAATAACTGAAAGTAAGGTCTGCATCATAATTAAGACTTAAGGACATTTATGTTCAAGAAACATTCATTGGCAATGTATGCATACAACCCCAGTAAATAGCAGTGGAGAGGTCATAATGGCATAAAGCAATGTGAAGCAAAGAAACTTACTTGATGTAAAAGTCAATAATAGTATCGTTAATGAATGTCTCAGGTTGTAATAGATCTACATCTCTCTTGCTGATGGAAACAGCATCTGAATCCCCTTGTGGATAGATAACATCTTCAAAGGCCTCATCAAAACTGTAAGGGGTCAGATTTTTCAGATCTGTCATAAAAGGATTACACGCGCCATCTACAACTTTCTTATTTAAACAACTACAATATGCACGAAGATTCAAATTCAACATGCAATGGAAAACAATAACTCTATGCTAAAGAAATAGATGTTGCAAGAGATATAGAGAATATTCATCTAAAGCACAAACTCCTCAGAATTTAAAAGCCTCATCAGGCAGTTTAAAGGCTGCATCCTTTTGGGAAGTTATGAATGAATCAAGGACTCAACTAAAAGAAATCCAAAAAAACTCACTCGGAAGAGTTATTTTATTGGTAAGATGTCAGAAGACAACAACATTATAACTTTAAGTTAGGTTGGTTAACATTTAAGTAGAAATAAAGAGGCCAAAATCAGCAACAAAAGATCACAAAAATTAAAACAAGCATGAAGTCAAAGCTTAATACAACATGGCAAATTCGAAGGGGGATTTGATTTGTTACTCACTGTGGAAAATAAGGCCTTTGTTGAAGTAAATCTGCTGCTCCATCACTTGTAGCATCCATCCTACAATAGAACATAAAATTAGGGAAAGAGAATTACGAAAAGAAAGAAAAGACCTGATAAAGTACATTTCTAATTAACTACCAAACCCGTAATGGCCTCCCCAAATTTGCAAACCATTGAAAGCGAAAACTCTTAACATGTAGGACAAAAAAACATAATTGCTGCTCATAACTGCAGAGGATATACAGTCACATATTCGCCCATAAGAAAACATCTACAATCTTTTTGCTGATTGTAAACACACTTTGCCTTTATCTGAAAAGAATGAAGATATACTTTTCCAACAATTGTTAGTTGCAATATGAGTGAAACTTCCTCTTTCAACAACTGACGGAAAAGATAATACAGGGAAGCATTTAGTGCTTCAAAGCATTTAACTCCTCAAGTAATTCTCAAATCCAATCGACACAAAGAAAAACATAAACTTAACTTCATAAGGCTCTCAATCACTCACATAGCACAAACTTTTGAGCTTCTAAACTGGTAAGCAGATTATTCACGGGTGAGTCAGTCGGATATCAAGATATAAACTCACAGCAAGGCAACAGATTGTTATATGCATCTACGACAATCAGATGGAGATAAGAGGGCTTATTACTAGAATCAGATGGAGCCCTCAGCAGAAGAATGCTTAAAAAAGTCATAAACTATCTTCAGAGTACACAAAATCTATTCATGGTAGGCAATTATAGAGAGAATAATAAATTATACAGAAAATTCTTATTAAAAACAAAGTTTTCAGATGCTTACTCATCCACAGTCCTCCACACAGCAAAGTATTTCACATTCAAAGATGTTAAGTGCTCCCACATCGCAATCCAGTTGGGCTCAACAACTGAAAACTCCAACTCCTCCACACCTACGCACATAAGATAAGCATATAAAATCAGTTTAAAAAGCAATGTTGTAGTACATAATGAAGCTGCAAAAGTTTTTATAACCAGAATATGAAACCAGACTACATGGTAGCAATCAACTAGTTGTCAAAAACCTTAGTGTTATACATTATCTACAAATTACAAAACATCAAAAAATATTCAGCGCAAAAATCACTTTAGCCAACTATTTAACTACAGTAGACTAATTACAAACTCTGTGTTCATCATGTAGCACTATAAGTTTATAACATTGACATAGAAGCACCTTTTGTAATTGGAAACCTGTTAATCGAAATGTTGTCTTCTAAAAAAGCCAAAAAGTCCCAAAACAAGGCACATGAATATTCTGGAAACCAGAGGGAGCTTATTTGTTTAGGAGGTGCAAAATTCTCAACAAACTGCGACAAATCTAAGGTCAAGACGAACATAAATTGAGATGTTACATGATGCCTAAATACATGAAAACGAACACTATTCCACCAATACGTTGCACTGAATTAGTAGAAGCTCACCAACCTGATGTGCCATATGCATTATCATCTTGTGTTGCGTCCTTCTTTGACAGCATTCGAAGCTTAATTATGACAGTTCCAAACTTCAGACATGCAGTTAAGATCTATTAGTGTGATAAACAATATTTTACCATCAAACATAAGCAACCAAAGATAATCGAACTAACCTTTTCAAGGTTATAGGATTCGACATGGATGATATCATCAATTCCAATCTCAATGCTGAAGAACTCTTGGTCAGTATGGGCAGTCAAACCATTAATTTTAATCCCACTAGAACAAAAATTTACAAAGCATCCAGAATGACTGTCATGCCGATACACAACATAATCAACAACAAAATTCACGACATCCTGTAAATTTGACACAAAGATAGTCAATAAACCTAAAGTTTTCTGGTCATCACAAATATCAGAACAGCAGTTAGCATCTTCATTTTTATCAATATACACTATATCATTAAAAGGTAAAGCCTTCACTTTACTAAAGCAAATTACCACTGTTAATCAAAATGTAACAAATCAAGCAGAAATATGGAGTTCAAAATGATAATAAAATTTAGGCACTATAAGTTTCTGGAAACTACTAAGGATCTCTGAAGATCTACATTGCTATCAAGGAGCAAAAGAAATTAAAAATATAAAAATATGCAAATGGACTTAATCTAGAGAGCAAGGATCCTGTAGTGATTCAACAAAATCGTTAACTTAAATTAAAGTATATACTATACCGTTTCAGACCCACTGGAACAATGACTTGTTGCACCACTATTCACATTAACTGAAATCAAGGAGAATAACTTTGTAAGATAACAACCTAAACATCCATAAACATCATGAAATTAGCGAATATTGTATGGAAATACCACCATCCTCTGAAATACAACGAGTTTGACTAGATGGAGAATTCTCATTCATGCTTCCTTCAGCATCTGACTGCTCATCAACGTACTTACTCTGAATATTCAAAGGAAGTAGATATTAATCATCCAACAGATTTGACAAAAGGATGGATGAATTCAAATTTACTTGAGATCTGAGAAAAGAATGTACGCTAGATGGAGAATCTGAGAGTACACCAGTCGGTTGGTATTTCCATGGCATTTCCATATTGGGATGAATTTTTTTCTTAAGAATCAAACAATTTGGTAGTGAAGTAGAATCCAAGCCAGAATTTCCTTCTTCCGAGGAGATGTCCTCCCCCGTCATTACCACAGGGGCATCTGTATTAGTATTGCCACAACTATGATCACATTCAGTGGCATCAACATCTACA
>JANZXP010000002.1:4289206-4307866 GCA_027576715.1 Erythroxylum flavicans
CCTCCAAAATACTAGAAGACCAAAGATTTACATGTATAGAGAGCCATGAAATTCCTGTAAAGATCTTAACTTTATGTTCTCCTTCCCTTATTTATGGCCATGACGATGCTATTTCATCTTAATATAACTCTCTAACTCTCATATCTCACCGTGCACGCGCATGTACAGACACAGACTTGAGATAAGAACTTGAATAGGTAAGAGAATAAAGACGAGGAGACCTAAAGGCCTACTTTGATGATATTGGAAGGAAGAGATCTCGGCCAATTAAAGACAGATGGACGTACCTGGAGCTAGCATACTCGAAGAGCTTGCCTGTAGCAGAGAAAATGATGAGAGCAACCTCCGCATCACAGAGTACAGAGAGCTCTTCAGCTTTCTTGAACAGTCCTCGCCTCCTCTTAGAGAAGGTCACTTGTCTCGCAGTAATGTTGTCAATCTTCTTGATCTTGATCTTCTCTCTAGCCATCTTCCCTCTCCTTATATACGGGAAATCATCATCATCAAAGATCAAAAGCTCACATATATGATCCGTACGTAAACAGAAACAAAAACTAAAAGCTTGAACGAGAGTTTAAAGAGGTGGGGTTTTGCCAATCTGGAAGAAGAATTGAGCAAAAACCCTAGAGAAGAACACCCATTCAAAAAAAAAGTTCAGATCCAAGCAAGAAAAACCCAGAAAGGAAAATAGCTGGGAGATGCATTACAAACCTCATGGACATGCAAAAAAAAATGAACAAAAAAATAAAAAAAAGAGGAGGTAGAGCTATGTCAGTGAGAAAGATAGACTTCGTCCCTTTGTTTACCTTCAGTTTCAGGGAGGCTATAGCTTCAGTTAGGTTCTGCTGATTAAAGGAACCACAAACTACCACTTTGAGAAAGTTGTGAGGGTAAGGCTACAGGTACAGAGACGGAAAAGAAAGACTTGGTGGTTCAAGAAAGGAAAGGTTATATTCCCTTTTATAGCCAAACAGGAGAGACTTGCTTATCTTCAGCTTTTTAACTTCATTTCTTCTTCATCATCGTCTTCTTATAAAAGAGTTTACCAAATACATATATATACACATGAGAAAGAGACTCACAAGAAGGGCTCGAATGAACGAAGAAGACAGTGACATTCTTGGGTCGGATTAATTTACCATTTTAAGGGAACAATAAAATGGTAAAAGATAAAAAAAGAATATATATAGCTATTTTATGTGGACTTTCACTTTCCGTACATAGATATTCATGCTTCCATCACATCACACCGATAATCAATAGCGTCCTTGCTCCTCTACATGTGACACCGTATATCCATCTCTTCTGCCGATATATTGAACCAATTTATCGTCTGCTTCTTCTTGTGTTCTTAGTTCTTTTGTATGGATCATCACTATTATTATGTTATGTTCTGGTTCGTACCAAACAAACTGTCTGTATTTGTGTTTATTAAGTTAGACAAATTTTGGGATAATTACACAGGATATTTTTTGTTTAACTATTTTTCATTTTAAAGGTATAATTTATCTATCTATAATATTATGTAACCGTTGTATGAATGTTGAAAATAAAAACCCTAGACATGTGTTTGGCTCAGGACCGTTAGATGAGAGAAGTAGCTGGACGATTAAGATTCTTCAACTATTAATAGTAAAGGACAGCTCATCAATGTCAGCACTATTCTAATTTTTTTTCCTTTACCCTTTTCCAAGTTTGACCTAGAATATCTCTATTTAAGTTCCAAGAAGACATTTAATATAAATAAGAATAGTCATCGATTTTCTCTTCCACAAAATACTTTTACGCTAAAATATTTTAACTAATTACTAAAATATCATTATATTTACATAGTATTAGAACTGCATAAGCTCACCTTACCCTAATACAGCTTAACCTTACCCTAACCTGCAGTCGCCGCTGCAACCATGGCCAACCCTAATTTCACTACTGAAACTCTTACGTTGCTTAACTCAGACCAGCCAGGCATGCCACTGGTCACTAACATTTTTTATGGATTCAACTATCTATTATGGAGCCAGGCCATGTTAATCTCTTTCTAAGCTAAGGACAAGCTTGCTCTCGTGGATGACAAAGTGCAAAAACATGTGGAAGGAACTGAAAATTATGAGAAATGGCAAAATACTAATAGCATGGTGAGATCATGGCTACTTAACTCCATGACTAAGGAGCTATCTAGTGGGTTCTTGTTTTCACCATCAATCAAGAGCCTATGGGACTAGATTAAAGAAAGACACGGTGACAGTAATGGACCACTACTCTATCAGATTAAAAGGAATATCAATTCAGTGAATCAGGGAGAACTTACCATAGTCGCTTACTTCACCAAGCTCAAGAAGTTGTGGGATGAGCTGGAGTGCTTGAGACCACTTCCCATTTGCACTAGCCATGCTGCAAATTTGCATAATGAGATAGAAAATATGGATAACCTAATGCAGTTCTTGATGGGCCTCAACGATTCTTTTGACAATGTGCACAACCAGATATTAATAACTGAGCCACTACCAATAGTTAGCAAAGCTTACTCTATGGTTTTAAATGTGGAGAAACAACGTGAAGTTCACTGTATCATACCTGAAGCAACAACATTTTATAGTAATTTGAAGAGCAACCTGAAACAGCAGAATAGGAAAAAAGAAAAGGAGAACAAAACCTACAGCCACTGTAAAGGAAGTGGACATATCAAAGAAACGTGCTTCAAGCTTTATGGATACCCAGAGTGGTTCATGGAGTTAAAGGACAAGAGAAACAAAGAAAAGGCCAATGCCGCTGCTGGGGGAAGTTCAAACGAGAAAGGACCTACAGGAACCGACTGGAATGTTGATATAACAAGCATTATTTAGAAAGAAGTGAGTAAGTATTTAAAGATACTTGTTTGTTTACTTTACATGCATTAGGATCTTGGATAATCGATACAGGTGCAACTTCACATATATGTTATGATCTTAAATTGCTTACACAATCAACCATACTTGAACCCAAAACACCCATATCATTGCCTGATGGAACACTGAAACATGCAACACACAAAGGAACAGTAAAACCAAGTAAAAACCTCATTCTGTATGATGTATTATGCGTACCAAATTTCACATGCAACTTACTGTCGATAAGGAAACTTGTGCAAACAACACATACCTGTGTTATCTTTTCTTCCAACCACTATATTGTGAAGGACTCGGAGACTAAGCTCACTTTGAAAAAGGCATCAATAAGGGGGGCTTGTACATCTTGACTGGAGAAACCTACACAGAGAGCGTACATTCAAGCTGTACCCAAGACAATGACCTGAACCTGCAGCATAAAAGACTAGGACACTATTCTATAGGCAAACTTTCCCGTATTCCTATTTTAAGCTTTTTTATCTGAGACATATCACCATGTTTATGAGATCTGCCCTCAAGCAAAACAGGATCGTTTACCATTCCCTAAAAGCAGCATTACCATTATTGAATGTTTTGATTTAATGCATATTGACCTATAGGGTCTTTATTCAATTCATACTTATTCTGGAGCCTCTTACGTCTTAAAAATTATGGACGATTTCTTTCGTGCCATATGGATTTTTTTATTGAGAGACAAACTATTTGTTGCAAACACTTTAAAGCACTTCTATACCCTTATTCAAAACCAACACAGCAAAAACATAAAAGTGATAAGAACTGATAATGGGACAAAATTTCTAAACAACTCTTGCAAATATTTTTTCCTTAAAAAAAGGCATCCTACACCATAAAACATGTTCTTACACACCGCAGCAAAACGGTGTAGTAGAAAGAAAACATAGGCACCTTCTTGAAATTGCAAGGGCACTAATGTATGAGTCTTATTTACCAAGAGGGTTTTGGGGGGATTCTATTCTTATGGCCACATATATCACTAATATTCTGCCTAGTCCTGTTTTAAATTGGAGAACCCCATATGAGATGCTTCACTAGAAATTACCAGACTACTCCATTATGCGAAACTCTTTGGATGTCTATGTTTTGCTACCAACACACTACCACAAAAATCCAAGTTTGATACTAGAGCTTTCAGATGTGTTTTCTTAGGGTTTGAACCTGGTGTTAAAGCCTACAGATTCTATGACATGACCAATAGAAAGATAATCCTATCAAGGGATGTGATTTTTCATGAAGATACCTACCCATACTTAACCAGATTATCTCTACTTGCAAACCCTCATTACACACCAATACTAATTGCAGACCATGAAACCACAAATGCACAGAATGATCAACCAAATAAACAAAAAAGCAATGACATACCTGAACCTGAATTCCATAAGCTAGAAATCTGGAGGAGTACCCGTACAATAAGCAGGCCCCCCTAGATGGATGACTATGTAACTATGGTGTCAGAAACAGCTGCTAAAATCACTTCCCAACTTGTAGGCAAAACATCTCATCATGCGGATCCCTTCGCGGGCAAAATCCCTCAGCCCGCAGGATCTCTATCCCAGACTGCTGATGCGGGTTCTCCAGAAAACACAACCTCTTGTTCCACTGCATCCTCCTTAGTTGTTGACAACTGTTCTCTCACCGAGTCTATTCCTATTTCATCTCCTCACCACCTGCATATGATCATAACTATATAGTTTTTGTGCAAATGTGTCTTTTATGCAAGAGCCTAAAACAATTTAGATAGAAAAAGAAGATCCTAAATGGGTTGAGGCCATGAATGCTGATTTATTTGCCCTATAAAGCAACAACACATAAAAACTTACTTCTCTTCCTAGAGGGAAGAAAGCCATTAATTCTAAATAGATGTTTAAGATCAAATATAACCTGGATGGCACTGTGGATAAGTATAAAGCTAGAGTTGTAGCCAAAGGATATAATCAGGAGTTCGGGATAGACTACCATGATAATTTCTAGCCGGTGGCAAAAATGGTCACTATAAAAGTCCTACTCACTGTGGCAGCAGCAAAGGGCTAGCCCGTTCATCAACTTGACATAAACAATGCCTATTTGCTTGGTTTTATTGAAGAAGAACTATATCTAAACCCTCCACAAGGATATTCCAAAGACAAGGAAGGGCATGTCTGCAAACTCACTAAGAGCTTATATGGGCTCAAGTAAGCTGGTAGGCAGTGGAATAAGGAACTCCCTGCCAAACTATTCTCTCTTGGCTTCACTAAGTCAAAAGCGGATCATTGTCTATTTACCAAAGGGGAAGCATCTCTTTTATAGCTCTCACTATCTATGTAGATGATCTACTTATCACCGGACAACAAGAAAGTGAAATAAACATTGTCAAGGAAGCTCTACAATCTGCATTCACCATGAAAGACCTTGGCAATGCTCGATATTTTGGGAGTTGAAATTGCTCAAACCAAGAAAGATATTTATCTAAATCAGAACAAGTACACTATAGACATTATCAAATATAATAATTTGTAGGCATCAAAAGGGAAGAATTTCCCACTGCTAAGTGGACTCAAACTA
Source organism: Erythroxylum flavicans (assembly GCA_027576715.1). Taxonomy (NCBI): domain Eukaryota; kingdom Viridiplantae; phylum Streptophyta; class Magnoliopsida; order Malpighiales; family Erythroxylaceae; genus Erythroxylum; species Erythroxylum flavicans. The sequence goes on from JANZXP010000002.1 coordinate 4,294,654, forward strand.
AACACAGAAGATGGTGAGATCTTAACTGATCCAGAATGTTACCGAAGGTTAATTGGAAGGCTTCTATACCCAAATTTTAATAGAACTGACATTTCCCCCGCTACACAACAATTAAGCCAGTACATGAAAGAATCAAGGGGGCTCACCTTGATGCTACACTCCACCTTATTCGGTATCTTAAACAATATCCCGAACAAGGGCTTTTCCTCCCAAGAGACAAAAAACTTCAGCTATAGGCCTTCTACGATGCCGATTGGGCATCATGCTCCACCACACACAGATCCCTCAGTGGGTTTTGCATTTTTCTCAGACCAGCTCTAATATCCTGGAAGACAAAGAAACAAAGAACTATTAGCAAGTCTTCGACAGAAGCTGAGCATAGAAGTATGTCAACCACTTTGTGTGAACTTCAGTAGATCTCATACCTGCTGAAAGACCTTCTCATCGAGCTCGTGCTCCGATTCCTCTGAATTGTAACAACCAAGCAGTCGAACATATAGCAGCGAATCTGATATTTCACGAACGCACAAAACATCTTGAGATAGACTGCCAAATTGTTCCAAGTCAAGCTCAGAGTGGTTTTATTACGACAAGACATGTGAGCTCACGAAACCAACTAGCAGATCTCCTAATTAAGCCTCTCGGTTCTACTGCACACCACAGGCTTTTATACAAAATCAGAAACTTTAAAAAGGGAGAACTACTTACCAAGTATGTCGAGTTGCCGAGGATGAACAACAAAGTCTCACTTCACCCCAAAAGTGGAGACCTTGAAGATGTGAAATAGATGGACGAAGAAACCCTAGATCTGCTGAGAAACAAAACCGAAGTGGTGTCTTCGAAAGTCAAGACAGAAGTACTTCTGTCTTGAGAAGGGGCTGCTGAAAATAAAAGCCCTGGACACGTGTTTAGCTCAGAACCGCTAAATGAGAGAAGTAGCTAGATGGTCAAGATCTTTCAGCTGTTTAATAGTGGAGTACAGCTCATCAATGCCAGCACTATTCCAGTTTTTTTTCCTTTTCCCTTATCCAAGTTTGACCTATAATACCTGTATTTAAGTTCCAATAAGACATTTAATATGAACAAGAAGAGTAACCGATTTTCTCTTCCACAAAATACTTTTACCCTAAAATATTTTAATTAATTACTAAAATACCATTATTTTTACAATAAATTATTATCTTATATTTTACTAATTTTTGTTTATTTAAAAATTTAAAATAGCATCATATTTGAAATTTAAAACTTTTAATATTATGTCATTTTAAGTAAAAATAGATTAAATAATTTAAAATTTTATAAAAAATAATAATTTTTAAAATATAAAGAATAAAAAATATTTAAAAACTCAAAATTTTTATCTAATACCATTAAAATGTTATCTGAAACATGTCACTCTTTTAGGAGACCAGATACTCTGATACTATAAATAAGTTCTTACTTTATTTTATTAAAATTTATTCACATATTTATATAAGGTTTACGTAAATACGTGGACAAAATTAATTAAAGCAAGATTGGAACATTATTTATGGTTCAGAAGATTTCATGCACTCTTTTAGTTGCTCAAGCAAAACCGATCACATTTAACGTTTTTACTTATAACAATATTAAATTATATGCTTTCTTTTCTCAAATTTATGTATAAAAAGAATTAGCATAACGTTGAGATTTACTGAAATAAGTAGACAATCTGAATGGATGCATATTTTTTATGCTTTAGTTTCAACATCAAAACTCGTATTTCAATTTTAATGTGATTGGTCAATTAAGTTAATGCCAAATAGAATATGAATTAATATATATTGCTTTTATTATCAAAAAATAAGTGTTTTAATCGTATTATAATATTTTAAAAGCAATTTCATAAATGTTCATTAAAATTACGCTTTTTACTTTAACGTTATTATAAAAACATAAATAAGTCAATCACTGTTATTTTTATTATTATTTTTGTACTTTATCAAGAACATACCATTCATGAGTACAAAATCTTAGCTTATAATTTTTATTATTAAACTACAAATCACATCATATCTTTAGTAAAAATTACGCAACGATGGTATGAGTTGACATGAAACTGAAAAAAAGATCTTAGAACAACAATTGGCGATGCCCATGAGGAAAACAACAGAAGTATGGTGTTCTTACTTGCAACATGTCTGTAGAAAATGACAAAGAACCTGTTTCTATGAGTCACTCATGCAATAGTCTCGCAGATTGATCTAATTGGTGTTAGGAGGTCCTTTCAGGAAGTTTCCAATTTTTTGAAGTAGAAGCCAAAGTCGGAATAATTTTTAAAATTCTCTACATTTAATTTTGATTTATCCATTATCAATGTAAATTTACTGGAACCGATAAAATTATTTAATTTGGGACAAATTAGTCTTTTAAAGTAATTTATATTCATTATTATCTTATACATATTCAGTCGTATATGATAAAATTTATAGGGTAAATCATAATTATAAGATTTATATTACATTTATGTATAACAACAACAATAACCCAGCAAAACTCTCGTTGATACTTATATTATATTTATGTATTATCTTTAAATTATTCACAGTCGTTGTTTTATTGAGAGTAAACATTAATAAAATGTGGAAAAACAATTTAACACACGTTATATTTCTTTCATATGAAAGAAGTTGTTGGTCTCGTTAATTAAAGTATTTGGATACTTAAACAAATGTGTGCCATTTGTTAGAAAATAAGTCAACTGAATTAAAATAAGTTAACTAAACTAACCTTATATGAAAATTTTAGTTGATATATATATTCTCGTTATAATGATTGTATAAGTGAACATTTGATTTTAAATCACAAAAACTTCTCATACAATGATTGATTTATTTTTATACTATTTATGACTTATTATAGTCAATGATAGCTTAATCAGTCGTCGTTAGATATAGTATAAAATATTTAGAAGTTATCAAGTGATCAATACAAAATTCTTCACATTAAAGGATTAGAAATAATATTTCATCGTTTTCGATTAGTATTTATTTGAAAAATCATTGATTAAGATAGAATAACACGTTTTGTAAAAAAGTTTACAAATGTAATTAATAGAGTCAATTACTAATAACAAAGAACTAAGTGGTTTGACTCAAATAAATTAAAACTTAATTTCATGCTCTATGTCTACTTGAAATATTGTATGATGAAAAAAATCAAACATAGAAATGTTAGAAAAAATCATTTTGACATTCTTAAATATTTGAATAATCATGATGCATTTTTAAATATCATTCTTAATCAACAACGACAACATCCAGTAGAAATCTCGCTAAGACTCAAGATTTGAGGAGGTTCAGTAATACGTAGTCTTATCCCTAACCAGTAAAGAGATTGCTTTCAAATGACTTACAAGAAAAATATCAACCTTAGTACGTGAATATAAATTATTTAATTAAAGAATCATAGATGAATTAAATGAGTTTAATTTATTTAATTATAAATACAAGTTAGGGTTATAATTTATATTTATTGTTAATATATTTATAAATTTAATAGGTCATACAAAGAAATAATTAAAAAAAGATATTTTTAATCAAATTGAGCTTGATTGTAAATTTGAAAAATTTTATGATTACATATGAAATATTTAATAAACGAGAACTAATATGACATATTAGATTTTATAATTCTAATTAAAATTATAATTGATTTTTTAAGGCAATAAGATACTAATTACAATTTATCATTTCTTATGTTTTATGTGAAAAATAATATTATAAAATTTTAAGTAATATAAGCCTCCGAAAAATATAAGTTTTATTTTATTAACTTAATTTGCCAATACTAGTTAATTAATTAACAAAGATAGGACAACTTTCTAATGCTAACTGGATAGAAAAGTAATATAATATAGGTAGCTTCTTTTTTTATTGGGTTTTTTTGAGTGGGCTCGAACTGTCGAGACTTAATTCATCTTTAAATTATTATCACGATTAGATTAATCCCCCCTCATCTCTTGTGAACTTTACGGTACAGTAATTTCATGTCAGACATCAATTACATACTACGATTAATCAATAATTTTTATTGATAGTTTAATAAAGTTTTAGTCTTATGTGAAAATTACAAAACTTAGTGTATATTGAATAATATCAAGCATTTTTTTTTTGTTGAGGAAGTATTTATGTTTTGAACACAACATAATGGATGGATAAAAGCTATAGATTTCAAAAATATTTTATTAATTTATTATTTAAAATTATAAAATATTTTTTTACATTAAAAATATTATTACTAAGTTTATATTTACTTAGGTTAATAAATTTAAGTTAAAATAATTATACAAACTTAGTCATCTATTTAATAATTACTTATATAATAATTGATGTTAAAAACAATTCAACAAGCAAAATTTTTAGGAAATTACAAATTTTATAATTTTCTATTATGGTTTCTAACTTTTCAAAATTTTAAATTAAGTGTTTAAATTTTTAAAAATTAAATAACTCATTTCAAAAAAATCTCTTCATTAATATTTGTTTGTTTGATTGACAAAATATTTATATATTGATACTTAGAAATTTTCTTTTTTAAAATAGTTTTTTAATTTCTCATTAAAAACACATTAATGATTATAATATAATAATTTATTTGATATTATAAAGTTATATGAAGAAAAAGTGTCACTCACTTAACTTTTCAAAATATCAATTTACATGTTTATAACATGTTAACGACATGTATTATTTTAAAGTAATAATTTTTAAATATTTAACTAAACATTTTAAAAAATTAAATACTAAAAAATAAAAATTTAGAGTTTTGTAATTTATTATTTGTTTGTCATGTACTTTAATATTATATTTAGAATAATTTTAAAAATTAAATCATAAGTAACTCAATAATTTTTTTAATGATTTAATATATAAGTATTTAATATAATTTACATAGAAGGAGACTTCAGTTGAGCAAAGGACCACAGTATGGGAAAGGACTTAACTATGTCTATGTGGTGTTATGTATCTCAGGTGAGAGTGTTGGGGTAATACCAAATTGAGACTCAAATTGGACTCGTGAGAAAATGTTGGAGAGTGGAAATAAAAATGGCAAAGTTAATAGCGTCCATGTTCACCTTGTCCCGTCGCGTGGATATCGATATATTACTCTTTACGAATTTTCCAGAATGCAGATGCTTTCGGAAAACAACCTCAACCTCAGCCTCAGGTTGTGGTCCCAAAGGCATTGGATATCAACTTATTCAATGTTGGACTTGGAACCTTATACTTGTTTTTCTTTCTTCTTTTATTTCCCTTTCGGTATTTCTTTTCCACACATTTTTTGGTTTGTGCTAAAGGTACCTTTGTCTGAACTTGGAGAGAAAAAAGCTGTACTCTGCACATGTTTTTAAAATACACAAAATTCTTATTTTTAACACAAGGGACCCTTTATTTGATTTTACCTTAAAATACACAAATTCTTATTTTTATTTTTAGTATAAATTTAAATTATACTTACCATTTATTTGAAATAATTAATTTAAACTCTTAGTAATTATTCATTTCTCTCCCGTGATTTATTTGACGACGTGGTATAGAAGGATTTTACAGTTTCATCCAACGATGCAACTTTTAGTCAAAGGGCTCGAGAAATATCAGATCATGTGTATAGGAATAAATCATCCATTAAAAATTAGAGAAAACAAAGCTAAATTAGAGCGTAAATTTTATGTATGTGAATTATATTATGATAAAATAACTAGTCCATGATAATGATCCATGCCTTAGATGATAAATCTATGTCCTAATTTTATTTATGTTATTCAACGGAAGCCACAAGTACACGAATGTGTATTAACATATCAAAGTCGGGTAAAGATGATGGACGAGAAGTATGAATATTCTGAGAAAGCAAACAAGGAGTTTGAAGTCAAAAGTCGAGCTTTCATTATTATTATTATTCTTTTTTTTTTGGTTGTAAAGTTCAATTAAATTCACGCTTTCCATACTCACGTAAAGTTGGAATTGATGGAGCACTTGCTTTAGCTCCGTCGAAGTCATACAAGGTATACTTTTATATGTCTTTGTGGGAATCAAATTTGTTTATAAAGTGGGAATCAGCGTTCTTCTACCACAACTAATATATGGGTATTGTGAAAGGTCACGATGAAGGGCGTTCTTCTACCACAACTAATATATGGGTATTGTGAAAGGTCACCATGAAGGATGCACGATGCACCTACTTATTTATTAGATTTTAAGAAATTTGCACTTGATCGTGTTTATCTCTTGTTCCGAGTTATCGTGGTTAGGGGTAGTAAAAAATCAGTTTCAAGCTAAACAAGTTTCGGACAATTCGGATAAAGGTAAAAATTTCATGATTTTAAATTGATTTGAAATTAAAATTTTTTTTACCAAGGTGACTCAGAATCTAATCGGATTAGAAAACACCCAATTCAGTTCGGAACCGATTTGTCTTATTTTAACTAATAGCAAAGAGTTATTAAATTGTATCATCTTCTTCTCATCTTTTTTTTTTCTGTAAAACCAATAAAAAATTATAGGAAAAAACTAAATTATGGTTGTCTAGTTGAAGTTTAAACTAAACAAATGGTAAATCTACAACTAAATTAAAAAAAAATACAATCACCAAATTCAAAATCTCCAACAAAATTATAGCAAAATGTCACAAAGACACAAATTATACACCAAATCTAAAACCAGTAAATCACATTGTTCAAACTACAAATTCAAATCAAATAAAATATGTAAAAAATAAAAAATTCTTCTTCATCAAAGTATTTATATCCCACTCTTCATGTCCTAAAGATTCTATGATCTGAGGAAAAAAAACAAAAGATGACATAAGTTAGCTAACATGTATATAACAATACAAACTTAATTCAATAAATTAGAATAAAGTTATGATTTTTGTGAAACAATGATTTTTTAACTTTTTAAAATTCGGATCGGACATTTTTAATCAGTTTTAAATGTTCGGTGCGGACTAATTTTAAAAATTCAGACATTTTGTCTAATTAGATTAACCCGAATCCAGATTTGATTTTAATTCGGACAAAAATCGGTCAACTAGGTTTAAATTCGATTAAAAAAATTCTAACCTGTATCTGATTTTTTTTATCAGATAAGGTCGGGCTATTGGTTCGAACGAAATTTTGCCAGGCCTAATTTTCAATACAATTAGAGTTTTTTATTTTTAAATTGAAACTCATACTAAATTCTAGGTATAATTTATTTCTCATTTATATCTTGTTTTAATTACAATTTATTTGGATAAATTAAAATGTGTCAATTTTAGGTATATTTTTAATAAAAATTGAAGTTTATTAGGATAATTTTTCTCTCTTTTATTTCGCAAATATTATAGTTAATAGTTTTTATCTTTTATTTCCTTCTTCAACTACAATTTATCTCTCTTTCATTTGTTAAGTCATAATTAGTTTTTTTTTTAATTATGGATTAAGTTGATTTTGTATGTATAAGTTTAATTTGTAGATTATTGATGAAATTTGGTTTCAATATTTCTATAATATAAATATTGTTGCTTATCTCTATTCTCTGCGGTAAGAAATAAATTAATATTCGTTTTAGATATTTTAGAATTACTTAAAAATAGAAAATAAAATATGAGTACGATAACTTTTATCATAAAAGGTTGCTACTTGTTTTTTATTTTTAATACAAGATATTAAATTTAACTATATATTTTCGTATCTTTTGAATGCACATTGAGTAAACTTTCGAATTGACGTAATAACTTGCAAATCACACTAACCGAAAACTCTGCACTAGGCAAGCTCTGTACGTAAACTCGATCGAGAGAACGTAAGTAAGAGAATTCAAACACAAGACCTTTTGACTCCATGCTATCCACTCTACCATCTTAACCACTCCTAAAAAACCTTGTACACATACGTGCTTGTTTTAGTTGTATACATGTGTTTTTGTTTCTTTTCTAATTCAATTATGTTATAATTATTTTATAGGATGTTTTCTAAAATGTATTTATGTAGAAGTGAAAAAAAGAGTAAAAAGTTAATAGAATCCTAAATAAGAGTTATGGGTAAATTTGATAGTGAACTCCTCTAGTAAGATTTACGAGGAATTAGTAAAGATAATTTTAAAATTTAAGTAATGAAATTCATATTCACAATAATGTTGATAATTTGAGTAATCATGATCATATATTAAATGCAGCAAATTTAGAAAATTGAAGAGTAGATAGAACAACTATTCCTTTTATTAAATATTTATGTTTTTTTTATTTAAAGAAATTTTAGAAACTCTTCCTTTATTACAAAGATATGCTAGTTTGTTGATGTCTAACGGCTAAATGATGATCTAATACGTGAGTTGAAATGCAACTGATGGGTGTGATATATATTTTCAGCTTTTCCTTTATTATTCCTTATTATTGAACAAACACACTCGAACGTTGAAAAACTCTCGCTAAAGTTTTACATAAACCAAGGGATCTCGCAGGATTCCAAGGAGCAAGAGGAGTTCGGATGGATTTCGACCAATATTATATATGTGTACATGTTGATAATACTGTACGAAACACCTAAACAATTCTTGAGTTCTTAATGCACATGTTTCCAAGCCAAAGTTGAGTCTCGAAGTTCTGAAAACAAAGACAAATACAACAGAAGGCCACCACAGAAAGAGCAAAGTTGAATGGAGTTTTAAAACCGAAGACAGATACAACAGTAGGCCACCATAGAAGGAACAAGAGTATATAATAAAACCCTAGAGCTCCTACTGGAATGGAGGTTTGTGATCTTCATGTTCTCACAATCCCAAGGCTGGCATTCCCAAATTCTTACTGGCCACCTGTCAGCAGTCGAGCACGCGAACAAGATACAATCCCCTTTTACAAATTCCTGGAAGTGAGAGGAATAGGATTTCCCTGATTTCCAGGGAATTTTTCGTTTCTCCCTACTTTTTTAGAGATTACAAAATAGGCAATGAATTGGACCGGGCTGAGCTGAGATTGAAGCTAGCTGAACTTATCTCGAAAGCTTTTACAAGTTATCTGAACAAGGTTCGGTGCTCGTTCCAACCTGAATCTAATCAGGCTTTGAAAAGTTCAAAAGTCGTCTTAAACTTGAATCACACAAATTCTAAACTGCCAGACTTAGACTGGTCTATAAATGATCCAAATTTCTAGCTAACTTACCAATAGTTTTCAAGCTTCTCGTCTCCATATCTAAAGCAGCTTTGAATGAGTAGTCAATAAGGACGACAATAGTCAGCTCTGCTAAGCTTTTTAAAATAATTTTTTAAAATTAATAATATATAACAATTTATTTTTTTAATTAGATCAAAGTTTGAGTTGCTTCGGCTTAGGTTTACCCAAAGTTCAACTCTTCTAAATAAAATGATGTTGTTTTATGTAGTAGTATTATTTTTAATATATAGTATTTATTACTTAAGACTCGAAAACTAAGTTGACAAAAAACGAAAAGTCTTGGAACCCTTCAAATATTAGTTTTCATTTACGTTAACCATACTAATGAAACATTAACAGAAACAAAATTTAAATTAAACAATTCAATTTTTAAAATTTAAATACTTAATTAAAAATTTCAAGAAATTAGGTACTTAAGAAATTAAAAATAAAGGATATGACATGAATAGTTCAATAATTTCTTTATAAAATTTTGAATGTTAAATAAGTAATCACATTTTTAAATATATAAATATCAATATGTTTGTTATAAAATATTAGAGATGTCAATAGACTGGGTTGCGACCCTGAGTTCCTTCATCTTTTTTTTAAACGAAAAATTTTTAAAACGACGTTATTTTGGAAATAATAGGTCAGGCCAGGCCCATATGTAGCTAGGTTAACCTGGATCAAAAACATACTAGACTGATTTTATCATCCTTATAAAACACTCAAATGCTGTGTTAGAAAAAAAAAAGAAATTACAACCGTCTAAATATTAGCTTTCATGTGTTCTATCATTAACATCAACACAATATTAATAGAAATAAAAATTTAAGCTGATTTTTAAAAATTTAAATGCTTAATTAAAAACTAAAATAAAAATTTAAGAAAATTTTGATATTTTTAATTTGGTATTCCAATTTTTTATTGCTATATTGCATAGTTAATTTGCTTCACTTAATTAGGAAGACAAACCGTTAAGGTTCGATTCGACCGACAATGCCTTTATGTCTGGGCCAATAACGAAAGGTTTATGTAAGAGAGCCAGCGGAGATGTGTTCGGGTTACGTGGGCTTGTGCCCAACAACTCTACAACCCAACTCGTCTTGTGATTGACTGAAAAAATCAATTCGTACGAGTGAAATTACCCGAAAACAGAACACAAAGACCAAACTGCCCATCACCGTTTTGTCACACACCGTGACTCGCACCTGCCATTTCGCTAAAGTATTAGGTCCTGTTTCGTCCGCCACAGATTAAATCAGCCCCGAACCGAGCAATTTTTCATTTCCGAACTTTACCAAATTTTCTCACCTCCCAAGCAGACGAAATTCCAACAGTAACAACCATCAAGCGACGAAATGAACGAGAGTCGCAACAGATCCGAGGCCGAGCGCTTGCTCGGCATCGCCGAGAAGATGCTACAGACGCGCGATTTCACTGGAACGAAGGACTTCGCGCTCTTAGCACAAGAAACCGAGCCAATCCTCGAGGGCCCCGATCAGATCTTGGCCGTCGTGGACGTACTGGTCTCCGCCGAGAAGCGAATCAACAACCACCACGACTGGTACTCGATCCTACAAGTCGAACGCCGCTCCGACGACCACGGTCTCATAAAGAAGCAGTACCGACGTCTCGCTCTCCTTTTACACCCAGACAAGAACAAGTATCCATTTGCCGATCAAGCCTTCAAGCTCGTCGCCGACGCGTGGGGCGTCTTATCTGATTCAAGCAAAAAGTCCTTGTACGATAAGGAGTTGAGCATGTTTTCTAGGATTGATTTGACTAACACAGAGAAGTTGCCGGTGAGAAGAGGTAGAAAACCCAGTGTAAATGCGAAAAGCAATGTTAATAAGAGTGGTGGTGGTAGTCAATATGATGAGGGTCAAAACCAGAGGGCGAAATTAGAGTCATTTTGGACGGTGTGCCCTTATTGTTATGTCTTGTTCGAATATCCGAGGGTGTACGAGGATTGTTGTATGAGGTGTCGGAACTGTCAAAAGGCATTTCACGCGGTACTCTTACCGACAATGCCTCCCTTGGTACCGGGAAAGGAGGCGTATTATTGTTGTTGGTCGGTGTTTCCGCTGGGGTTTGCGTTTGGGAGTCAGGAAAAGCGAGGGGAAGTTAGTGATACCCCACCTGGGTTTCCCAAATGGATGCCGCCGGTGTTTGGTAATCAAAATGGTGGCGCTGCGGCGGAGAGTGAAAAGCAGCCAGTGAGGGTACAGCCACCGCAAGTGGTAGAGACTCCTGCTGGGGATGTAGGAACGACGGTGGAGAAAAGGAAGAGAGGGAGGCCTCGGAAGTATCCTCCTAGCGTATGACGAGTGATGGCTTTCTTGCTAAAACAAACAAGTGTAGTTCAATTTCACTTATATGAAAAAAGAAGGGGAGTGAGGAGGTGGGAAAATTTTCTGTGACTATATCATCAACAGGAGTGGATTGAGGGAAGTGGGAATTTTGGACAACTCAGCCTGGGAATTGGTACCACCACAGGTTTCTATTGTTTTTGTATCTTTTTCTTCCTTCAATTTAGGTGCTTGTAGAGTTCATGTTAGATGTTTTGTTGCAGCTGCCTACTGCTCAAAATTGAGATGTTGATATATGTGGGCACATGCTACGCAGCAATTTGCCGTTTAATTAAAAGGTTTCAGTACCTACTGCTCTTACATGAACTTGTTTAAGCATAGAACGAATCAAACTTAGTCTTACCGACGTGTGTTGGATTGGAATTTCTTATTGATGAACAAGTATAAGCTACTTAAATCTTAACAAGTTGCAATTATGCATATTTCCTATGGATTTTTTAGAATTGTCCGATTCATGACCTTCTTTTGTTGTTAAGAGGAATTAGATGATGAATTTCTTAGTTGATATGTTCATGTTAATCCTTAATACCTGAGTTGGTCATCAATTCATCGTCTAACTCAGAGCAATGACAAAAGAAGGTTGAGACTTTGGACTATTTTTAAGAACCGCAGATTTGGAATGGTTTCATGGATGTAAAGATTCATGCTTTAACAAGTGAAGTGCTCGCTTTTAGTATTGGAGTCTTACAATGCAAATTAACCTGATGTCCATATGTAGAGTTGGCAGATCAGTGGTCTCTGTTGCCTGAGTGTTAGTCTGGAGCTGCCCAAGTACCCATGGATTATCTGTTTGGCTCCTGAAACTTCTATTTCCATGGTGCCACTACCCTATGCTCGAATATTGACACGAATTTATCTTTTCATGGTGATGCTCATGCTATGCTCAAAAAGGGAATACCCGGATAAGTCGTCGAAGATGAATACAAGTGATGACCAAGCAAGAAGAGCAATAATCAGTTCCAGGAAAGGCCTCTATGGCTAGCTGATTTGAAAAATGTTGAAGAAGGCATATATATAAATATTCGGCTTCATGGGAACATAAAGGTAAGTTTTGGGTTAGAGCACCTACATGGGTGCACAACTCCGGTAACTCTGATTAACAGAAACAGTTCCTGCAGAAGCGCAATCCATTTGACTACATATTGCCATTCGAAAACCTCGTACACTTTACTACTGCTTGAAAAAATAAAAGTAAAATACGGTTTATGTGGGCGGAGGATGAAAAGAAACCTCAGGAAAAAAAAAGAAAAGAAATTCAAAATTTTGATGATGCAATCCAATTCACAGGCATCCCATTTGTAACGAATATGGCCAATTTGAGCCTAAAAGTTAAAAGAGTAATGGAGATTTTATCAAAACAAGTAATTTAACTGTTAATTATCACGTAGTTAATTTTTGTGATAATTTTTAATCTTTTGGATTTTTTTCAATTTAGTAATAAATTTTTAAAAATTTAAAAATTAGTAAGTAAACTTTTAAAAATAGTATGAATAAGTTAAAATATTGTTTTTGCTGATACGAAGTGTACATTAGATACCACGCAAGGATTTATCTATTAATCATATCAACAATTAATATTTTAACCAATGATATATGGTGTGGTCGAGCCGGTCGTGTTGGGCCCGAGCCCATTCGTAATGATCCACAGGCCGACCAGTCCAATCTTCAAAGACCAATCTGATACT
>JANZXP010000002.1:4312577-4329410 GCA_027576715.1 Erythroxylum flavicans
AATCACATTACATAAACAATATACATGCATATATAAAAAAATACCTCATAATATATTATTAATAAGTCAGAATGTCAATACAAAAGTCATATATGACCATTGGCCTAGGGCACACTACTAACACGAAGTGCCCCTCGAAAACTCAAATTTGGAAGTGACCCCATGTCTGTCTGCATGTAGGCCACGATCGTGGCACTTAGTACATGATCTTAGCCATTTTGTCTGCTCTATGTCATGTGGCTGACTCCACGATTGTAGTCCTATGCTCAAGCTTTTGTCATGATTGTAGGCCTGTGTTGATGCTTCTGTCACAATCGTGGCTTGAAGGCCACGATCGTGGGCCTATGTTTTAGTTCAAGCCTCCTCCAAAACTCCTCCGAATGCCCTAAAACACTAACAAACTCATCACGACACCTATATATATATAATTAAAGTTGAAAAACATGTTCTCACCCACGAAACACTTAAAACACAAATATTTATGAACTAACACAATTTCTTCACCTAAACACACACTAAACAATTTAATTAATCACTAAACACACACTAAATTACCTACAAAAATACAATGCAATCTACACCTATCAGTAACATAGGATTTATCTGTATTCTTACAATTGATTGAATTAAAAAAGAAAAAGTGGAAGATTTGGTTACCTGATTCATGCATCACGATTTTAGAGATGAGATGTATGATTAGGTCATAGCATGGATAAAGAGGGTTAAGCATGAGTTACTTGAGAGAGAATCACAATATGTTCTTAGGTTAACGTAAAACTTGTCATATTAAAGTGAATTAATGCATTATTAGGTTTTTCTTAGTATAAAAAGAGATTTCAATTGATTCAATTTATAGGTAAGAGCTATTTATCTCAAAAAGAATATAATTATAACTCAAGAATTCTTAATGCTCTAAAAAACTAGAATTATTTGTTAAATTAATATGAAGTCAATCATAGTATTGTAGTAGGGAACACCTTACCTAAATTTAGACATTTATTTTTATTCTCTTCTTCAATCAATCATAATCATTAGTTTAGCTAATTATATCTATAAATAGTTGACAATCAATTAATAGTCCTTATTGGATTAACTAGTATTCACAAGTGCTAGCTACAGCTATATCGTGCACTTGTGGCAAAATATACACCAAGTTTCATAGTCGTTGCTAGGGACCAGGCATTGATATTAACTAATTTGAAAATTGATTAGACGATGCACTTTTATTTTATTTTCCTTTCTTTATTGTTTATTCAGTTTGCTCTATTCTTTCTCTTTTTTGTGCAATTATTATATGTAATAATCCAATAATTTAGGTAATCTTATTGAAATAGATCCTAAGATTGAGAGAAATTTACACATAAGAAATGATTCTAAAGAAGAATAGAAGTTGAAAAAGCAAAGATAATTACAAAGAAATGGAGGCCCTTGAAGGATTTTGCTATACTAAATGTCAAGAACATCATCTTAGACATTGTTAGGCCTGACATCTAAGCCATTAACTTCGAGCTAAAGCCTTTTCTTTTTTATATAGAGCAACAACTTTGGATTAAATAACTACCTTTGAAAGATCCAAATATACATCTATCAATATTTTCTAGACTACTGTGTACTAGAGCTCAATGGTGTCTCCCTAAATGCCACTAAGTTAAGGTTGTTTCCCTTTTCAGTAATGGATAAGGGGAGGGCTTAGTTATAGATTCTTTGATAGGATCCATCACTACGTGGGACAAATTATCCTAAAAGTTTTCAGCTAATTACTTACCCCTAAGAGGACTACTTAAATTAGAATCAGATAACTACTTTTCCTAATAGGCAGGGGAATATTTATATGAGGCTTAGGAGAGGTATAAGGAGTTATTGAGGTCATGCCCTCATCATAAGTTAGAAAGTGGTTGATTATCCATACTTTTTATAGCAGGATGATGATAAGTGTAAAATGCATCGTGTTTTAAGGCATATTTTGATATGTGCTTAGTCGTTAATTCAATCACTTGGTATGTGCTTAGGTTAAAATTGTGTTACTTTGCGATTTTTTTAAGTGTTTGATGGGTTACTAAAAGTCGTTAAGCTTAAATATTATGTTTTTGGGGGTACCTTGATGTGTTTACTAGTGTTTTAGGGTCAATATCAAAGAGAGGAGGAGTTTTGGAGTGAATTCGGGCCACAACACAGGCCCATGATTATGGAAGGTAGGCCACAATCATGCAATTGGACGAACTAGAAGAGTTTCGCTACAATGAATATGAAAAAGATAAACTCTATAAGGAAAAGGTAAAGAAATGGCACAATTCTCATCTTAAGCAAAAGGAATTTAAGGTAGGAGACATAGTGTGGCCATATAATTCAAGGTTGAAGCTATTTTCAAGGAAACTAAATTATTAATGGAGTGCACCTTGTACGGTCATTCAAGTTTTCGAACATGGAGCCCTCAAACTAGAAAATGCTAATAAGGAAACTTTTAAGGTCAATAAGCATCATTGCAAACTATATCTCAGAGGAGTGATTCCTATTCGCTCAGGGTTACACGCGCTAAGTTTTACTAATTATAACTTTGGTACTTATCACAAGCACACGGGTCATTCGCATAGTACCTAAGGTGTTGATCCCACGAGGAAGGGAACTAGTCCTAAAATCTAAAGCAGCTAAGTTAGTAATAAACCTAATTAAACAATTAATGTAGAAAAAATCAATCAATAATCAAAATTGAGAAATTAAAATGCTATAAGAATGAACAAAATAGCAAACCACACAAATAATCCAAAACCTAACCTAGAAATAACTAAGTGAGAGAAAGGGGGATTCAATTCGAAACTAAAGAAAATCTACCAATTATGCAATTTCTGATTTAATAGGCCTAAATGGTCCTAAGGTGAATTACTCTCTCTTGAGTTATAATTCTTAACCCTAATTGATAAACCCTAATTTAAATTATGGGAATTGCGATCTCCCAATCTGCAATTGGTCCAAAACCTAAATCAGTTCTAAATTTGTCTATTAACCTACCGAGAATCTATGCTCGATCTCTCATTACACAACTCTACCAGTTTGATTTAACTCTCTACCTATCGATTTACCTAACTCTCGTTAGTCCAAATCGATGATTTTAACTGGCTCACCCTCTCAGTTTATTGCCAAGTTACGAAGAATCAAAATTAAATAGTAATTAAATTGAAATAAAACACCATCAAATAAATTTTATTAATCTCAAGAATAAAAAACCCCAAAGGGAGTTTAAACAAAAGATCAACACTCAACAATAGCAATTCCAATCAATATTCAATCTCGTACATCAATGAAATTGAAATAAAAATAGAAAATACTATCAGAACGGATCTTAGAGGTCGTAATTGCGAGAAACCACCTATTTCGGGAAGTACTTCACATCAAATATATCTCGATACCCCTCTTCCTTCGTCTCCTTCCTCAATCGCTTGATTTCTCTCTAGGTTTCTCTTGGATTTTTGCAAAAACTCACTGTTTTGCTTGACTTTCTTCACTCTCTATTGTCGGCTATCTTGTATTATGCTAGTTATTCTGTAGTAGCCTTAGGTCAAACTCGAGGTCGAAATAATCTAAAAAATCACTTAAAATTTGAATTTTTGTGTCAGCTCGACGTATAGCACGATCTTGGCCCTTCCTGTCATTATCGTGGATAGTGCTTTATCCTTTCTGTCATGATTGTGGTATAAAGTGCACGATTGTGGCCTAACTTGACACTCTTTATCATGATCGTGACCACTGGTGCACGATCATGGCCTGGCTGCTTCTAGCTCTTCCTTCTCTGTCACGAACGTGGCCACTGTACACGATGGCCTACGTCTTTTAGCCCAAAACTCTTCAAATTTTCATCGTTCTTCCCTGTTTATCCTGTAACACTAACACACAGATCAAGGTACCTAAAAATATAACAATTAAGCTCAAATTCATACTAACCATCAAAAACACATAAACATACAAACTAACATAATTGACACATAAATACACACTTAAATCTCAATTTAACGTTAAACATTTACCAAATTACACCCTAAAACATCATACAAAACACAACTATCAATTCCCAGCCTCCAAGGATGTAAGGTCAAGCTAATGACCATAAATTAGAACGTTCAATAGTTCGATTGAAATTATTATGTTTAGTTAAAGTTGTTTTGAATTTTAAATAAAACTTTAATAATTTGAATTAATCTGGGATTACTAATTCTCTCACTCTCTTTAAGCAATTCCAGGATTGGACAACAATCTCGACCATCTAGTGCATTTTTTCTCAGTCCCTTACCATCATCGTCTCCATCACCATAACGTTTTATTTTTAACGCTTTTCTTTTAAATTTAGTCTTTATTTTTATTTTATTTTATATTACTTCCTTCTATGTGTGTTGTTTACCTCCTTCTCACATTGAGGAAAATGTGTTGTTCAAGCATGGGGAGGGTTGTGTGTTTTGATTTGAGTGTGAATTTTTCATATTGTTATGTTAGTGTGTTTAGGTTACATATTATGAATTGTGTGAACGTATCGATGGCTTAGATGGAATGAAATTCATTTAATTTTGAACATAATCTATTGGGTTATGAATGGTAATTGATAGTTGTGTATTGGTCTATGTTTTTCTAAGTAATTGGCATGTGTTTCTTGCATAATTGTTGATTATTGTTGTAGTTTAGGATTCATTTTATATGTTTTCATTTAGTTTGATTTCCATTGTTGTTCTTTTATGTTATATGTTAATTTATGGTAAGAATGGACTATTTTTATGTAGGTAGGAAGATTGAACAAATTAGTGATTGAGCTAGAGATCAAAGGGGAGAAGAAAAGAGGATTCCATCTGTTATATATATATGAGTTATATTTATAAGACCATCAAAGTTAGATGAGACTATATATATATATACATATAGTTACTATAACTACATGGCATAATATGGGCTACCTCAGTTGCTAGCCAGCGCAAAACAACCCCGAACTAGCTAAGGAGATGAGGAGTAATTGACTACCTTATGGAGAAATTGGGAAGATCGACGGACGGGTTGGGCAGATCTAGCTCTGGTAAAAGAAGCTTGTTGGGAGAAGAAGAAAACCTCTGATCAGTCTCATCACTACAACTACTATTCAACTGTGGAAATTTGCGAGGACATGAAGGATCTGGTACTGGAGGGTTTTCAATGGATAACATCTGATGCAAAGCTTCTGTCTTCTTGCGCTGTTGTTTCTCCAACAGTCACAAGCTTCTTCAGTTCTACTACTGCCACCAGCACCGCCACTTTCACAACTACTGGGGGTCTTCTTTCCTTTAATTTCTTAGCCTTCAGCATATATAATAGTTATGTACACGATAACTACACCTTTCTCAACTCTCTCACCTCTACTACTTCAATCAAACGCCACCAAAGTCGCAAACAACACGTACATAACTTTCATTTAGCGCTAGCAAGCCCAAGTTTTTACCGGCTATCTATTTACCGATGGCAGAAGACAAGATCAACCAACCTTCAAGCGGATCTTCATCTCATTTTCCTGCAACGGTCATGTTAAAATCGTCAAAAAAAGGTTATAATATTGAGGAATGAATTAGAACACAGAAGTAGATGATTGCAATCCAATTCTACTTAAACGTTATTTTATGTGAGATGGAGAATGAACGAGGGAAACCGAAGCATCTGGGTTTGGATTGATCAAGCAAGCAAAGCACAAATTAACCAAAACCCACAGCCGATGGTGAAGCTTTTAGCATTATTTTATGTGGGAGCAGCCCAAAAGGCAGTAAGGGTTTGAGACAACAATACCCAAGACAAAGAGATATCAAATCTTTGACAAAGGGGATCGTATGCTTGCATAGAATAATGAGAGAGAGAGAGAGGAAAAGGGAACAGTAGTAGTACAAGCAAAAATTTCCAAAGCTAAAGCTCAATACTATTTAATCAGATGAGAACGAAAACGGGCCAAAACAGTAAACAACCAAAGCAGCAGATAGTGAAATGAACAGACTTTGACAATATTAAGGAGTAAGGACTGAGACGGAGAGAAGGAAACCTAATTAAATATTTGTTGTCATCGCGTGATCATTTAAGAATGTGAGATTTGAGGAAGGAGTAGAAGAGTTATGAATTAAGGAAAACAAAGAAAAAAATAGGAAACCCTTGGGTTATCAATCCATAAGATAGGTATGAACAAAGCTTAAAGCGGAAGGGACTGAGAGTCGACATTTGACCAGACCCAAATATTTGTTTCAAAGTATAAACAAAACTTTGACAAGTTAACCAAGAAAATAGGACGAAACTCAGTCAGAAGGCCAACGAAGAGAAAGGAAGAGGAACAGATCTGCTTGAAGTATGTTTTGGGTGTTGATTAAAAGAGAAAAATCAAAGTACAGAAACCAAGGGCAGAAAGGGAGCGTTAAAGTTGAGGTTCAGGTTGAGGTTGAACAAACCTTAGTAAAGAAGGAGAAGAAGACGACGAAGAAGTATTAAATTAGCCTCCGAGTGAAAGAGAAAGAGGAGAGGAGAGA
Organism: Erythroxylum flavicans; assembly: GCA_027576715.1. NCBI lineage: Eukaryota > Viridiplantae > Streptophyta > Magnoliopsida > Malpighiales > Erythroxylaceae > Erythroxylum > Erythroxylum flavicans. Next base: position 4,319,087 of record JANZXP010000002.1, read on the forward strand.
AGAAAGGACGGGGAAAGAAAGAGCACCACTCACTCACACATCAAAGGGGGGCATAAGCTTCTCCTTCTCTCCTACTACTATTTTCTCTAGTCTATCCATCTTGTATTAAAATAAAAGAAATTTCTCTTTTTTAGTTTACAAAACAACACATTAAATGTTTTTTGAGTTAATTAATGATATGGAAAATGAGGAGAAAAAGACAAAACATGTTTTAAGGGAAAGGCTGATGTCCGGTCTATCCTATTCCTATACCTAACTGCCCCTACCACTGCTACTACTCCTTTTTTCCTAAATAATGAAAGAAAAAAAACTACTATTATTAGTGGGGCCTATTCATTTATAAAATATCAAGCTTATCCCGATTCAAACGTTGCGTATTTGATTAGTATATTATATTGTACATACATGCGCCGCTACTACTACTCCTAGTATTACTACTGCTTCTCCCACCGTCTCCTACACGTCACCGTTTATTTTTAGGCGCCTTTTCTTCTCTGCGTACTCTACGAGATTCTAATAAGTAATATCCACTCCTTTCAAGTTTCAACACGCATCGCACTCATCCTCAATTTTCAGATACATGAATATGTTCTCTCCTTTTTCTTATATTTCTTGGTGCAAGGTAATCTCCACTTGGAGATTCCTTCAATTTCTAATTTCCATATACACCCTCTGAATCGCGATACATATATTGCATTTTTCTTGTATTGAACCTCTGGGAAGCACAGAAACTTAATATATTAATGCCTTTGGTTTGGTAGGTGATGGCTTCTTTACCTATTCACTTCAATCTCTTTTCTTTTTCATTGTCTTCGTCTTCTTTAATTTCCTTTTTCGTGATTTCTTTGCTCTGCTAAAGTTTCAAACACTACATAAAGCAAAAGGCTTTGCCTTTCAAACAATAAAGGTTATAGCTTCCAAAATTCCACTTCTTTGTCCGCTTTTGTGAATGTAAAATAATATATGAACTATTAACTTATTAAGGTGTGAAATTGTGATTTGGCATTGACATTATAAATGAGAGGCATCGTCATTGACAGGTCTTTACTTCTAGTGACTACTGGGCAGTATTGTCCTAGCAAGGTATTGCTATGGATTTCAAAAGATAATAGGCCTTGCTAAAATAAAGAAAGGATTAAGGATAGAGTCATTGGCTGGATACGTAGATGATGATTACCTAAATGGCTAGTTAAGTGTTACTCAAGCACTAGGTGATTAGCGCTTGGAAGGGATAAGGAAAAGGGTGGAAGAGGTGGCCCTTTGAATGTTATACCAAAGCTTAAGCTAATTACTATTACATTAGACGCTTGACAGTTGTTATGATATGCTTTCACTCAGAGCCACCTTGACATGCTGTAGTATAGAAGACTAGAGTCAAGTGTAGCATCTTTGCTGAGAGACCGTAGAATTTAGAATGTCTCTTGGATGAATAATTTTGAGTTTGTTTTTTTACTTTGTCGTAATTGCTAGAGAAATAACTATTCAATATAATAGTCATTCTAACCTTTTTGTGTATATAAATTCTTCACTAAACAGAAATGACAACAGCTAATTTGTAGCACAAAATAAGCACAATACCGTTACTAAATGTCCCACGTAAGGAATGGATTTTAAACAAGTGCAAGTCATATACATGAAAAATAGCGCATGTTCAATTTAAACAGGCACAAGTTATTGACATGAAACATTATTGATCCATAACCATTTTTCAGTTTGTAATAGAGTATTCATAATAATCAAGTTATAATTTCATTCAACTTGAGAAACTTTAATACTAACCAATCTAGTTAATGAATCATAGGCAAGTAGAAGATGTTACGTGTGTGCCTTGTATAAAAAAGTAACCAATATAAGAAAGCATAAGCTAATAGCTTAGAAAAGAAGAGGCATAAAGCAAATGTTGTCACTGTAGTAATCGCTATGCTTTCAAAAATCCAATGTATTTCAAATTGTTGCAAAAGGTCTTGTTTCATTTTATTCAACTTTCTCATAATTCTCCGCAATCACACTCTCCATATCCATCTCAATTTGGTAGCTTAAACCTGACATTTTCAAGAGTAACAACAAGACATAGAAACAACAAAATTCTCACTAGAATCCCTAAAAATTTAACACCATATATAAATGAGTCGAAAAGAAAGGAAAGCTTAAAGGATATAGTTATCAACGACATGAAATATTTTAATAAGAAAAATTTAGGGTTTATAATTTCAGAAAGTGGATTATTTTGAAAAAAAAAAAGATAGGTGACAGGTTATGGTTATGAATTATGAATATAGGTAAACGAGTTATGGGTTAATGGTTAATTTTAAAAAGTCCATATAGATGTTCATGTATCTACAGTATTGTTATGTAATGTCTAGATTTCAGGTTGAAAGTGACTCCTTTAGCTATATCAGGAAAAAAAAAATTAAACAAAACCAATGTTATAATATGAGTTTGTACAAAGATTAGTCACTAAAAAAACTTGAAATTGCAGAGTCCATCATCCCATATATTTTTAGTTAACTTTTTATCCAACCATGAAATATATAGTTTAAAAGTTTGCATAAGATTATTTATGTAGGAGTGACTTTGATTTGAGATTAAAATTTTAAATATTTTAAAAATATATATTCTTAAATGACATAATAAATCATAAAAATTAAATTGAAAAAATATACTTTATGACTCACTTTATACTTCCTCGCTTAAAATCAATCTTGTTGGATAGAAAAAAAATTCGATTAGTTTTTGATTGTACAACAACAAAAACGACAACAATCAATAAAAATTTCGCTGAGATGTAAAGTTTAAGAAGATTCAGTAGTACGCAGTCTTATTCCTAATATAGTAGTTTTTGTTGTATCGAGACTAATATTAATCTAACCTATTTTAAGAATAAAATATGATTAATTTACCAATCAACAAAACTATTTATTACAAATAACTTGCATTGGAACATATAAACATTGACTAATGTGATTAATATGTGAAAAAGATTCGTTGAGAAAGAGATTAGATACTTTGATAGGATTTTATGTTTTATTATCTTTATCCTACTATTATCTTACTTATTACACATCACACATTAACTTCCTCAAATCTTAATTGAAGATTAATGTTTTATTAATTTAAACTTATGTATTGAATATGTAACTTTGACTTTAACTCATTTAGTCCGAGAGAACACGGAGAAACTCTTAAGTTGACCGCTGCACCAGTGACGCCCACAATGGTGGAAGTAAGGGCATTTTCTTAAAAGGGTACGTGTGAAATTTGAAAGGAAAAGTAAATTTGAGTCTAAATTTAAGAGAGAACATAGTAGTGGAAAAGAGAGGTATGGTGATAGAAATGTGTAGCAACTATTGTTTCGTTTTCAAAATTTTAAAGCCCTATTTGATTGAGGGGTTAGTAATGAAACGAAATAGAACGTAATACTCTTCTATCATTTGATTAAGAGCTTTATAATAGAATGGAACGGAATAAGATAGAAGCGGAAGGTTTTATATTACGTTCCATTTCATCATAAATAATGAAAATAAAAAACTTCCGATTCTAAAGGTTTAGGATAGAACTTAAAACTAATAAATACATACTACTTAATATACCCTCAATAATTTTTCTTAATATCAATTATTTCTTCTAACCCTTAGAACGTAAACTAATAAATACATACTACCTAATATACCCTCAATAATTTCTCTTAATATCAATTATTTCTTTTAATCCTAACCCCTTTTTTTCGAACTCATTTATTACGGACCACAAAAATTGTATACAATTAATAATATTTTATATTATTTCTCCTTACCCTAATAATAATATTTTTATATTATTAATAATAAATTGTATATAATTAATAATAAAATAAAAATGTAATAAAATTTTTATTAATGAAAAATAGAAAATATATAAAAATTGTTCTTTAGTTGTTTGTATAAATTTACATATTAATAAAAATATAAATAAATTATTTTAAAATATAAATTACATATAATAGAATAAAATAAAATATATTAAATAATTAATAATAATTTTATACAACTCATAATAAAATAATAAAACTTTTATTAAAAATTTTATTATTTTAAAATAGAAAATATATAAAAAATTATTCTTTAATTATTTGTATATATTTCTATATAAATAAATATAAATAAATTATTTTTAAATATGAATCACATATAATAGAATAAAATGAAATATAATAAAATAAATAAATAAATAATATTATTATATAATTAATAATAAATTGTATATAATTTATAATAAAATAATAAAACTTTTATTAAAGTTTTTATTATTTTAAAATAAAAAATATATAAAAATTATTTGTCATGGTTGTGACTTGAACCGTGACTTTTTAATTGGACATAATTTCTGTTTTAAAATTATATCATTAAATTCCTGAAACGACCATTTTAATATCAGGGGTATAATAGTAATTTATCATACATTACATCCTATTCCATCCATCTTCCAAACAAAATTTTACTACATTACATTATGAACCCTTCCATCATTCCCAAACAACTTTTGACTATATTACATTCCATTCCATTATAAACTGTTCTATTCTGTTTCATTCTATTCCATTAATTAACATTCAACCAAACAGGCCTTAAATGCTCATAAACTTGGATGACAAATTGACAGTTAGACTAAAATTCATGATCTTTAAGTATAATTTTAGAAACTTTCATATCAGAATTAGACCTAACATACTGATATGCTACCAATATATCACTTGTAAACATTTGTCTAAGTTCCTTCTTCATCAGAACAAAAAATTTAAATAATAAAAAATTAGTTGTAAATCTTATAAAAGCATGATGACACAAATTTCTACTATTGGTGAAACCCTTTATGATCAAATTTAAGATCCATGCATGATTATATATGAACTTGTTCATTTTCTCTTACTTTTTGCACAATTTCATCAATGATAAGAAAGTATCTAGGATTCCCTTATTTTTTAACATCAGGTCAATACAATATGTAACACAATGAGTCCAATAAAAAGATTTATACCTAATTTGTAACTTTTTTTCCAGCTGCTTTATAAGTAGATTAATTATCAATGATGAATTATACAATGTTTTCAGTTCCATGATATGAATGTAATTTTCATATATTTGCATCCTATTTGCATTTGATTTTTGCTTAAATTTGCTTAATAAGGCCCGAACTTATGTGTTTTGTATAAATTTTGGTTGTAGATCCTTCGTGTGAGAGAATTAGATCAAAAGGAACTCAAACTTGGAGATTTACGCCCAAACTAACCAGACAATCATAACCGTGGCCCAGAGCAGGCCAAGTAGCTGTGACTGCGACTACACACATACATACACTTAGCATTTCCTTGAAGGAAACGACCACAACATTCTATTCAAACCCCAAGATTTATGGCAATTTATTGGTCCATTTGGAGCTCTAAATATCAAAGAAGATTTCTATGGACAAATTTCAAAAGAAGAAATTACTAAGATAGGAAAAAAATAATAGCTAAAAAGGACAGGGATTTTAAGTCAAGTGTGAAAATTGGCCTTATAAGTAGGGTTAGCTTAAGAACCATATAAAGAATAAGATAGAAAGAGAAAGGGACCTGACATTTCATCTTTCATCTATTATTTTTAGAAGGAACCACAAAGGAAGAAATAAGCTTAAGAGGAAGATTCAAACAGTTGTCCTTTTGTTCTTTTCTTTTCTTTAATGTTTCTTAAGAATCTTGTGCTATGTGAGTAGTTTCATTAGGATTGTAAAAGAAATTAGGTTTGATCAACCTAATGCACTTCAAGTAACAAATGATCTTAAGAAAGTAATTAGTTAGAAGTTAAAAATATTATGTAGTAGAGATTAAATGGTGGCTAGAGGTAGAAACCATGGTCTTTGAGGTAATTAGTTTAAAACTCTAATTAGAGGGGTTGATTGAATGTAATGATCAGTTAACACATTAAAGATAGGTGCTGGGATTAGTTACGGTAGACCATTAGTATCCTGAGACAGTGTTAGTGATAGAATAACAACCTCCACAAAGGTTAGTCAAGAGAATTTAATCAAATGGGATTAAGAAATCATGCCACTTACATGCCTATTCCATAATCAATCTAACCAAACAACCCAACATTCATCACTTTACGTGGTTGAATCATACCATTTCTTTAGTATGTCACATTTTTAGTATTTTAACATTAGCGTCCTTAGTAATCATAATTAACTTCATTTGTATTCTAAAATCAACCTTTTTATTTTACACCAATTCATTAGTAGATTCATACAATAACACTTGATTAATTCTAGTAACACCCAATCTTTGTGGGAACGATCCTTGGAATTCTCCTTGGTTTATAATTACTTAGACTTGTGCACTTACCAGCAAATAAGTTTTTGACACAGTTGTCGGGAACTTTTGCCTAATAGCATGAATAAAATAATTGAGTGCTTTAGTTTGTTTTATTTATTTCATTTTGTGTGTTTGACTGTTGTTTTTTGTTTTGTTTGATTTTATTATCCTATAAATTTGTTATTTCATTCCTTTGTGCTTATTTACTGTGTATAGTTTATTCACTTATTTTTCTTTTATTTTCATTTTCTAAGTTGCATGACAAGGAGCTCCATTTTCAAGGTCACATCACCATTATCCAATCCTGAAAATTTTTTAAAGAAGAATAGGGAAAAGGATGGCCCCTTTTACATGAGAAGCTAACAAAATTTCTCAATCTTGAGAAAGGTTCTTTGGACTTAAACGATGAAGAAGTTAAATTATTCCTTTGCAAAATGGCAAACAAAGAAGAGTAAAGGAGAACTACTATGGATTAAACTTGCACTCAACTAATGAGTGTAAATTCAACCATTGTTAAACTAGCGATAATAACTTAACATTTCACTACTCCACCACAAATCATCTCAATGATACAGACTTAAATGCAATTCTTAGGGCAAGAGTTATGAAGTCTCAAGTGCTCATTTGTAGGGTTCCTCAACTTATGTGACACCATTAAGCTCGATGGAGTCCCAGATGATGAGGTGCATTTACTTATATTTCTATTTTCCCTTAATGGAGATGCAAAAGTTTGGTTAAAGGATTTACCAGTTGATTCCATTACAACGTAGAACTAAATGGTTGAGAAATTTTATAAGAACTACTTTCCACAAGCAACACAACAAAGTTGAGAAGTGATATCTCCAAGTTTTTCCAGTAAGACAATGAGACCTTATACGATGTATGAGGGAGGTTCAAGGACTTGCTTAGGAAGTGTCTTTAACATGGCTTTCGATTATGGTTACAAAGTGAGACATTTTATAATGTGTCTCAATCCCACTACAAGGAAATATTTTGATGCAACCACCAATGGTTCAAGATACAAGAAGAGTCTCGATGAATTCTTTGAGTTAATAGAGGAAATGTCAATAAACAATTATCAATAGTCAGAAAGGGAGAATCCAAAAGGGCCTCTGGGTGTGCATAGTGTGGATCAAATTACAACTTTCTTAGCTCAATTGGAAAAGCTCACTAAGAAAGTGGACTCCATTTTGTAAGCAAAACCAATGTAAGTGATGATATGTAAATTCTGCGTTGGTGGTGTATATGTAAATGAGGAATGCTGAGTGGACAACCTCTTTGCTCAACTTAGTCATGGTAGTGCCTCATCCTCCTCTTCAAAACAAGTTGATTATGTAAACAATTTTAATAAGTAACCATAACATAATCCTTTCTCCAACACATATAACTCGAGGTTGTGAAATCACCCTAACTTTTCTTAGCACAATTAAGATGGACCAAGATCACCTCCTCCTGGTTTCCAACAATAACCCCAAGCAAGGGAAGAAAGAATTGTGAGTGATGTAGAGAGCTTAGAAAGTTCATGGAAACTATGGAGGAAAGGATTCAAAATCAAGATGCCATTTTTAGGAGTTTTGATTCATCACTTGGGTCACTTGCTAAGCTACTTTTGGAGAGGCCATAAGGGAAACTCCTAAGTAACATAGAAACCAACCCAAGGTCTAAAGAAGGATAAAGAGAAAGAGACAATTATAATTCAAGATGAAGTGGTTGCGAAAGACAAAGAGAAAAAATCTAAGGTTCAATAAGAGGAAAATGAGGTTAAGGGCGATAAATCAATGGTGAGGGGATACAAGCCAACTACCCTTGCACAAAAAGCTTAAGCGCCAAATCTTTGATAAAAAATTTGGTAAGTTCCTTGCACTATTTTATCAAATTCATATAAATTTAACTTTTGTTAAAGTTTTATCATAGATGCCATAATATGTTAAGTTCTTTAAAGAGTTGGTTAACAATAAGAAGCATTTAAGTGAGATGGAAGCGGTGGAATTTGTTGAGGAATGTGCAGACATTTAAGGGGCATTGCTATAAAAACAAAGATCCAGGGAGTTTCTATATTTTTTGCTTTATTGATGGCATTTTTTATAGTAGAGCTTTAGCTAATTTGGGTGTTAACATTAACTTGATGTTTTATTCTTTGTTTGAAAAGCTAAGTGGTGATGTGAATCTTAAACCTACTAGAACGTCTCTTTAATTAGTCGATAGGTCAATTAAACATCCTAGGATTTTTTAGGATGTTTTGGTTAAAGTGCATGAATACATGTTTCCCTTTGATTTCGGGGTAGTTGATATAAATAAAGATTTTGATTCCTCCTTAATATTAGGTCGACCTTTTCTTACAAGTCAACTTAGTCTTAGGGTTGGTGATAATGAAGTCGTATTTAAATTGACATAAGCCATGAAAATCCTATTAAGAGTGATGATGCTAATATTATTGAACTAATCGATGAAATGTTGTATGACTCTTTACAGGAGAATTTGGGAAAAGATGTTTTGGGGAGAGCCTTAACTCCTGGGATGGAAGGCGAAACCAATGATAAGGAGGTGATAGCTCAAATATTCTATCTTAAAGAGCTAACCATTTATCATAAACCAAAGATAAGAGCACTTAAATATTTAGATTGACCATCTAACCTGCCAATGAAGTCAAACATTAAAGAAACATCAAAGTTAGAGCTCAGACAACTCCCACCTTCACTAACTTATGCTTTCTTAGGTGAAAACTCCACACTTTCAGTTATTATTATGACGGATTTGATTAAGACAAAAAGGAAATGTTACTTGAGGTGTTAAGGGAATACAAAGGCGTTTTGGGTTGGAAGATGGCAAACATAAAGGGTATTATCCCCTCGTTTTGGACTAACAAGATACCCCTTAAGGAAGAACATAAACTGATAGTGCAACCAAAAAGATGCTTGAACCTAAATATGAAGAAGGTAATGAAAGACGAAGTCATTAAATTATTAGATGCAGGTATTATTTATCTAATTTTTGATAGTTCTTGGGTAAGCCCATTTTAGGTGGTCCCAAAGAAAGGAGGGATGACAGTGGTGCTAATGAAAAAAAAGCTTATTCCTAGTTGCACAATCACTAGATGGAGAGTGTGTATAAACTATATAAGGTTGAATGACACAACTAGGAAGGACAATTTTCCATTGTCATTTATTGACCAAATGTTATAGTGGCTTATGGGAATTGCTTACTACCGTTTCTTTGAAGGGTATTTAAGCTATTTATAAATTTTAGTTGCACCTGAAGACCAACAGAAGACAACTTTTACGTGCCAATATGTATATTTGCTTACAAGAAGATGGCATTTGGAATATGCAATGCTCCTGCAACACTCCAAAGTTGCATAATTGCCATTTTTATGATGTAGTAGATGATTGCATGAAGGTTTTTATGAATGACTTCTTTATCTTTGGTGACTTCTATGATCATTTTTTGGAAATTTAAAGAAGGTACTCAAGTGGTGCATCGAGACGAACTTAGTATTGAATTAGGAAAACTGTCATTTTATAGTGAATGAAGGTATAGTCTTAGGGCATAAAATCTCAAAAAAGGGATTGAAGTTAATCCAAGGTATAAATTATTGAGTAGTTGCCACCTCCCTCTTCGGTAAAGGATATAAGCAATTTTTTTGGGACATGCAGGCTTTTATAAGTGGTTCATTAAGGATTTCTCGAAAATTGCTAACCTACTGACCAACCTCCTCTAAAAAGATGTGGAATTTAACTTTAATGGAGAATATTTGGAGGCTTTCAAACTTTGAGGGAAAAGTTAATGTCAACGCCTACCTTGGATGATTCGAATTGAGACTTGCCTATGAGATAATGAGCGATGCAAGTGATTATACAATAGGAGTGGTTTTAAAGCAAAGGAGAGGTAAACATTTTTAGCCTATTTACTACACTAGTAAGACACTAAATGAGATACAACAAAATAACAAAACAAATAGAAAAGAGTTGCTATCAGTAGTATTCATTTTTTGCTAATAAT
>JANZXP010000002.1:4329510-4340961 GCA_027576715.1 Erythroxylum flavicans
ATTCCTTTTTTGCTACTAATTCATCTTTTTCAAATCATTCCATATTGAAGTACTTGTTGACAAAAGAAGAAGTAAAGCTGAGATTGATTCAATAAGTGCTTTTACTTTAAGAGTTCGACTTTAAAATAAGGTATAAAAGGGGTGGAGAATCTAACAGCAAACCATCTTTTTCGCTTGGATAACCTTCAATTGGAAAGCTTAGATGAGGAAATTAATGACACTTTTCTAGATGAACACTTAATAGTGGTTGAGATAACCTCTAGCACACATTGGTTTGTCGATTTTGTTAACTATTAGGCAGCTGACATTTTCCCACATGATTTGACATGTCATCAATGGAAAAATTTTGTTTCATGATTTAAAAAACTATTTTATTCAAAGTGTGTGCAAACCAAATGATAAGGCAGTAGGTCGTATAGTATAAACAAATATCAATCTTTAAGCATTGTCATTCAAGGGAAGTAGGTGGACAATTTGGAACACCAAAGACAGTGACAAAATCTCTCCAATACAACTTCTATTGGCTAGCACTTGTTAAGGATGCCCTTGACTTTGTGGTAAGGTGTGATAGGTGTCAAAGTTTTAAGTAATATCTCCTATAAACATAATCTTCCCTTGAACAACATAATTATGTGTAAATTGTTTGATGGTTAGGGGATTGATTTCATGGGACTATTTGGTAATAAGGGCATTTTAGTTGGTGTTGATTATGTTTCCAGATGGGTTTAGTTAATGGTAACCCCAACTAATGATTCTCGGGTGGTAGTTAAGTTCTTGAAAAAGATTTTTACTAAAATTGGCAAACTTAGAGTTATTATTTGTGATTAAGGTTCATATTTTTATAATGATCAGCTTTATAAGTTCTTGAACAAATATGAGGTTAATCATAAAATGAGTTTTACTTTCCACCCTTAAAATTAGTGGGCAAATTGAGATTTCAAACAAGAAATTAGAAAGGATTCTTGAAAAATATTGAATCTAATAAGAAAACTTGGTTATAGGTCCTTTGTGTGAGAGAGAATTAGATTAAGAGGAGCTCAACTTAGAGAATTAAGCCTAAGCCAACTAGGCAATCATAGTCGCAACCCAGAGCAGGCCAAACGATCACAGTTGTAACTACCCATATACATCCACTTAGCATTTTAGCCTCAAGGTGTGGCTACCAGTCCTAGTTGCGTTCTTCAAGGCAACTACGTGCAACATTTTGGCCACAGGATGCGATCTAAAGCAGGAGAGAGAGAAGGTCAATATTAGAGGTAGCTGATTGGTTCATTTGGAGCACCAAACAACAAAAAAGATTTGTGGGGATCAATTTCAAAGGAACAGATTACTAAAATAGGAAAGAAATACTACGTAAAAAGGTAGGTTTTAGGCTAAATGTGGAAACTAGCCATGTAACTAGGTTAACTTGAGGACTATATAAAGAATAAGATAGAAAGAGAAAGGGACCTGATACTTTCATCATTTATCCATCATTTTTTGAAGGAACCACAAAGGAGGAAATAAGCTTAAGAGGAAGGTTAAAATGATTATGTCCTTTTGTTCTTTTCTTTTCTTTAATGTTTCTTAAGAATCTTGTGTTGAGTGACTAGTTTTATTAGGGTTATTTGGTTAGGAAAGTTATGGATAAGCTTGTTTAAGTGTGTGTTATTGATTGATACTTTATAACTTTCGATTATCACTGTATTTAATTTTAAATTTAATGGGAATTAGGTTTGAACAACCTAATACACATAGAGTAACTAGTGATCTTGAGAAAGTAATTAGCTAGAAGCTAACGAGATTGAGTAATGGAGATTATACGATGGCTAGAAGAAGAAACTATGGTCTCAAAGGTAATTAAGTCAAAAATCTAATTGGAGGGATTAACTGAACGAATGTGTCACAACATACGTTAGAGATATATGTTAGGATCAATGTCTTAAAAATCGGATCAGACATCAAAACGATCAAGAAAAGATTTAAGGTTTAAAGGTTCAAACAGTATTAAACCGCTATAAAAACCAGTATATAATAAATAAGAAGTAAACTTATAAGAATAAGTAAAAATATAGTATAAAATAAAATACTTTATTAAAATAAAAAATGTACTTAATAATGTCTATTAATATATAATGAACTAATAATAAATCTAATAACCTGAACTAAGATTGAATCTAATATAAATTTAAAATAATAATAAAATAAAATTGTATTTATATATTATCATTTATTTAAGGACTCACAAAAGTTGAAGTATATTTAAAGAAAATCAGTAAAAAGGACTCTTAGTTTATTCTAACCTTTTTTTAATGTCCTTTAAACACACTTCTTTATAGTTTAAATATTATATTTTAACACATTCTTAAATTATCTTAACCAAAATTACCTATATATATTAATTAACAATTCAATTTATTAAATTAATTCATGATGAAAATAGTAATTAGCTTTTAAAAATAATAATTTGAAAATTTTTAATTGAAGGAAAAAGAGATAAATAAAGAACCTAAATTTTGATAAATATAATTTATTAGTGAAATAAAATAAATAAAAACAAGAAATCAATTTTTTAACAATAATAATTTAAAATAAAAATTTTAATTAAAACATAAAGAGATAAATATAGAATATAAATTTTAAAAAATAATTTATTAATTAAATCGTGTGAGAAAATTAAAAAGAAAAGAAAAATCATTTAAAAGTAAAAAAATTTCTTAACTTTCGTGCAATAACAACTTATTAATGATAGGTTAATGCATTCTATAACGACAAAAGTAGTCCTAGAGACTAAAGACAATAGAAGCAAACTAGCCATACTTTTTGCAAAACAAGCTTATACTACAACAATTTATAATAGGTATGCTGTAACTTTTCATTCTCTCAAAATGACACAAAAGGCAAGACAAGGAGGTATATAGGTTAGTGTACAAGAGGCGACTTAACTTGGAGAGGAAGAAACTTACTATTGAGGCGTACATTTGAGAAAATTTCAAAATTTATTAGCCACTTTTTTTCTTAAGAATCGGTTTTTAAAGAGAATCGGTAAAAAATCAACCGATTTTTCTCATAAGGGTTATAAAAACAAATCGGACTAAAAATCAGGCTACACTGTATTTATTTCAAGCAAGCCGGTTGGTCCGGTCTAGTTTTAAAATTATTGATTACGATAGCTACAATAGGTCGTCAGTATCTTGAGAAAGCACTAATGATATGATAACAACCTCCACCTAGGTTAGTCAAGAGAATATGATCAAATGGTATTAAGAAATCATGTCACTTACATGCCCATTCCATAATCAGCCTAACTAGGTGATAGTTATGCATTAATGTGTATTTTCTAAGTATCATGGCATGTGTTTCCTGCATAATAGGTTATTATTGTTGTGATGGTGCCATAAGTTTAGTTTGCTTATATACACAAATGAAAAGTAGTCATGATTGTGTAGTAGCTTGACATTTGAGTGGCCAAACTTTGAGAGATTGCATGTTTTAATCCTTGTGAAAATGAGGTGATGGAATTGATTGGTTGTGTTTGATTTTACTTGAGGACAAGCAAAGATTTAAGTGCGGCGAAGTTGATAGTTGTGCAATAGTGTGTGTTTTTCTAAGTATCTGGTATGTGTTTCTTGCATAAAAGGTTATTATTGTTGTGTTCTAGGACTTATTTTGTATATTTTTGTTTAGTTTGATCTTCATGGTTGTTCTTTTATGTTTGATGTTGATTTAGGGTAAGAATTGATCATTTTGACGTAGAAATAGAGGGTGGTCACTTTTATGATTGAGCTAGTGACTAAGAGAGGAGAAAAGAAGTGGAGGAGCTGTAGAACAAGAACCCACGATCTTAGGATTCATGCTAATGCCCACAATCGTGGGATCCCTAGCCCAAATAGACATGTGGGTTTCATTTATTTTTAGGTTTTTGTGACTATATAAGGATATAATCCCTTAGGGCTGAGGAGGGCATCGTGAAAGCTTGCCTCCTTGAGCTAAAAACTAGATTTAGAGCTTAGAGAGAGGTAGAAAATCAAGATTTCCATTCTAAATTGGGCAAAGAGCACACCAATGCCAGATTTTCCATATTCGGGAAAAGAAGAGGAGGAGTTTGCTTCATCTAATCCTATTTCATTTTTTTTCTTCTAGCGTCTTTATTATGGATTGTTTGATTGTTGGGGATGTTAATGACATTACGAGTGGCTGAGTTATTTGTGGAGATTACTTTTGAACTACTTGTTGAACTCCTATTTTGTTGATTTGAATAAATGATGCTTTTGATGAATGTTGAACTTATACCTTGCAATATATTGAGAAATTGAGTTGGGTAAACTGTGTAGAGTTGTATAATGAGAATTGACACTCTATAGACCTACATTCATCAAGTTAATTGATTAGTTAGAGAGAGATCTTGGCTAATTAGTTCATTACCCATAAGAAAACTTCATAACTAGTTGAATTGCTTGACTGATTTTGTAGATTGAGAGATTGCCTAATCATCTCCATTTAATTTGGCCAGGGAAAATTAATGACACCTTGAGAGAGGGTAGTTAATACATTAGGACATCTTAGGTAAGGCACAATTTAATTAACAAGATAGGAGGGAGATAAAATAGGAAAAAAGTAATCTCTAATTGTTAAATCTTGAATTCCAAGTTTCTGCACTTTTGCTTTATCATTTGTTCGTTGTTAGTTGTTTGATTTAGCTTAATTTTTCAGTTTATATTCATTAAAATTGGTTCTTAAACAAAGAGCAACCTGAATTTAGTGGTGCCTAAGCACAATCCTTATGGGATCGATATATGCTTTTATTACAAGTTACGACCCGTATACTTATAGTTTTGAGCGTAAAACTAGTAGTTGTTTCGCAATCAACACTAGGCAACCCAACATTCATCACTATTTAATTACTTTCACTTTATATAGTTTCATCGCACCATTTCTGTAAAATATCACAATTGTAGTATTATAACATTAGTTTTGTTAGTATTTGTAATTAACTTCATTTATATTCTAATATCAACCCTTTTATTTTACACCAATTCATTAGTAGATTTGTACAATAACACTTGATTAATTCTAGCACTATCTAATCCTCGTGGAAATGATCCTTGAAATTCTCTATTGTTTATAACTACTTCGATCCATGTACTTAGGAGTGAACAAGTCAAATTCATTTACAACTTTATTAAATATCTAAAACAAAGTATTAACATTTCTAATAAGGTGAGACGCATCAATTAACTTCAAAGACATTGTCCTTTTAACATAATAAACTAAAAAATTGATAATAAATTCATGTCTTTTATTTTTCCAACCATCACACATAATTGAACATTTAAAAGTTCTCTAAATCATTATTTTTTATTTGAATAGCTTTTTATTTTAAGAAAAGAGATGCTCATAAGATTACCTTTTAGTCATCAACTGAAGAAGCTTCATATCTTGTACCGTAAGAGGCAATAACATTCAACATATGCTAGTGATAATGAAACTAAGCAACATTGAATAATGCATCTACATCGTACAATCATCTAGTCATTGTCATGTTCACATTATGAGCTACTTATTTAGATTATAAGGCACTACAAATTTAAGATTGAGCTCTAGGAGTTGCTTGTGCTAAAAAAAATTAGACAACTATCTTCTTCTCCCTTTACATTAGGTGTAATAATCCCTTCTTATTCAGCATGAATACCACCTTTAACATCCCTAGACCATTGCAAAAAGAAATTCCACTTTTAATTTTATAGTTCAATCTTCTTTCTTATGCAGATACTATTTAAGTAAAATTTTCATTTATCATTTCTTGTAAAAACTAATTGCTTATAAAGTTTCATATCACTTTTGATCCTAGCTAAATGTGTCTTTACTATGAAGATTCTCCCAAATTTTTAATTATTGTTATAATATAAATAAATAGTATAGTTTTTCATACTTGGAACTAATTTAACATGAACCCAAATTTAATCATTGAATCATCTCAAACCTAAAGATTATGAATTATCGAGAGTACTTGATTTTTTTTATTTGTAAAAATAAATAAAAATATATATCAATTTACATATGTCAAAAATCAAAATGATTGTGTATAAAAGTAAATTTACTCAAAATGTGCTAACCATAGTTGATAAATCTAAATTTTTTCATTGACATGTTTATTAACCTATAACGAGCCAACTACACCTAATAGATGAAGCAATATTATCTTATTTTAAAACCTTGTGATATATTTTAGTTGGTTTGAAAACAAACTATAACACATTGGTCTGACTTGTTTTTTTTCTTTTATACATGCGTACACATCAATCATATGGTATATAAAAACTCAAAATCATAAAAACTATATACTCATCTACGATTATCTTCTAAGATTTAGACAATTAAATATTAGCAAGGGAAATATTCGACGAATTTGTAAATATTGTGAATATGAAACTAAACAAAAAGAGCATTAAAAAAACCTAATTAAGTAGCACTTAATTAATTATTCATAATACACTCCAATTATGTAATAAAACCATAATATTAAATGCATATTAGGATTCAATCTAAATCATTCAATTCAAAGCTATATAATAAAATCATGTCAACGATTAAAGTTCTTTTACTGCCAAGTAACTATAGCTAAGCACTAAACAAGTAAGCTCTCAAACCCGCGCTTCAGGTGGATTTTTAACAGGTCTTTCTGTTGAACTAAGTAATTAAGCTGTAAGGCGTAAGCAGCAAGCTCAAGCTTTAGCGCTGGCGAGTGGACTATTGGATTCACTGGACTAGCGACGGATTTGAGTTCTAGGAGGCGGGAGCTAGGACACCGGCAAGGGAGGAGCTACATGCGACTGCGACGGACGAAACTGGAACTGGGAGCAGTTGCGAACGTGTTTGTAATGACGGATGGGGAACTGCTTGTCTGCTTTGAGACAGGGAGCTGGGGTAACGTGCAGGAGCTAGAGACTAGAAGGAGCGGACGGGATCTGGAGAGTGGCACCTGTTTGTGAGACGGAGAGAGTGAGTGTGACAGAGAGAAGAGTAGGAGAGTTTGTGATTTTTTAATTTTAATCCTCAAAATCTTCAAATTTACAAATTGGTCTGATATTAGATAAAAATTAGGAATACTTACCGGCAAAGTCTTTTTAAAATGTAAAAGATTATGGTACCGTTTCCGGGATGTTATTGTAATTTCAACACTATTTTAAAATTAATTTATATAAAATTTTAAAAAATTAATTATTCATTTACTCTTCTTTTTAGAGTTTCGACCGCAACCGATAGCCAATCATATAGTGGAAGAACCATTTTTGACAGCCAAATCTCGTCAAAGTAACTAAACGGAAAAGACAAAAGGGACTTCCTTTTTGTGCTCCTCACTGCGTTTCTTTTACCACTGAAATCGCTTGCTCCCACACACATATGCAATCGTCCAGAGGATGCATCGAGCATAGCCGCTTCTGTTTCTGTAAAAATTAAAAAAACCAATTCGCGTCCCACAAATCGGTTAGTGCCCGTTAAAATTTTGTTCCCTTGTGATATCAACAACGATGATATTCTTGGTTTAGTTTTAAAGTGATTAGAAAGTGGGATTTTGCTTACCTAGACGGAAATGATCGAATGTGGTTCTTCAAAATTTTTGTATGTTTTAAAGTTGCGGTCTTTAAAGGAAAAATTGATTGATTGCTGAAATTTCGATATATAAGAGTTTGCAACATGTTCCAGATGTGAGTTTGACAATGTTGATTAAGGTTATGACGTTTGATGAGTTGCTTGCCGGAAACCCTTTTTCTTGGCATCTTTGTGAAGTGAAATGATGCATAGCCTGCACTCGATCGCTAACTAGTTTCACAGTGAATGTTAACAGATGGTATTGGGAATCATTGAAACGAAAGAACTTAGTACTCTTATTGTAGCATAGAATGCTTCAGTTTGCTACAGTTTGATTAACTGATAATGATATTGATGATGTAGTTGATTTATCTGCCTCTTCAAACTAGATTATTGACATGAAAAGAAAAGCTACGGAAGGTAAATGCTGTGCACAGATTGAAAGTTATAATAGTGATAAAGGTGCGAGTATGGTTGCATCCGAGAATGTGGGAGGGAGTCCCATGCCTGGGGATTTAATATGGATCAAGCATTCTGGTGAATCATGGTGGCCCGCTGTGGTATGTGTGGCATTGTATATTTGGTGGTTTTATGCACCATTTACCAAAAAAGGATTTTCTTTGTGGTATTTTCTTCATGCCACCAAATTAAATTTTGTTTTATAAGTACTGACAAAGCATTTAATTATCTGTTCTTTTGGAAGGTTGTCAATGAGGATGCTGTGAGCAGAACTAGTAGACCTCGTACTAGATCAATAGGGGATGTTCTTGTTAGGATTTATGGAAGCTGTCAACAGTCGGTGCTTTTCCGATCTTAAGTTTATGCTCTTGCTACTTTAACTTATAGTGATTAATTTGTTTTGTATTTCTGTTGCAGTTTATATGTGGATCCTTCCAAATTTCGTTCGGAGTTCCAGAGTGTATGTGCTCATTTGTGATACATGCTTCGAGTTATGTTACACTTTAAATATTTCAGCTTCTTTTTCATTTTGATTTGGCCTGATTTATTACCTTTGAAATCTTAGATGCTCAAGGAGAATAATGGTTGTTCTCGTAAAATACTTCTGAAATCTCTGGATCAGGTATATTTCAGTTTTTCCTTTCATTTGGGCTACCCTTTTAAGATTACTGTAACTCTTGTGTCTTGCATTGCCCACTCTTTGCCAGCTCCAAGATTGAATTGGATCTTAGGTTCTTGGTCACTCATAATCTATTGAATCTGCTTTATATTAATGATTCTCCACTCAAAAGTAAATGATTTGTGTTAATTATTGTTCCTATTGAATTTAGGTTCTTGCTCACCCAAAATCTAGCCAATCAAGGAGGCAGCAATCCAAGTCGAAAGGTAAACAGTTTACTTCTTTACTTGGTGGCTGTTGATCTGATTCTCTGTTCTTTTTATTTATTATCAGTTAGGAGTGTATTATGACCATATTTTGCTCTCTTTTTGGAATTCACCTGTAGGTGGGCTTTAAGTGTCACTTCAGATGATCAGATGTAAATACTGGATAACATTAGAGAAAGAAGAATCATATCCTTTTGTTCTCTCTTATGATAGGTCCACTAATAAGTTCACTTTATGTTGTAGCTAATGAGTAAAACTTGACACGGATATTGAGTCCAGTGTATTAGTTTGGTGGATGAACTTTAGTTGGTGCTTAATATTTAATCATTTTCTCGATTTTTGACTTTCTGATGAATGACATTATTATATCCATTGAAGTTGATATTCTAGAAAAAAAAATGTTAAAAGAGTATTTTCAGTTGTTTGTTCCATTTTTAAATCATGTGCTAATTGAAATTTCTGTGCTCTGAATCCATCCATTCAGGAACATCGAGTGCAATGGTCAATGCTTCAGAAGAGAAGTCGAATCAAAATGGGATCAACCAGGAGAGAAAATTGAATCACGTATATTTGATTGTAAATTGAACTATTTTCTTTGATGTTGTTGCCTTGAATGCTTTTGTTGGCTTGTTTATGAATGTGATGACGAAAGACACGAAACTAATTGCAGAAGAGCAACAGCTCAGAAGATGCTGCATGCAATGCGCGTGCCAAGAGAGCTAAAGCCAAACACTCTAAACAGTTTACCCTGGAAAAACATAATCTGAAATGCCGAAATATTGATGAAGGAGATAAAACCATGACACCTCTACGAGATGAGGTGCCAAAAGAAGACCCTCTTCAAACTCCAAAATCTGTGAGTTATTATCTTAGACCTGCTCACGAACCATATTCATTCTGCTTTTAGCCATCAAATTGATTCATCAATTAATATATCGTTCTTAGGGAGGAAGTTCATTTGCAAGATCAAAAGAACCGAGTGCAAGAAGAAGGAAAGTGATGCAAACTCTTGGCCTAGTTGCTCCTTCCGGATCTCCATTTGGCAAAGATGGGTGCATGTTCTCTGAATCTCTACTGTAGTGATCATAAATGCCCAAGAACTTATTGTAAACTAGCATGCTCTTATCCTTTTGTGTTGCGGGCTGGAGATAAAAGAATCTTCATGATGTACTGAAAGAAATTGTGTAACCTTTAACTTTTACAGGCCAAAGGGGGTACTAGTACACTGAACAGCGTCATAAAAGCAGATGGCAACAGGAGTTTCATACTTTTGGGCAATATTTGAGAACAGCTTTAGGCCTGAGAGCTTACATTTTACCTTTGCTTTAAGTGAGGAACCTCCCTTTTGCTGCTTACTGGAGTCTTCCTTTTGCCGCTTACTCTAGTCTACTTCGTCTTTTCGTTTCTCTTCCGTGTTGCCCCTTTAATCTTTAATCTGTTTTCGATTCTTGTTCGTACAATAAACAGACAAATGCAGACATTGGTTCACATGATTCGATCAAAATTTCATATCCTGCATATCATTGTGTCTCGATGTAGTTAACTTTCCAGCAATCATTAGACATGATGACAACGTTAATGAATAGGATTAAGGACAAACTAAGCACAGGAGCTCTTAGTTTGATCGTAACACTTACTTCTTAAAGCAAGCCCTTGTCATGCTCCCCATATTCGAAAACCTTATTTACTGATAGGTGATGCTTTAGAGATTGTATTATTGACATGTGAAAAGAGAGACAATCGGAGCAAGCTCCCCTTGTTCCTACCAACATAAGTTTTAATAGGCTTAGGTTGCTTAGGTAATATAGGCTGATCAATAGGAGAGGTACTAACAGTTCCCTCCACCTTAATGGGTACCTTGTCCTCAATGTGGGTAAAAGGAAACTACCCTTTAATGAATTCTGCATTCTCCCAACATTGCTGAATATTTCTTCCTTTGGACTTGGTGACGTGTGAGGCAAGGATTGCCTCAGGTTTAACCAACTCCGAGGTGTCAATCTCTTAACTCTTGATGAAGATTGTGCTTAATAGGATAATCACTCACTGCCCTCTTTAGCTAGGAAACGTGAAAAACAGAATATATTTTGGATGTAGGTGGTAGCAGTAGTTTATAAGCAACCTGTCCCACCTTACCAATGATTCGAAAAGGACCGTAATATCTTACAGAAAGCTTGGGACATATGAGCTTTGCAATGGTAATCTATCTATGTGGTCTTAGTTTAACAAAGACCAGGTCTCCCTCCTGAAACTTCACCTCCTTTTTATGAACATTTGTAAATTTCTTCATCATAAATTGTGCACAAAGTAGGTTGTGTTTGAATTGGCGTAAAACTTCATCTCTATGTACCAAAGCTAACGCCATTGATTCCACTAGAGTTTTTCCTTGAAAGAAGTGCAGTAAGGTTGGTGGAAGGCGATCATAGACGACTTCGAAAGGAGTCCTCCCATCATCTTTATCATCATCATCATCATCATTCAGTTTGAAATCCCGCAATGAAGCGGAGTCTAAGTAGATCTGATAGTATGCAGCCTTAC
>JANZXP010000002.1:4341061-4356828 GCA_027576715.1 Erythroxylum flavicans
GGAGACAGGGACGATGTCTTTTGTCCTTCGATTTTCGAAGGGACAAAATTTTGTGTCCCTGTCCACCGGAGACGGGGAACAAAAACTGCAGGGACAGTAACCAAACAATCAAGAGGCACAGGATTAAGTTGTTTTGTCAATTATCCCCACTCACGAGGACAGTAACCAAACACGGCGTTAGTGCCTCGTTCCTCTTTTTGTCGCCCCGAAACTTCTGTTAAAGAGGCATTTACCAAGTAAAGTCTCTCTTCACGACTTAGAAGTTCCAACATAGACATTCTTTAGTTTTCTCATCTCCACATAAAAACCAGCTGCACTTTCTCATCCCCTTCCTTTTGGCTCCTCCTTTTATGCAACCTCTCTTGTCTGCTCCCGGTAGTAACCCTCCAAACGGTTTTTGGGTTTCCTCTGTAGGAAACAACTTCATCTAAAACCAGCTTCTTTTCTGATAAAGCTTTCAGCTTTCTTTCTTTCTTCTTCCTCTTCTTCGTTACTCAAATACCTATTTTTTACCAATATACAGTCTCTATCTAGTTGTTAGGAACAGAACAAGTGACATGCTTCCTGGTCAAAGGTACTTATTCTCTGCATCCGACGTTCAAAGGAAGGCTGGATGTGTTCAAGAGTCAAGCTCTGCGAACGCGATGTACGACCGAGAATCCGCCCTGAGCTCCGCTTTGAAATCGGGCAAGAAATCCACGGAGGCATTGAGGGGTCACAAAGAAGCTGAGAGGAGACGCAGGCAGCGTATCAACACCCATCTCTCCACTCTCCGGACTCTGCTTCCCAAGACCACCAAGGTTACATTTACGTTCACTTCACATCCTCATTTGTCTCTTCAATCAATTGAATCCTTTTTGTCCTTCGTCGGGACAGAAGGGCATTGTAGTAAATTAACTGTCACTGTCCGTTAAATAGACAGATAAGGCTTCGTTGCTGGCGGACGTGGTGCGTCGCGTGACGGAGCTACGAAAGCAAGTGGCTGACTTGGCTGGGAAGGGTGGCGGCGGGTGGGATTCCGATCACCGGTGGCCGTTTCCCGGGGACTCTGATTATGCGACTGTGAGCTACTGTGACAGTGAAACGAGGATGGTGAGAGCGAGCGTTTGTTGCGAGGATAGACCGGGATTGAACGGTGATTTAGCGCAAGCGATCGGGTCGGCTGGGGGCAGGGCAGTCCGGGCCGAGATGTCGACCATTGGTGGGCGGACCAAGAGTGTGGTTGTGATTGATTGGGTCGGTGGAGACGGTGGAGACGAGGACGTCAAAGTTCTGAGAAGGGGTTTAAAGGCGGCTGTGGAGAACCCGTTCT
Organism: Erythroxylum flavicans; assembly: GCA_027576715.1. NCBI lineage: Eukaryota > Viridiplantae > Streptophyta > Magnoliopsida > Malpighiales > Erythroxylaceae > Erythroxylum > Erythroxylum flavicans. The sequence goes on from JANZXP010000002.1 coordinate 4,342,374, forward strand.
CTGGGTTTGGGTTGGATCAGGCGGTTTATGGGAGCAAACGGGCTCGGCTCTTGGGTTGGGTTAGTACTTAGTAGTAGAGACGATGACGAGTTAGATTAGAAAGCCTAGACAAGGAACTAGTGGATAACGTGGAAATATGGTGATTGATATGCCCTGAAAAAGAAAAGAAGTTCAAATACACGGGTTTTGATCATAACCAAAAGAGAATATAATACTATAAAGTGTGCTTATTTTGTCGTTTCTACGACTTTTCTGTCCATTAGCATTACTTGTTCGGTATTAAGGGAGTATATACTATAGCGCGGCAATTTAAAGGTTTAGGTCAGGATAAACATGTAATTGTCAATAGAATTAAATTTATTATTATGTTTTTATCAGAAACATACAACTAAAAAGGGCAAGTGATGTAGCAAAGGGTAAGGTTATTTTTGTGACTAAAATTAAAGATGGCAAAAATTACTCGGCCTATCTTGGCTCAATCATAGTTGGGTTCACCTTTTTTTTTTTAAAACGATGTCGTTTTGAAATTGTCGTAGCCCGGATCATGGGCCAGACTGTGGACTGGCCCATCTCAGCCTGCGCGAGCCACGGGTTGACCTGTAGGTTACTATAGGCCTCGGCCTGGCCTGACCCGCCGCATTGACATATCTACAAAAAATAGAGTGAAGTGAAAAATATAAATAATAAAATTTAGGGTTAATTATAAAAAATTTTCAAAATTTGATTAATATTACAATTATGACAAATTTAGGATTTAATTATGTTAAAATGACGTCATTTTAGTTATGTTATAAAATAACATCGTTTTATTAATCTCGTTTTAGTAATCTAAGTCATTTATGTTAATTAAGGCTGACGTGTCTTATTAATTAGAGTTTTTGGATACATGATACTCCTCTGTCAACAAAGATAATAAAGATATAAAAATCGGGCTAGAATTAGAAATTTGAAAATTTTAAGTATTTTATTATCACTTTTTTAAGTTCAAGTTATAATTGTAAAATTAATCAAAATTTGAAATTATTTTAATTAACAATAAAATTTATAATAAACTTATTTTGATTAGCATATTTATATTTATTTTATATTATATCTTTTAACACAAATAAATTTAAATTATTTAAAATTTCCTTGAGACCCCGTATGGGATTGGACATAACAGGTATTATTGCCCAATTGGATAAGTGTACCTCCCATGTTGTATTCTGACCTCATGTCCAAGTCATTTGAGTAGATAACCATATCATATAATAATATAAGAACAAGTAGTAACTAGATTACAGGTACTCGAGGTTTTAACCATTATCACATGCGAGCTAAGGCGCAACTACGTACATGGCCTGGCAAATCCGTAAGACCCAATTCTTAGTCCTCCTTTCATCATCCTCGTCTTCTTCTTCTTCATATTCAAGAGTGTCCGTACTTTACAGGATCAAAAGCTCGTTCAGTTCTTCCTACAATATCTGCCTTTAGGTCTTTTGCAATCCACGAGGACAGATTTCGGTTGTATCCTTATCATGGCGTATACAACCCCTTTTCTGCTTTTACCAGAAGTTGGCCTCGTCGGGCAAGAGTTTGTTGCTTTTCTCCTCTCCTCTGCTTGTTTATTCATCAAACTTAATAACATGGTCATTTATCAGTCTGTTTTTTAATTTTTATCGATCACGGGGTTATTGTTTCTTGTTGATTTTGTTAATTTTTGTTCCCAGGAGAAGCTGGAGGAGGTTGAGGATTCCCAGTTGAGATTAATCTCCTTTCCTCAGTAAGCCAACAATTTATTCTTTAATATGATTCTTCCGAAATTGTTGGAAGTAAAGAGTTGTTTAAATAATTGGAAAGTTGTCGTCGTGCTGATTGTTGACTTTAGTTTTCGGTAGTAAAATGTCCTGTAAACGAATGTCGTTGCTTGATTATGTTTCGCAGAGAGAACCCAAGAGTCGGAGTGGATGCTTCTCCCAAGAACTTTAAATTACAGGACATGCTCAAAACTGACGATGAGAGGGACATTTTTGATGAGCTGAAACGAAGATTTCTGAACTTCAAGAAGGAAAAATATTTGTAAGTGACGCTACAAATGCGAAGCAAGTGATTTGATCAAAGGTTTGTTAGTTTGAGAAGCGCTTGTTAATTTGACCAGGAAGGAAAGAGATCATTTCCAGATCCTGGCGGAATATCAATCACCAAAGGTACTAATTGAAATTTCTCGGTCTTCAAAGTTGATATCTGTACTGTTGTTTTGTGCATTATTCAACAAATAAACATGTGTACTTCTTCTTTTCAAACTGACAAGTTGAACAGTTTATGGTAATTGCTTGTGTAGACTCGAGGGTTTGTCCCTCGAACATTCTTGGATTTCAACCTGGAGAAGCCTTCATGATTAGGAACGTCGCGAATCTTGTACCTGCTCTTGAAGTAATCAAATATTTGTTCTTCTTTTATTTTTCCATGAAGCAATGTGTGGGCTGCTTCAGGTTCTGTATTTGTAATTGTTCTGCAGAATGGGCCTACAGAAACTAATGCTGCTCTTGAATTTGCTGTTAATACTCTTGAAGTAAGTGTCCTTTCAATCCTTGTGTCTGGTTAGTATTCCTTTTTTCCTTTTCTCTGCCTGGGAAGATGTTAATTTCTGTGCTTTTGACACCATGTATACATCAGGTTGAACACATACTAGTCATTGGCCATAGTAGTTGTGCAGGAATTCAGGCTCTCATGACTGGAAGAAATTCCAGGTCTAACAAAAGAATATGTTGCCTTTCTCTTGTTAATAACTGGTTTCTGATCTTTTTTCCTTCAACTCTGTAAGAATTTCTGATGAACTGTCTCTGAATTTGTTGTGATTTAGCAGCTTTGTTGAGAAGTGGGTTGCTTACGCAAAAGTTGCCAAATTGAGGACAAAATCTGAAGCAGCCAACCTTAGTTTTCACGAACAATGCAGACACTGCGAGAAGGTATGCCTTATTATGTCCAACTTTAGTAGGAGATCAGACATTTTTTCACCAATTGTAGCAAGAATCTCCAACTGTCTTAAAAATGACTACCAGTATGATTCTGCAACTTGTCTTCTACTAACTACTACCCAAGCATCTAAGAAGAGCAATACAGTTCAGATGTGGGCCAGAAAAATTGTGAAATAACCAAAGTTCTTAACCTTGAGCAGGGCTTGGTATTGGTAGTTTAATTCTGATTCAACTTGTTACAGGAATCAATCAACAATTCACTGCTGAATCTGCTGAGTTATCCATGGATTGAAGACAGAGTGAGGAAAGGTTTGGTGTGTATTCATGGAGGATATTATGACTTCTTGGAATGTACATTTGAGAAATGGACCCTTGACTGGAAGGGAAGCAGCATCGGTGAAAGTAGCAGAACAGTCTTGGTCAAAGACAGGGTGTTGTGGTGTTGAGACACTTGCAATTGTAATATTAGTTAGTGCAATAGTTTCACTCACTGTTAAAGAAGCGTAAAAATTGAAAATATGCATTAAATCAATAAGTAACATTTTAGCAAGGTCATTGCCTCATATTCTGAATTCTAATCTCATAAATTTAAAATTTCTCCCATTTTCAACCAATATTTTAAAAAACAGACCAAAAATTAAACCAATAAGATAAGAGATTTAAGGTTTAAAAAATTCAATTAGTATTAGACTGGTAAAAATTAATTAAAATTAATGAATTTAAAATATAATTAAAAGAGATTATGTTTATCCATAGGAGAATTTGAAGTTTAATTAAAAATTTTATTAAATAAAATTTTATTTATTTATTTTAGTTTATAAAAATTTATTAATTTACAAAAATTGACCAATTTATTAATAAACTGATCAATTTTTAACAACAAAAAATATTAGAATAAATCGAACCATAAAGTTGAAAACTGAACAAAAAAATTAAAATATTTAAGACTTTTATTGTAAAATCGATCGAACTAATTGAGTTTTCGTTGATTTCAATCAGCGAAAGTTTTTAAATTCTTTAAATGTATTTTTTCAAATAATCATCGGCATGAATTTCTTAAATTATTTGTTAAAAATATATTTTTATAAAATTAAAAAGTGATTATCGTATATTCAAATAATAATAACAATAATTCAGTTTTTTAAAGCCTAAAAAATACCAGAAAAACAGAAGTTCTGTGGAACTTTGGGAAACGCACGAAACAGAGAGCTGAAGCGTTGAAACAGAAACAAATCGGATCACACCAACACGACAGCTTTCTTACACTTATCTGAAGAAGCAAAGAGGTGGAGAAGATCAAAATCCCCAGGAACTCGAAGAAAATAATCACAATTATGATATCGCAGTTCTTCGTCCTCTCGCAGCGCGGGGATAACATTGTGTTTCGAGACTGTGAGTTTCTCTTATCTCTTACATCCACCGATCTGCTCAGTCTCATGTTCTTCGTAGCCATTTGATTCGAGTTCAATTCGATTTCTTCCAATTCTAATAGACTATGATTGGTGATCTTTGCCTTAGAGCAGCGCGGGATCTGTTGGCTGCAGTTTCAGTTGATCTATGAGAATGTAGTTTTAGAATCCTAGGACAAGAATTGAGTTTTTCTTTTCTTTTTCAATTTGGTTATGAGATTTGATTTCTTATTTTGGATTTCAGATCGGGGTGAAGTGCAAAAGGGAACTGCGGAGATATTCTTCAGAAAAGTGAAGTTCTGGAAAGAGGATGGACATGAAGAGGCACCGCCTGTCTTTGTAGGTATTATCTTACTGAGTAATGTAACGGTCAGTAAAGTATGTGTTTTTTGGTGGTGATTCGCGTTTGCACTAGAAATGTGGAAAGTTCAAGAATTTTTTTTTGGAATTCAATTAGCTGCGACCATAATATATATTTAGGATGCTGTTACTATCTCCTTCAGATGAGGATTTGATGTTTTCTTTGTATATTTCTTTCAGTGTTAGTTTGGCGAGTTGTTGAATTTGGTATGAAAGGGTGGATCTATGTGTTTTAGGTTTAGTGGTACGTTAATGCTGTTTTAAATGTGGTTCTTGATGGTTGATTTTAGAGATAGAAATTAGATTTTCAGTCTTTCTTTTTAGTCTTTCTATGCATTGTTTTGAAATCTAATCTTGATCATCTTACAGAAGCTTATAGATGACTATGATACAGGGCTACTAATGGAGGATTTTTCTTAAGCCTTAGATGGCTCTCTGTTAGCTACTGGCATAGACAAGTACTAAGTTGATTATAACTTAGTAAAAAAGTTTGCATCTTTCAACTTATTAGCTTTTGGGCCCTATAGATCTGGGGAAATGGCTGGCCTATGCTGGCTTCTAGTTGTGTGCCTTGGTTTGGTTGTTTGGCATTCCTAATGTATATGATACCTCTAATTTTTGTTATTTATTCTATCATGTACGCCATTTTCCTATAGTTATGCATTTCTCCAGATCTTTTGTTTGTGTTGCATTCTAATGCAACTTGCCAAATAAAATTTTCTTTCATTCAAAATCCTTTTGTATGATAATATAGTTTAAACTTTTTTTCTTCTTTTCGTTTACTCTTCAACAGAATTTAGATGGTGTGAACTACTTTCACGTGAAGGTTGTGGGATTGTTATTTGTGGCAACTACAAGAGTTAATGTCTCACCTTCTCTTGTCTTGGAACTTCTACAAAGGATTGCTCGTGTTATCAAAGATTATCTTGGGATTCTAAATGAAGAATCTTTGCGGAAAAATTTTGTTCTTGTGTACGAATTACTTGATGAAGTCATTGTAAGTTTCTTTAACTGTATACCTCTTGTATTGGCCTATTTCCTGAGCATTATGAAGTTTTTACTCTTATCCCCTCTAAATTCTGTTACTAATGTGCAATTTGACTGAAATGCATCTCAAACTCAAATTTTTACCCCGACTCCTTGTTTAATTTATTCATTATTGTCTAATTCTTAGTAAGTTGTTCTATTTGTCCCTCAATATGGCCAGAAGATTCTTCTTGCTCAAGGCCCCTTTGTTTAATCTTTGTAAATTGTCATAAGGCAACATAATCCTATTGTTATTTGATCCTTTTTCTAGTTGCAAATAATGTACTTGTGACATGGAGTATCAAACATCAATGTCTCAGGACTTTATGAAGGATCATGCCTTTTCTTCTCTTATTTTTCTCAATATTGCTCTTCTGCAACTATATGCCTAAGTCGCTGTTCCTTTCTTTTCCCAGGATTTTGGTTATGTACAGACAACATCTACTGAAGTTTTGAAGTCCTATGTGTTTAATGAGCCAATTGTGGTTGACGCTGCTCGTTTACAACCTCTGAATCCTGCTGCCATTTTTATGGTATCATGTGATCTCTTTAATCACTCAAATATAGCCGACTCAGTTGGCACTTTATTTTTGCATGTTGATTTATATAAAAATAAGCCATTGATTATCATTATTATTGTTATCATTTGATTATATAATTCAGCAAGGAAGCAAAAGGATGCCAGGTACAGCTGTCACAAAATCTGTGGTAGCAACTGAGCCTGGTGGCCGCAGTAGGGAGGAAATTTTTGTTGACATAATTGAGAAGATTAGTGTCACATTCAGCTCAAGTGTAAGATTTTTGTATCTAGGGACCAATTAGAACTATTATAATCGTCAATGTGGTTTATCTGCATGTGTTAAACTACTCTAGATGCCCTTAATGAAAATGATGTTCTAACATTGTTGTCTTTCTTTTACAGGGTTATATATTGACTTCAGAGATTGATGGAACTATTCAAATGAAGAGCTATCTTTCTGGGAACCCAGAAATTCGATTAGCCCTTAATGAGGACCTGAACATTGGAAGAAGTGGTGGAAGATCACTTTATGGTACTTCTCTAAGTTCCCTAGCTATGGCATTGGCACTTATTTTGATTCCCCAACATGCCTGAACATGCATTTATGGAGCCATGATTATGGATTGAAGTCTTCTTTTGTTTAATTTCTTTTATTCTTGGTTATTATCTCTCTTTCTCTCAATGGATGTTTCTTGCTGTTATAGACTACAGGAGTTCAACTGGCTCAGGAGCAGTAATACTTGATGATTGTAATTTCCATGAATCTGTGCGTTTAGATAACTTTGAAGTGGACAGAACTTTGACTCTGGTGAGCAGAACCACCATTAACAATTATAGGGGTTTAGCTTTTGCTTCCTATTACTCATTATTCACGCTGTTGCTTCTCAGGTGCCACCAGATGGTGAGTTTCCTGTGATGAACTATCGTATGACCCAGGAATTCAAACCTCCATTCCGTATTAACACTTTGATTGAAGAAGCAGGAACCCTTAAGGTAAATACCTTCTTTCTCAAAATGCACCTTTACCCTCCTTCAGAACAACATCCATGTAGTTCTCTTCTGCAACTTTTGTGCTCTAACAGATAATTGTGACATACATAGAAGTTATCATGTGTGTATGAGAAAATTGTCATTTTGTAATTGATGAATTAAGGATTGCTATTTATGTTGTGCACTTATGGTGGTGTATCTCATACTTCCTGTTGCATGTAGGCTGAAGTGATTCTTAAAATATCGGCTGAGTTTCCCTCAAGTATTACGGCAAACACAATTCTTGTACAGATGCCCCTACCAAAATATACTACCAGGTACAGGTGTCATGTCCCATTTTAGCAAGCGAAGTAGCAAGGTTTCTGGGATCTCCCTGAATTTATAATTTGGAATATTTGCCAAAATGCAGTCACTTTGTTTTGATGGTTTACGTTTTCTGTACCTAATGATCCTCTCAGCCATTGTTCCTGGTTTGGCAGTGCAAGTAGCATATACCGTAACTCATCTGACGTTTAACCACCACAAAAGAAAACAAATTTGATGATCCTGTGAAGGATATGAAATGAAAATATCAACTGATTGTATAACAAGCTGAAACTTTAATGGTGTTTGTGTCCAAACCTGTTGGTGGTATAATGACTGAAACTGTCTATGTCAACACACACATACATTCGCAGGAAAGCAGTAATAACTATCAAGTTTATCTTTAAGGGATAGCACCCTCTTGGTTGTCTTATTTTGTAAAACTTGGAGGCTAATTTGGTATTCCTTGTGGTGAGAAAATCTTCAAATTAATACTGGACTGAACCCATAAGGATTTGTTTTGTTTTTATATACCTATTAGGATTTGTTTTTGTTTACATATTCTATTAGGATTTGTTTCTGTTTTAGTTTATTTTAAGTTTCCTAGTTAGGAAGGTTTTCTTGTCCAGCAAGAAAACTGAAATAAGTTAGCTTTAGAAAAGGATTTCAATCAATCCTTTTCACAGTAGAATTAGAACTCTTATGTACCATGTTAGGGATATAAAAGGGAGGGTCCACAAATGTTTTAGGGGTCCCGAAAACATTACTTTAATAAAGTTTCTGCAGGAAATTTTCCTGAGAGAGTGTGTCTTCTCTTGTTGATTAAATCCTAAGTTTTATGTTTGGATTTGGTTCCGAGATTAACCTAAAATCTCTACCTAACTACTTCCCCTGTGTCACAAATTAAATCATAAAAAAAATATTTTCATATTAGTTGCAGCGTCTGTTCCCTCAAAAACATACAGAACATGACACTACTAAACCTACCATAAGCTAAAAAGTAAGAAGTTTGGGCCTTGGTGTCTGATTCTAACTTTTCACAGATGAAGAGCTTTAATGTTTACTCATTAGCTTTTGTTCTGCCATTGTTATTTGTGCCAGAGCTACTTTTGAGTTGGAATCGGGAGTTATTGGGCAAACAGCAGATTTCAAGGAAGTAAACAAGAGACTTGAATGGGGAATAAAGAAGGTGGGATTTATTCAGCAATGTTTTCATTGATTATGAGGATTATGATTTTTATATTTAATTGTAGTTACAGTGTTTCAACTGGGCATAATTATGGATGTAATGTGCAACAGATTGTTGGTGGATCTGAGCTTACATTACGTGCAAAGTTGACATTTTCACAGGAGTCACATGGTACAAGTTGATGATTCTCGATATGGTCAATTTCACTGTACATTTTTCATTTGCATGTTAAAGTCATAGTATTTGTTGTTGAATACAGGAAATATCACCAAGGAATCAGGACCAGTTAGCATGACGTTCACAATACCAATGTATAATGTTTCAAGACTTCAGGTAAGACATCAATTTTCTGGTTACCACTTGTAATGAATTTGTTTAGCCTGACAAAAGCATGGCGTATGGGAAGTGCGTATTCTTTTGAGAAATTTAAAGTATGGAGACAATAGATGGTGTATCTTTTTGATATAAAAAGATTTGAAGGGACAGAGAAGGAAACTATACCGAATACAACAATATCTTTAGGTTTGCGGACTCGGCTTAGTGTGCTAACATGATCCGGCATTAGAACCTTGTTTGTGGTTACCATTTCAACATCGAGGGTTTGAAAGATTTTACTTAGAATCTAACATCCGCCTCCAGCGCTTCCTTCCTGCGCCCTAAAGAGTTGCGGGGTAAACCTAGTTGTGTAAAGAGAAAGTAACTGATATTTTTTGAAGTATCATTTCTTTAACTTCTCAATTTCCAAGCTTTTCACGAGGTTTACAAAAATGATCCAAATGCCTTCTGTATCTCTTGATACTTGAAAAAAAATATTGACTTTTGGTTGGTTTCTTCTTGCAGGTTAAATACTTGCAGATAGCAAAGAAATTTAGCGCATATAATCCTTATCGATGGGTGAGATACGTCACTCAGGCCAATTCTTATGTTGCACGAATCTGATCAAAATGGGGAAGCCATTCTACTTCGCTTTGTTTTCTGACTTACTTCCCGCTTCCTTTTTAGTCTTTATCTAGAACAATCGCTACTTTATTAAGATTAGTTGGTAACCTTGTTAGTGGTTGAGTTTGGTTTTGACTTGTCGATGCAATTTCACCTGTTCACCTGAATAAACATAATGTAGTGTTTGATCTGGAGGCCTTTGTACACACTGCCTCTTCCCGAGCTTTTATATTCCACCATCCCCAACAACTCTTCCTGAGCTTCCCAAGCCTGAATTGCCACCTTTGCCTGAACCCCGAACATTTGTTACTAAGGTTGCCTGAAAATGTTCCTCCGTCGAAACCAGAGGACTTGCCAAAGCCCGTAATGTCTACCATTTCAAGCTCTGCCAAGGACGTAAAGTTCGCCGCCTGTCGACCATTCTTTGAAACGATCATGTCCCAACTATTATTTTAAAGGTGGCATTCAGCTGTAGCATGTTTGTTCAATCTTTTACTGTATGGTTCATACTGGACTTTTATGGTTTCTTTATGCATGATAATCAATGTTCTTTCTGCTTGAAGTGCGTGAGTCTTTCGAGAAATTGTTCAGGAATGGGACCTCGCGACGTCAGAAATCTCCAGTCGACCTCACGAAAGAAGTGGAACACTACTGAACTATATTTTTCCAGCATTATTAAAGGACTAAACTTTATCCCACTCATACTTTTGAAGAATAAACCGGAATTTTAAAGCTAAAGTGTAGGGTTAGTATTCCTGGCCTTGAATGTGCAAAGCTTAAACTAAATGGCTTTTTGGCAGATTCATATTAAACGATGACGATTTGTTTAATTGTTGTCGGGCTTCAAGTCACCTAATATTTAATAATAATAATAATAATAATAATAACAACTTGCATTAAGTTCAAGTAAGTTCGTATAAAATAAAAGATATTATATTTTAACTTAAAATTTTAAGATAATAAATTATAAGTTTTATATTTATATTTATATGTAATTCACTTTATTTATTTATTTTTTCCAATGTGGAACAATTTTATTTGTACTTCTTATAAATGAATTCATCTATATCGAACCTACCACTCAACTAACAACTAATCAAAACAATTTGAATCACCCTATGAATCATCATGTATCTTACTCAATCTATGAATTACTATTAATCAAAATTTACCAACCCGCTGCAGACTGCAATAAAATATTTATCATATCTAAATCTAAGAACTTCTATTCATCAAATTATGTCTAACTTAATTTTGACATCAATAAAAGGTCTTGAAAGAATTTAGAGCAAATTTAAAACAGTTTAAATACAATCATGAACAATATATCTCACGCCAACAGTCTTTGATGTAATACGTAACGGTATTTTAATTACGTATCCCGGATCGAATATGAAAGGGCAAAAAACAAAGAAATGTAGAATACCTGATTTTGGTTTCATCTCTTCTTCCGAAGCAATTTTCGGACATCAAACAAGCTCCAATCTCCCGAGACTTTTACGGAAAGTATTCACCGACGTGTCTTTTTATAGTTTTCTCAATACGTAAACTCTCTTAATGAGTCAGAGATTTCTTATACTTATGATTGATATGAGCAACTGCCGGAGACCATAACCTAGTTATATAGATTTTATATCGAATTTTTCTATCACAAAGCCGATATGGACCAAGTCCACAATAAAAGAGATCCATTTTTTATCCGAACTTTGACTCATTGATTTAGATCATTTATTGAGTCACTTTATTATCTTTACCCGAATTAAATTACGTAACTTAACCGATAATTTATTTAAAAGTCAAAATTATAATTAATAATTATCCATTTTATAGAAAAATGACAAATTTGCCCTTAGGGGCAAAAATGTCTAAAGTCAAAATTATAATTAATAATTGTCTATTTTATAGAAAAATGACAAATTTGCCCTTAGGGCAAAAATGTCTACATTTAAAGCAATAAATTATGTAGGGATGACAAATGTTCAACGAACTTCATTTTGATATTGTGATTCAAATGAGTCAGGTCGTATTATATCAGGTCGATTTACGAACTACAAGATTATAATTCATTTCTTTTTATATATATGTCATTTGATTCTAACGGCATTAAAATATATTCTTCAAGCTTGGAACCTATTAAAAAATATTGTTAAATATTTAGATGGGTTTTCCTTCAATGTTGTGGAGATTAAGAATATAGAGGAATTTCCTTCAAAAAAAAAAGAATATAGAGGAATTAGAAAAAAAAAGACTTACTTTATGAAACAATCGATATCTAATTCGTCATTTAGAAAGAGAAAGTAATTATTTAAAATCTCTAACATATAGAATAGAATGTAAGCCAATTCTAACATATATTTTAACAGTAATATATGTTAAAATAACATATAAATTAAATGCGGAAGAAAAATGAAATACCTCCGATTATTGTTGTCTTTACCAGAAGAGTCTGCGTTTTTTGAATTCTTCTAAGCTTTCAATTCTAATTTAATGTTGTATGTTTAAGAAAAGAAAAGAAGCTTAGGGGACTCCAAAATCTGCAAGAAAATCTATATGAATGTGCTCCATCAAGCACACCATAAGTTACCTAATACTAGGAATTCAAAACCCACTAAATTCATAACTTTGGACCATTTATGATACCAAGAATATGAAAAGTTCTCACATTCTTCCACTTGATCCATACATTTAACTTGGTATCAAATACTAATTTGATCTAAATATAATATATGAATCATGACAATAAGTCCTCTAGTAGTTGAGTATTATCTTCCATATATTACAGTATATTATAATTGTAACAACCGAATGTGGTAACATTATTTAATGAATAAACCCTATGTTTATTATAGATAAAAATAACTAATTTTTTCAAATTTCAATAATGTGCACCATAATACAAGAAAATATTATAAGAGTTTCATGAAAACAACATTGTCCATACAATGAAAACTATATAATGGAACTCAATTCTATTATAAGAACATGATCCTTGAATTTCATTGTTGACATGCCTTTTGTTAAAGGATCATTTATCATCAATTCAGTACTAACATGCTCAATGACCACTTTTTTGTTCTTAACACGTTTTCTTATAAATAAAAACTTGATAACGATGTGTTACTCTGACTACCACTCTTATTGTTTTTAGCTAAAAAAACAGCAATTGACTTTTCATAATATATTTTCATTGGCTTATAAATGGAATCCACGAGTCTAAGCTCATTTATGAAACTCTTTATCCATACATCATGTGATATAGCATTCAAAAGAAGAAACAAACTCAGTTTCTATGGTGAAAGTAGCAGGTAAAGACTGCTTAACGCTCCTCCACAATATGGCTATCCATAGGCAAACATGAAGATATAATATCAATTTTTGTGAATCAAAACACCTGGCAAAATCTGAATCTGAGTACCCTATTACTTCCAGATTGTCAGTTCATCTATATATAAGAATGTAATATTTGGTCCCTTGAAGATACCTTAATACTTTCTTTGCAGGTCTCTAGTAATTTAATCCTGGGTTACTTAGATATCTTCCTAACATTTCAATATCAAATGCAATGTCAAATCTTCTACAAACATGAGCATACATAAGGCTTTTGACTACAGAAATATATGAAATATTTTTCATTCGTTCCCTTTTAAAATCATTTTTCGGACATTGGTCAAAATTGAACATATCCTCTTTCATAACGGGAGCTACACTAGGTGAACATTCGATCATCCAAAATCTCTTTAAAACTTTAGTAATATAAGTTTTTTAAGACAAACTTAAAATACTATAGAATCTGTCTCGATAAATCTTAATACCAATGACATAAGATGCATCACTCATATCTTTCATTTCAAAATTCTTATAGACAAATTGTTTCACATCATGTAACAACCCTCCATTATTGGTTGCAAATATTATGTCATCCACATATAATACAAGAAAATAAATTTTACTATCACTAAGATTCTGGTATGTAAATTTCAAATATCACTAGCGAGGGACGCTTGTTTAAATCCATATATAGATTTTTTAAGCTTACAAACTAAATACTCACTAATATTAGAGGAAAGTCCTTCTGATTGTTTCATGTAAACTGCTTCCTATATGTCACCATTTAAGATAGTCATTTTTATATCCATTTGATGAAATTTCATGTCAAAATGAGCAACCAATGGCAAAATCTATCGTAGCATCTGATGTTTTTATTAAAATAACACCCTAAAACGCACAGCAACATCTGTGTTGTTATTAAAACAACACCCAAAACGACAACATCTAGTTTATAAACGCACACTATCATGTTTAATAACAACACACAAAAATGACACAAAATTGGGTTTAATAAGAGGAGACAAAACGTCTCAGCATCTGTTTATAACAAAATCAACAGACAAAAACGATAACAGTATGACATATCGTTTGGTTTTCTTATTAAAACACACAACATCACAAAACAACCAGCATCTATAAAATGACGTAGGTTAAACAAATGGGTCTCCTTCAACCTCTAGCTGGGTCATTTCGGCCTAGTTCGTAACCCGTCGGATATTTCACAAAACCAGACCAAAAGGCACTAAAAAACACAATTTTTAGAAACACTTCAAAAATACTTAACAAAACATTTCTATCTTAAAGCGAAAGAAAAGTATCCAAAAAAAACTCTTAATCGAAAGTTTTCAAATATAAAAAAGAAATTCAAAATTTTGAAACTTCCCAAAAACTCCAACAAGGAAGAGGTTGACAGGTTTTGATACCAAATGTAAGT
>JANZXP010000002.1:4382924-4405692 GCA_027576715.1 Erythroxylum flavicans
TAATCAGATTATATTGATTAGATAGCATTATCTTAGGATTATTTCCTTTTTTGTATAGATTCTCTATCCTAGTTTTCCATATCTCCTATTCATGTATAAATGTACTACATTCTCTAAGGAATAGAGATATAGAGCAAAATAGCTCTTATTCACAGAAAATAACTTCCATGCACAAAATCAATCAAAATAAATGGCACTAACAGTGAAAATTCCCTTTTGAGCTTAATACGGACACCACACAAGAAAGTGCAGAAGTTGATCCTCTTTCTTTCCACTTACACCAGACAATTAGATAGTAGCAAATAATTCTATTATATCTCTGCACACGTTAATTCCAAGTTTCCAACTACAGAAGAACAAGCAGAAACAAATTCCTTCTGAGCTGCAGGAAAAGGATAAGATACGTGCAGTCTCAGATAGTGCAGGCATGACAACTTGAACATCATACAGCATCTCCTGTATTCAACATTTCTAGAGGAAAGTATGCAAAAATGTATCTTGGTCGTTAAACATGCATCTTAAACAGATATAATGGAAAGTAATACACACCATGCTCTTCTATGAATTTTAGAGCCTTTTCCAGGAAAGATGGAGATCCATCAACATCTTCTAGGGCAAGAAGGATTGGTCTGCCAATAATCAATGACTTAGCAGGTGGCTTCTCCTTTGCTACAAAAATAAGAGGGTGGAGTAGTGCCAAGATGTCAGCATCTCAGTGAAGTAAAACACGAGTTGGATTTCAAGGCCAGCATTTAATGTAAGATCTTTATGCCCCAAAAACCATGACAAAAGGCAATTTACAAATATTGTCACATTTGATAATATAGACAAAAATAACACAAATTGTCATATTATGATCTAAGGGAAGACAGACAAAGGAATTGAAAACATTGAACTAACCAAGCTAACAAGAAAATCATTTGTTGTTTTCATGGAAAACTCGAGTTGTTGATGCAGAATCAGATGTTTAAAATAACTTTATCAGTAATCTCCTAGAATTCCAATTTTTACTTAGCATGTTGCTATTGAGTACCCATCAGTAATCTCCTAGAATTCCAATTTTTACTTAGCATGTTGCTAGAGTACCCATAGTCTCTAAATGACCCAAAAAAAATATCAAGTGCACTTTCCCTGAGGTTTTATAGAAACTCAATATTGAAGCCTGTAACCCATTTTTACAACCTTAGTTGCAAAGCAACGAATAACATACGCTTTTCAGCTGAACCATCGGTTCCATCAGCCTGCTCATTTTTTAAGATACCATTTTGCCCCATGACAGCTGCCGTATTTGGTGCTTGTGCGAGTGCATTCTCAAGTGCAGTTTTCCACTCATATAAATCTTCCGTAGTTTCAGCCTGCAGAACCAAGAAGACTCACGTATTATACTAAGAAGGAAATTAAACATGAAAGGAGAAAGTAGTGAAGAGAAATTCCTTTAGTGCAGTTCTGCAACATGGGTTTTTAACTTATCAAGTTCACTTTTTATCTCTCAATTCCCCAACAGAAGAACACTTAACTTCTTACTCACATAATGGACAAGCCTCCTTACTTGTGCACTTATGATAACATTACCATATATCTAAATGGAATTTCATTTTGTGCAAACCTGTTTCTATCAAAAGCATCACCCAATCAACTTGGTTTCAAAATCCAAACAATCTAAAATGTGAAATGCATTGAAAACTATGCTTAGCAATACTCAACTTAACGTTTTTGTGTCATAATGCAGACAAACTCAAAACCTAAATTATGTGAAATGCATTGAAAACTATGCTTAGCAATACTCAACTTAACATTTTTGTGTCATAATGAAGACAAACTCAAAACCTAAATTATTTAGTTTTGTTTCTTCAATGAGCAAAGCCTGGAAACTTGGGAGCTCAGACATGAACAATACAATCAGTATGTAATTCTTAACTTCAGACCATGTCAAGCCTCTAATTTCTTTTGTTTTGTCAAAGAAATTCTTGCACATCCTTTCAAAGAAATATAAAGGTCGAAAAATGACCACTTTGTAAAGAAAATTCAAGCAAGATGACTGCAGAAACTCTAGCTTTATCAAACTAACAGAGACAAGTCTAAATTTTGGGCTGACTTGTCTCAGGTTCATCCCTTTCACAAATTAGAAGAATATACGGAGAGAAGTGTGTAATAACGCTATCAAACACAATATCAGAAGGAATATTTTTTAAAGAAGAGCTAAAAGACCACCTTAAGGGTGAAAGTTCTTCCATCACGACCATCAGGAAATAGAACAGTCAGAAGCTTTTTATCTGCTTTGACGACAACACTAGAGATTATGCAAAAGCACTCTAAAGTTAGTAAAGCAGAACAAAAACCACAAACACTAGAGATCATGCAAAAGCACTCTAAAGTTAGTAAAGTAGAACTAAAACCGCAACATTGGCAACCATGATAATAGAGTTGGGAAATAATGAAGTCCAATCTGAAAAAGCAAGCCAACCTGCCTGAATTGTTGAGGTCAATGCCACCAAGGGTTAAATTCACTTCACTCCCCTTCTGAGGAACAGCATTCTGAAAAGAAACCCTAATAAAACCTCAATGATTCATAAAAGTTAACAGGAAACCCCTAGTATAAGCTGACCATCCTCAATAAGTACACATTCATACTACGTACCGGATCACTTCTGAAGAAAACAAGTGAAGTTTGTGTTAAAATGAACCACCTCTTTTTCCAGGATGTCCATCCAATCCCTAAGTTACCAAAACCAGCAAATTAGTTTCTAACGAGTAGTGACTGATTCTAAAAACTGAGTCACAATGGCTGCATCATTGCAGATCAACTCAATGCAAGAGCATTTAAGGCTCGTGTATCAGTTCTAGCCCGCTTATCACTCACCGTAAGAAGAAATATCAAACCAAAGCAATGAAGGTATACCTTTGGACGATATGAAAAGAGGCCCACTCTTGAAAACCTGCGAGACAGATTATACTTGATCAAACTACAAGTGTCCAGAACATTAACGGCAAAAACTAACAAATAGTAGAGGCAACAAACACCAACCACGTGAAGTAATAAGCCTTATAGACCATAATCGACTTTACACATCACTGTCCTCGAATAACTATCAATTTACTTACAGGTATCCTGTACCTACCATCAAAATATCCTGTTTCATAATGCGTCATATGAAAGCCAGCAGATTCCGAACAAACTCGCAAAAGTTGAATGGATCAATACATTGCCAAAAGTGACCAAAATTATGGTTTTATAACTTTTTCCTGTTATTATATACTTAATGACTCGATTATCAATGATGACCCCGACATTGGTTACAAACTTACAATACTTGGATAAAAAAAGATAAAACAAGGGTTAGAAGATTCCAAGTCGCAAATTTGATTACCATATTGTTATTCCGAGACTCCAGCTGATTGGTCTGCCCCGACGGCGGAGGGGGTGGAGGTCCACCTCCACCATCTCCCTACACAAAGGCAGGAACCAATATCGAAATCAAACAACAAAATACACAAAACTCCAGACGTGATCAACACACGCATTGAGGAAAAAAAATATAAAACGTGCAAAAAAACCAGTCGAAAATCGCAAACACGAAATGTACCTGAGAAGATTCCGTGTTCTTGTTGGCAGTCATCCTTGGATCCACCAGATCACGACATCACATCTCACACCTTTTGATCGGTTAAACCGCCACGCTCATGCTCATGCTCATGCTCTGTAATATATATATGCCATCAGTCACCACAGAATCGCATTCTACAATCCATAACATTGACTAATAAAAGAAAGAATAACAGAAACGCACTGATAAAGAAAAATCTGATGCATTACAGAAAGAATCGTAGTGCATGAAGGGATGAAACACCTCATATCACAATCTAATGATCGGAGACTAGTGACAAAGGAAGAGTAACAGAATGGGAAACGTACCTTTTGTTTGGGAGGGAATGAGAGAAAAAGGAGAAGGAAGTTATTAAAAGAAGGTAATAAACTTTCTCTTTGTCTTTTGGATGTTAGTTTCTTCCATTAGCTTAGCTCTCTCTTTCAGTGAATTTCTAACGGGAACTTCGGTGGTCTAAGTTGGAAAACCATTGCACTTCCAAAGAGAACGGACTTTCCCTTTTCTAACACCACCTGTCATCTCAGGGGCAATTATATTTCCCTTTTCTTCCGTACTTAGGGGCTTTTCTGTCTTTTCCTGCAGGAATGATTGAAAAGCTTTGACCTTTTTCGGTTTGTTTGTTTGTGTTCTGTTTTTACTTGTAATTTGCGGGAATCTGATTATTCATCTGATTTGATACTTCATTAAGTGACCCTTTTGAACATCTAAACTTTGTTCAGATCGCTTATTCCTTGTATCCTCTTTCAACCTCATTTGTGGTATCTATCTACTTATTTTTGGTAAGTCTCATTTATTATTATAATTTGGAGATTTTATAATATTTTATTTTTTCTATTTACTAAATAGATCTTATACTTCTTATCTAAGAACAATTACGAAAATATATACTATAAAGAATGAGTAAAAGTAATAAAATATCATAAATATAACTCTCGACAAAGAGATGGGTAATTTCTACAAATAACCTAATTAATATAAAAGAAACAATTTTAAAAATTAGAGTTGTAAATTTTCAAAATTAAGAAAAATACAACACAATTGTAACAATAAACTATATATTAATTTTAAAGTGATCAAAATTAAGTTTTAAAGAATTTTTTTAATCTAATTTAAGTCAACTCAGATTAAAATAATATTATTTTAATTAATATATAAAGAATTTTGTAATCAATAAAATTATTTTGATGTTTAAATATAATTCAACGAAATTCAAATTATTTAATATTATGATCAGATTTGATTTATTATGAAGTTTAATGAAACATAATTTAATATATAAAAATTCTAAATTCATTATTAATTTTAAATTGTAATTTAATTCCGAAAGAATAAATTATTTGTTCGGTCCGGATGAGGGAGGGGGTGATGATGAGCATTAGCAACTTGTCAACAAAAAGCTTCTCTTTTTTTTCTGTTCATCTTTTTGGATACGCACGAGAGTGGATAATTGGTGGCGTTAATCTTGGCAAGTAACCCTCGTTACTTCCTCCCAAATTACATAATGAAGCAAAGAGAGATTAATCGAAAGTAAGATGTTAATTTTGAACCGGTTGGCTTAATCCGGCCCGACTTTAGCCCAAATTTTTTAGATCATAGGCCAACTTTAGCCTGAATATTTTAGATTATAGGTTGAATTAGGTTGAATACGGGTCAACTCAATCCAACCCATAGCCAATCGAAATGTTAAAAACGACATTAAATTTAATTTTTTTAAAAATCTAATTAAATAGACGCTAGCCCTTGGTTGAAACTGGCCTAAGTTATTTTTACCCGGCCTGACCTAACTTATCAATAAGCATAACGGAAAATAGATATAAGATAAGTTGGATTAACCTTTTTAAATTGTTAATATATATATTTTTTAGTTTTATACTTTCCTCGCTTGGAGTATTCTTTATGCTTTCCTTATGAGAGCTATTACTTGTTGTAACGAGCGTATATTTATCGTAACCGAGTTGCCTTCATTTCTATTTAGTAATACTTAAATAAGTACATAATTTAAACTATTAAAATTTTAACTTATTTAACATTATAGAAACTTCAGTATCGTCTAACTTCAAATCATCGTCCCACAAAACACCAATTGCATATGAATGATATTTGGACCTTAGCCCAACTCGACCGGACCTAAGCCCAAAAGACTTGTCCATTGCCCATCCTTATTTTTGAGAGTGCCACTAAGCGATTATTGCCCTTTACGAGGTTACCACAAATCTAGTCTTAGTTTTCATACCAAAGCCTGCATAGAAAAAGGGATCTAATAAAGTGCAATTGTTAATAGGCAAAAAGGGCTGTGTTGTGTTTAAGCTATTGTTGATATTGGGTTCCGTTTACATGACAAATAAAGAATTTAAAAGGCCTTTATTGGTAAAGACTAATTTTTTAAAAGATTGAACCTAAACTCTGGTCAATTCGACTCTTACCCATTGACCTCTGGCCGGACCTATAATTGTCCACGAGATTCACGTTTCATCATTTTATTGTGTCAATTGAGCACGATGACGGCCAAAATGACCAAAACAAAAGAAAGCGTGGCATGGTGACATACTGACACCACACATTCACATTCACATGAGAGTAATTATTTAAGCCAGAAGGAGAGAACTTACCGTTGGATGATGAATTATTACTTAATTAAGCTTAAAACGTCGTGTCAGATTAATTAATCCTAACCTTAATCATAATCTTAGACAAAGAAGAGCATATGCTATATTCTATAATGGATTTGATTATCAAAATCAATACGACCTAACTAAGCCCCAATCATCCGTTCCGTGCAATTGGGAGAAAGAAAGAAACAGACTCTTACCCAATTATGCTTTATAACGCGTCATTATAAATTTGTCTCAATTCCCCACACGCCACACGGCGGCTTGAAGGCCACCACCGCCAATGTCTTTAGTCTTGACCCATTTTCTCAGACACAACAGCTAAACATCAAAAATTTCAGGAAAAAAGAAGACAACTTTATTAAATATTTGTTCGAGAAGAAGAATCACATGTTGGAATTCCGTTAGACGTCTATATTATTCTCTTTGTCCTCGGATTCCACGAAAAAAAGGTATGGATCGGACTGGAGTTGTGTTGGATTAAATCGAGTTTGATCGGATTGAATTGGGTTTCTAGGGTTTTGGGTGAAAACCAGGGAAACCCGGAAAGGGGGGTTTTTGTTTTCGGGGTTATGGAAATTGAGGTCCCGAGTCCGAGGGATCGTGTGGTTATGAGAGAAGGGAGCAAAAATAAAGCTGATAAAGATAGAGTTCATGTGAAGAAGAAGACGTTACAGGCTGTGCTCGAGGAGTGCCAGAGAGCTCTTGAATTGTTGAGCAACGCCGGCGGCGTTGACGATGACAACGATGAAAGTAGCGTAGAAGTTAAACAGCAGTTGCAGCAGATTAAAGAGGACTCGCCGGGCTCACCTGACAACCCAGAAGCCGATGAGGTAGGGAGTTGACTGTTTCTGGATTCTGATTTTTATTAAATTTTGGTTTATTATGAGAGGTTGATTGAATATTCACGGTGGTTTTAGTCCTCGAGTTTTGCTGGAAACTTTTATCTGTAGTCTTTAAAGTCATGTGAGAAATTTGTTTTGTTTGAAGAATCATTGTGTTGTAATGGGTCATGAATCTTATGGGTTTGACTCATTGCTAAGCTATGCTTCTATAATGCGGGACTTTTCTTTTTTTATGAAATCATTCCATGCTAGACTTTAAATACAATTTACGACTGTTGATGTTGAATGCTTTGATATTCAGTTTAACTTTTATATAAATGTATATTATAGCTAATTTGCTTGTAGAATTTTTGCTGTAAAAAGCTAAATGTGTTGCAGTTTCAATGTCAGGAGACTTCATCCCTGACTGAACAAAATGTGTTTTCCCTTTCCTATTTTGCTTCAGGAGTGTAATTCAGATGTTTTACGTGTCTATTGTTCTTCCTGCAGTTGTGTGACCTTCTGAAATCTAGATTGGAATGCCCTGAATTCCTTGAAAAGTTGGAGTGTGCTCAGATTTCAATTTCAAAAAATATAGCCGGTAAGCATCAGGAAAAGGTTCTAGTATGGTTAGTTGTAAATGGTATTCTGACTGATAGTTTCACCTGGGCATCTGATTGCATTCTCAAAGCTAAGCTTTTGAAGGCTGTATGCTTAAAATCTAGCATAGTCATGCTTCCTCTACATAGCCTTTAAGCTAATGAGCTTTCATGTGATCACAGAAGAAGTTAGTTCTTGGGAAATGGTGAGTGAAAATGATCTTTGGGAAGGTGAAAATGACAATTCAGATCAGGAGGATTATGTTCTTGTTCGAGAAGAAGATATAGTAGAAGGCGTTGCATGCTTCATGGCTGCTTATTTGTTATCCCTTAAGCAGACAAAGGTATGCAAAATGATACATAGATCAACATGGACAAGTTCTTTAGTTAGCCTGGCTTTCACAGAGGCAATCCTATTGCGGGAGTTTTCCATTTAACTTCAATCCATTTTGAGTTTTCCTACTTAGTAGCATAACTGCTCTAGGGTTTTGTTCTAATTAGGAGATGATCAACAGCAATGTTTTGTAAGTATGACCTTACTATTCTGAAATCAGCATTTAGCTATTTATGAGATCAGCATTTAGCTTTTGAAGTTTATCATGAACTTAACGGTTTGATCAAAGGGTTCCTCTTGGTATCCTACATGAAAAATAACAAATTTCTTACTTTGGATATTATGTCTTTACAGGACTTGACCCCTAATCAACTCCAGGAAGGTCAGTTTAGGCAAAATATTTTCTAGTAACTTTTGACATTATGCATTAATTACATATTACACTTCAATGATACCAGTTTATTATTATTAATTTGCATGGAAGAATTCAAGACATTAGCTTTTTAACCTTTCAGCTCTTAGCAAGACATTCTCTGTGAAAAAGAAGAAAGGAAAGCTTCGAAAGGCATGGGAAGGAAGCAAAGTTATTTATAATGTAGCATCATGGGGGGCAACTGCCATTGGGTATGCTATTCAGTTTCTTTTTGTTTGTTGTATTGTTTATTTCATTTTTGCATATGCAACGACAAATGGTTGTTCTTCTTGCTGAGTGTTATTTACTTCTTATCCTTTGTGTCGGCAGATATCTTTCCCTGAAGTAACCTTTTGTTTTTCTTTTACACCGCTGCCGCTGCTTTTTCATTGTAGTATGATGATTGAGTTTCTACAGATGACAATGTTCCTTGTTGATCTCCATTCCTTGTTTCTTGTGATAAACAGGATATATCAGAACCCTGTGATACTTAGGGTTGCCTCTAACGCCTTCTGGACATCTTTCCATGTTATATCCAAGCTTCTCTGATCTGTCCTGTTCTGGCTCCGGTAGTGCTATGATGTTGGGTTGGTGATTGTTTGTAAAGCAGCTTGCTTGGTGTTTGCCTATATGATGTTAACCCATTCTTTTCATGCCACAAATTGATTGATTTTGTGACATGATTTGATATTGTAAATATGTTTCTTCTAGTATGTTACTCACTATGAATGCAATTGAAATTTGTCCTTGGAAGGCCTCTTCTCCAATGTTAATTCATCTTTTCCTTAAACTGCAATTGGGATTCAACGTCTTCTCATGAATTTTAACAGATTATGTGATACTTATAAAATTGATTAAAGATTGAATAAAGTTGAAAAAATTTAAAATGTCCTTAAAAATGTTCTTATTTATTAGAAATTTTGAAGTTTAATTAATTTATTTTAATTTATGAATTAGGTTTTTTAATTATTGCTGAATTTTTTTATAAAAAGGTATTGACTTAATAATGAATTAATAATATAGAGAGAGACATTTCAAAAATTAAAATTTATAAATTAAATTCGAATTAATCTTCAAATTAGTCAAAAAAAATTCCAAATTTTGATAAACTTTGCTCGGAACTATTTTTCCTTTTCAGGAAAGATTTGGCTTAGCACCGACCCTTTGCCATACATACATAGCACTTTGGCATTAGTTGCCCATTTTTAAATAAACAGCAATAACATTGCACTGACCACAAACCAAAACTATCGTCTATTGATTTATGTGTTAAAAAGGTAGGTGGACATCTTGTGTAAAATTCAATTACTCGAGTCTCTCTCCATATGGAAGAAACAGAACATTGAGCGTAGATTTGCAAATTTGGAGCAGCAGAGTCGCTTGCTCCCACTGGTTGAAAATTTTCCTTCATCAGACCAATGAGATTATGTCATCTCACGGCCACCTAAACAATCTTAAGCCACCATCTTGTTTGCCAGGTTCCTTCCTGTTTTAGGCAACCTTGTTAATAGTAATAAGTATTGGCCTTGTGATGGGGAGCATCCTTGCATAGCATAGACCTCACTTCCATGATGGATCTGGGTGGTTCAAGGTCTTTATCTTGTAGTGCATTCCCAAGCAGTTGCTGCATTTGTGATCCAAAGGCATCATCCAATACCTGCAAGATCAAAACAAGTTTGCCAATGTTCCCTCAATAAACAACCGATGATTCGGAGAAGGTATTTTCATGGATGCAGAAGGTATTTCTTATCTCTGCCCTTTCATGGTTTGTAGAAACGTTTAGAACAGAAATCTAGAGTTTCGGAGAATCCAAATGCTATATTTTTATACTTTCTAGTCCAATTAACTTATCAGAGAAGAAACTTGTGGCTTAATGAACTATTACTGATTGTGCAATTTTCAATTATTCAGTTGCAAAAGTAATAAAACGTACCGACACTGCAATCCTTGTGCCTTTGTACCATGACTTGTTCTCTTTTCTATTCTCCAAGAAACTAAGTACATCCTATGACGAGAAGAAAACCAGAATATCAGTAATCCTAACATAGAAACAAACCGGAGGATGGCTATTTTGTCAATGTGATAGGCTCTAATGAGAGTTACCAGCCCCATTCGGTCCCAATAACCTCGGCAGATGGCAATAAAAACATGAGTCTCAAAGACAGAATGAAGGTGAGTGACTATATTCGTAAGTTGCTCTTTCAATGGCTGCATTTTGCCTCTTATGTCAGAATCCGACACAGATTCCTTTGATTCTTGGAGAATCTTTTTCAATTTTGTAGCACTCTGCAACTTGGTCTGCAACAAGATAAAAGGCGCATGTAAATGTTGATGTAATTAAAACCTTGTAGAAAATAAAGATGTAATTAAATAGACCAACAAAATAAAAAAATATCTTAATCATTGTACAATGATATTGTACAATAATACATATATGCCATCCAAGTATATCTTCTCGGGCTCGTATATTTATCAGATCCTTGGACTTGGATCTAAGGAAAGAAGGAGCTCAAAGAGCATGGTGCTCTAAAGATGATACCTACATTTTCCACTAGTTTCTCCATAATAGCTTGCAAATAACTTCGGAACTTGGTTCTTAGCATCACCGTAACTTCACTAAGACGCTCTCCAGGAACCGCGTTCCCACCATCAGGTATGCATGATCCCCATGACTTGAAGCGAGCCTCTACCTTGGGCCTCAGGACATCAAGCATTCTCTTCATGGAATTTAGCAAAATACCAAGCTGAAAAAAGTCACAACTACTTAGACAACAGAAATTAGATGCGTGACCCAAAAAAAAAAAAAAACACCCACTATCCTTTTCCTTTCTTTTGTCTCTCTTCTTTCTCTTGTTTTGGGAATAGTCTTTTGCAGAAAGGGAAAAGCGAGCCAGAAAAGAGAATAAAAGCTAAATCAAAAGCACCTAGGTAACACCCTACCATTAACTAAAAACGGAAAGAGAAGAAGACTAGTGGCTTACCTCATCAGGGACTGTATAGGAGCATACGGATCGCTTGGTTAATTTCTTAACATAATTGAAACCAAATTTCTTTGGAGCCAAATTATCCTTTAGAGGTGCTAGCACATCTGCGTACTGCTTGTCCAAGGCTTCCACTATGGCCTTCTCAATGTCAGCAACGGCCTTTCAGATGAAGCACAACCCGCGTTAGAAAAGGTTAAGAGAAACCAGGAAAAGGAAAGAAATATAAATGGTATCGTTAGTCAGATAGACATGCATAAACAGAATCAAATAAATAGAAAACATAAGTAAGCATTCATAGATTCAAGCAAAACAGCTGCAGATTTAATTTGAATTATATATACAAGGTCAATGAAGCTATGTTACTATTCTTGTCCTTGTACACTTAACCTCCATTACCTTTGCTCTGTCTCTCAGGCCAAAGGAATTAACCACAATTTTTAATCCTAAGAGTACGAATTTATACACAAGCCAATTCATTTTCCTCACCAAATCAAACAATTACACAACACTGGTTAAGTGATAGTCACGTTATAGAACCCAAATATGGGGTACTCAGCACTGCCTGCTAAAGTTCAACCTACATAAACAATGTGACTGATCATTTTCCTTCCTTTTCTGAAACTGACTTGACTAAACAAAGAACATAATCTCAGCAATATCTTTTCATGTTCCAGACTCTTCATTTTTGCATATACATCATAGAAATCATTTCATAGTTAAATAGAAGAACATCAAGGATAACACCTGAAGTGTTGAAAATAAAACCTAAATCTAAATGTTTTACTTGGTAGAGGAGGTTAAAAGAGTGCCCCAACTGGTGAAACCTTTATGCTTTCCAGTTAAAAATTGTATAAAATGGAAATCAAAGACAAAACAATCATCTGCACATACCGATTCCAGCACAAAGACATATTCAGGCCATCGGCAAATAATGACTTCATAGTCATTCAAAGTCTCTCTTAGGCGATCATACATCCCATCAACGAATGGAGTAGTAGATTGTTGTGTTCGGACTCCTGACCATTTTACCTACAATAAAATAACTATCGCATATTATTTCACATGACTCTTAAAATAAGTCTCGTTCAGATATATAGTATGACCTTTAAGTCCAGCGCTATCTTGTTTTCTAGCAAGTATATTGATGAATGACACTTGATTATTGAGTGTGACAAAGCTTCAGTTACTGAAACATTTGCACTTCCCATGATGCAGAAACCGCAAACCAAGACTGTTATCCAGATCTTTGGAAATACTTGCAAGAATCAAACATTCAATAACTAACTTCTGATTGAGAATATACCTTGTCTAGTTTACAAGATTCAAGCAATGAATGGCGCTTATCTTGTATCCAAAGCATAATATACAGATGAAACAACTCCTTTGCATCAACTCCCCCTTTCACAGGACTGTTACAGAATTAGAGTGTGGGGAAACACTAAAATGAAACATGTACGATAGACAAATTAAGGAGAGTGCTTACCTAATGCTCCAGCTGGCAAGATCTCTCTGAAAATCAGCTGTCGCAATAACAAGTTCAGTTACAGGAGGTGAAGGACCAGTTGGGGGCTGTGCAAGCAGGAAAGCTCGCAATCTATTGCAAAGTTCCAAACTGTATATTGACGAAGACAATTCTGGGAGGTGTATAAAACTGCAGGAAAAGGACTTAACCATCAGAAAAACTAAGCACAAAACATGCGAAGGCAAGAGAAATGACTTGGAAACAATAAAGTACTAATCACGTGCACCAAGTTTAGACAAAGTGACAAAACTCTGTTGCACATCAGAGCTTCCTACAGAAAACTAGCAGCATGTATCCTGCTCACTAGATATAATCCATGTGCAATAAATATGTTAGAACCTATTTAGATTGCAAGAAATTAGAAGTGAACAGGGATTTTACACTTCCATTTGAAATATTGAAATGCCAATTCAACTAAGTTTCTAACACAGAACTATAATAGAGATCATTATCTACAATATGCAAAACACTGTATATGCTGCACTTGTGTGTGTGAGAGAGAGATGCGTACAGAGCCAGCAGTATAATACATGCTCAGAAGAATCTAAAATATGAAATGCCACTCAAACATACCTGGGAAGTATATGCTGATTGTGAATTTCAATGTCAGTGTGTATCTCATTTTTTAGGTTCATACAAAGGGAAGCCATCTTTTGATAAGCAGTGGACATTGCAATGGAGTCCATTAGAAACCCCTCATTATTGTTTGCTACAAATTCGTCTGTCTCAGTTAAGTGCCTTCTTGACCTTTTTCTGGCAGCAGTCTGGAGAAGACATCAGCATTCAACATAAAAAGTAACAAAAGCAGGTTAGAACATTGAATTTTATACAACCATACCTGTAAATATTGGGTTAATTTTGTTTGTGCCTCAGGAGTCAATACGTCATGGAGGAGAGTGTATAACTTCACAGCAGGGTCTAATGCAGGTGCTGCAATTCCGGTTGCAGGTTTGAAAACATCCATTATACCAGAATGTGATGATTCATCTAAAGACTTATAGTTCTCAAACACAAGAGCCAGAATCTGTTCAATTTGATCCTTGATTTCTCCCAATATCCGATTCTGGTGAAGCCAAACATAAGATATGAGATAAAATAATGCTGATGCTGATAATAATCATTTTGAGTTATGTAAAACAGGAAACTGTAAATTTCACCTCTTGATGACTCAATGAGCTCTTACTATTGCCCTTCATTATTACAGGCATTAACAAGTCATGTACCAAGGTCAGGCAGTCAGCAGTTGGAGTGGCTACATCCATGATATAGGATAAATACCTATCAACACAACATATTTTAGATAATTGGGGAAACTGAATGATAAAGAGAATTAGCCATTAGTAGTTGCATGCCTTGATCCCTAAACCTGATTTATGTGTGGTTTCTGATGAATCAAACATGGGCATTGCTCTCCATAAACCCAACAGTTAAAGCTAACTCTACAGGATGCATAATTGAGCTGGGATAATTAAAGATAAATAATCCAAGTAGAATATCTCTCATTACCTCAGCTTGGTATAGACTTCAGAAACCCCATAATATGAGGCAAATTCATTGAGAAGCCATTTCCATGACCCATATAACAGCAAGTTTCTTTGTTGAAATTGCTGAATCTTCATAGCAACTTCTAAAACGAGGTCATATGCGACCGTTTCAGCCACAGAGCCACACTAAGATAACGAAATAGGAATCAATATCATGAATTTCATTATCAGTTAAAGAATTAGCTTTCATACTCATATCATGAAAAGTAAATTCCTAGTCCATTAGTAGAGATTAATTCTGTCATTCTACTTATTGTCCTTAGGTTCCAAAATGTTTCAATGCTCAATTATAATCATCTGGTCATCCAACTTATATCAGGTACATTAAGTAATTAATTATTTTCCATTGCAACAACCCAACTCAATCCATTACAATACCATAGCTCATGGAATCAAGAAGTTACATCCTGTGTAGCTCACCTTGAGATTACAATCATCTGAACTTGTTGCGTAATTAATATAGAGCTGTAGTTTTCCAATGACCTCATGTTCTGGCTCTCGATAAATGGACCACCATCGCAGCTTATCAACCTGCATCCAATTCAATTGAGCCTTCAAACAGATTAAATGGAGTTGCCGGAGTGATTTTATCGATGGTTATAGTATATTACCGAGTCTTCGACGACGGCGGCCAGTTGAGCAACAACACGCCCAAAATGTTCCCCTTTTGAATCTTGGACTTCAACAATTAGATCATCCCCTATACTATCTGGAAAGCTGTAGAGTTGTCAATGATATGCACTAGAAGGTTCGGTTAATTAATTGATTTCACTAATGGCCAATTTGTACATACAAAACATGGGTTTCACCAGATCCAGGTTGCATCCGAATGGCATCTTCTTCTGTTGAACTTTTCAATCTCAACAAACAAGAATATGTTTCTGATAACAACCATGAAATTTAAGGTTCATTAGAGCGTGATATGAAAGTTCGTATACAAGCTATTTAACAGAGTTATGCCATCAATTGATGAATAGAAGCACCGGTTTAATATTTGTTGACATAATATAGACCAAAGCTTATGACTGATCATAGTTTCAGTTAATAAGAATGCTTATTTATGACAAGCAGTACGAGAAATATGAATTTGCGGTCAAAAAATCAATTCCTCAGAGAACCATGTTTCTTATGTCAATCAAGTGCTCAAAGCTAGTTAAATGAATAGAATTTAAGTTTGAAGAGTTCATACCTTGCACAACCTCGTAAGATGAAGAACTGTTTCGTAGGCTTGTTACTCCAGTTTTGAGAAGTCCAGATACTTGTTTTAGATACTGAGTGCTGGCATGTACATATGCCAAGCTTTGACGTGAAAAAGAACCATGTGCAGGTCGACAAGGTGCAATCCGGATTTTCCGCAGAGCTTTCCAACCGCGAGAAACAGATGAGTGCAGCTTGAAGAAACGATATCGTACCAATGCCATTTTAATCTTTGGTGCCCTCAGACTCAAAGATGACATATTACAGCCAGTAGGGGGATCAAGAACTGTTTTCACTTTCCGTACTAAAAATAAAATAGAGAAAGTTAATACAATTACTTTTTATTAGGAAGATCTCAAAGCCAGCATAATGAGAGATGGTTACCTTGCACCTTCATCTTCCCCACAACCTTTTTGGGTTTTGGAGCAGTTAGTTCATTGCCTTGCTCAGATGATCGTTTCTCCAAAAGTTCATCTTCTGATTGCAATAACACATGCTGGACACTGGTGTTCAAGCAAAAAGAGCCTAAATGACTTAGTGGAACATCTTTTGCATATAGTTCGAAATCATGGTTCTTAAATACTCAGGGAACAAGTAAAATATGTGTCGATAGCCATATCTCCATAAGGTAATGAAGTAGGCAGTTTATGATAAATTTAGTTTGTAACTTTGTATTGGAAGCCTGACCCCATCAAAAGACTGCATTCATAGAAACTCACCCAAATGCCTCTCTCAGCAGAGCACATTCATTTTCCAAGAACATAGGAGCCTCCATGCAACCCCTTGCCCAAGCCTGAAGGCAAAGGCGCACACATCCATCATACGCAATCACAGCATGCCATGGCCCTAATGCACTGCATTTGATTTAATTAGCACATTCAGTTAATGTTGCAGGTGGAAATTTTTGAGGTTATAGAATCTTGAGGGCTTACAGTTGTGGCGTGGAAATGCTTACCTGGCATGAAAGGTAGGGAGTCGAGCTGGATTTGCACCGAATGATGCTGATTTAGGTGGCTCTGCAGCAGTTCTGCAAGCAGTAAATATAGAAAGCAGTTCATTAAAACTATGCCTAAATACTCGATTCTATGAGCTGCCAGTGTGTAGTTAATATTATGTATCGGGCAGAGCTAACATTTCCAAGACTCCAACCAAGAAGAGGAGTTGCAAATGATGCATACCTTACGAAATGAGCAGGATTCTCACTTGCAGTGTCATTCTTTTGTTCATTTCCAGGCACACTTTTGACTCTATCTAAATCCTTGTTGGTAGAGAAATCACGTGAATATGGAGTTTCTGCAGTTTTAGACACTTCAGATGCTAGTTCAGGACTTTCTTTAATCGCCTGAGCATGACAAGAAAATGGAGGTGCACTGGGAACATCCTCGTCATGAGAAAATTTCTGATTCTGTATATTTCTGGAATGCAAAATCTGCAAAATAAATAATTAAATTAAAAAGCATACAAAATCATAAAAATCCAAACATAAGCAAGCATCACCCAAGTGAGCTGCCTGACAGGCTCTAAAAAATGATCCCTCAGCTTGGAAGCAGACTTGTGCGAGCATAACAAGCATTAATAGCAATTATATTAAAATGTCAATCTAATTGGTGCCCTGATGGGTCAGGCACAATAAAATTGTGTCAATGATACAACTACTGCACACCATCCGCATTAGGAAACTATTATTATAGGCTTACAAGTGCAAGCATGTATTATAACTATAACAAACCTTTGCAGGAAGGCTCTCCACATTGGCTCGAGAAGGAACACTTGAAGCATAACCCTCTGAATCACGCAGCTTACTCCTCGGCAAAGAACCATTAACACTTGAAACTTGCGTGGTAGAGAATTCCGAACTGGAAGCTGATTCTGATTCATCCTCCATATCTTCCGGATAAACATTCCTCCCAACTGCATACCTTCCGTTAACCCTCTCCAATCTCTCATCCAAATTTCCACGAACCCCCGTCATCGTCTCCACGGACGAACTAACATCAGAATACACATAATCACTGGCATAAAGTGAGCTCCTCTGACCCACATTCCCACCGTATCTTGGTGCCATTGTGGTTGAATTGGGGATTCCCTCGTCCTGTGGAGAGGAATCAAGTGAGTAACGTCCACCATATACATCATCTTCGTCAGATTCAGTTGTAATGTCATTTTCTGAAGCGGACCCATTGTCGTCCACGTCATTCGGTATGGCTCGGGACACCGGGATCGCCGTCGGTGGAAGGTGGCCGCTTCTGAACTTGGCCGGTGGAGGCAAAACAAATCCGCGGCTGTTCCTAATGTTGGTTATTAGATCAGCTCTAGGCCTTAAACTTGAACTTGAAAACGCATCTTCCTTCTGGCTCTGCACACCAATAACAATAACAAAGTTAACTCACAAACACCACGCCACAGCCAAATCTCAGTAAAGCAACAACTTCTTCTCCAATATTTCACATTCACAAAAAAAAAAATCTATAAACAAAAGAATTAGGGAAGGACATTCCACCTCTCGAACCCAACGAAGCGCATTGCTATCTAGACCTTCAGTGAACATATTTCTATTTCACCTAACATAAAAAAAAAGGACAGTCAGCTTACAACAGAAACCTCAAACTGAACATTCTTATACAATGCCAGAGAAACAGCAACTTACATAAGACTCTAAGACCAGTGTCGGTCTCAACCACCAAGCTCAGTTTAGAGAGAGAGGGAGAGAGCGAGACGAACTTAGAAATTGAATTATTGAAAGGGTTTGCTTCACTTGTAAGCCTTTTCCTTTCTTGGCTGTGGCTCAGCTATCAGCTATTGAAATGGAGGGACTTGTCATTATTTTGTGTCCATATTTTCCGTTGTATTTATTTATTGCCTGCCATTAAACATTAAATTCCAGTTTAAGCACATCTTAATACTTTATTTTAATTAATGGTAATCTAAAATTGTCCGAAAATAAAGGACACGTTGTGAGGTAGTGGGCGTTGAGGTTGAGGGGATGTTGGTGTAACGGGCAAGGTTACGTGGCAGAGGTACTTGGGTTATCTTTTTAAAAAACATTAAGAAGTCGAACGTTGTAAGTGGGGCACACCTTCAGCAATAGAATCACGTGGGTCATAGAGTTGTGTGGGTCCCACGCAACAAACAGCCTTCGTTTTTAATCCCTCCTTAACCATTCGATTTGTTGTTAGGTTTTGGGTCGTTGGTTTGGTTTGGTTTGGTTATGTCGTGACTGAAACTGCATGCGCACCGAGGCTTCTCATTGGCCGCCGTATTCATTTACCAACTAAAAATTAAAATACACGCCCACTGTGCACTGAGCAAGTTTACATGGTAACTAAAACCAGCTGAGCAATTTTTGAGGTTCTTGTCAATAAAAAGGGAATTAGGGTTATCTTTAGGAGTTTGAATATTTGGAGATTGGAGGGATTCTACCTATTCTCTAAAGTTGGTCGTTACACCATTGTCACGTGCAGTTGGATTGCACACTAAGAAGAGTTTCGAAATTGGATTAGCCAAGAAGATGACAGTTTGTCCCCGAGACCCCCCATCGAAACAAAGACAATGGATCTTTTTTCTTTTTTTTTGGGTAGTGTAGAAACAAGAATATAAGAAGACTAACGCCTCAAGAAAGCAAATAAAAAGGAAGATAAGCTTTAATTTGAATGGGGTTATCGTTAAAGATGATATGATAAAGAGTTGAGTTACACTAATCAATTTTTTAAATTTAAAATTTATTTCAATTTGAATAGCATATTTTTAATTTGAAGTCTGCTTAATTGTTAGAAAATATTTAAAACTCAAAATAATATATTTTTTAAGTTAGAATTAAAATTCAAAGATTAATTAAATTTAATTTAATATCTATCGATATTATTTTTTAGAATATTGTTCCATATCAATCAGTTTCAAAACAAAATGATGGTATCGGTTAGAACTATAAATTTTAAAAATTAAAATAATAATTACTTATACATAAAAAAGAATATGATAAATTTGTCTATAATTTATTTAATAAACATTAATAATACAAATAAAAATATATTAAATAAAATTTTTATTTCATTAGACTTTTATGGAGTGATTATAGGTTACATAACTAAATATATTAGGTTAATACAATTATATTTAATATTTTTAAAATTTATATATTTTATATTGATAATTTATATACTTTAATATATAAATATGAAAAATATGATAATAAAATTTGGAATATGTAAATATAATATTTGAAATTAAATTTATTTTAATTTATAAAAAAATAAAAATAGTATTAATAAAAATAAATAAATTTTTGTAACACCTTCTATAGGGAATCTACATACAAAATCTACAAACACACACGTAGATGTTGTACGAAGATTCATTGCATATATTTCTATTCATTTATAGGAATTGTCATCCCATATTTATCTATTCACTGTTATACATATACATACTACAAAATTTTATATCACTTAACATTATCATTTAAAAATAGTATTACATCTTTACATTCATATGATAATCCAAAAGAAAATTACACTCATCTTTAACAAAAATGATACATTCTAAAAGAACATTTACTTATAGCAATTGGCCTTAGTCCTTGCAAATAATCCCTGTGTCTCACTCCCATTACTTAAACCTACACGGATTAACATTTGTGCTAAGCTTGAAAACTTAGCGAAGAAACACTTAATTTAAATGACCACTTACAACAGTCATCCACTAAGTACACACACATTCATGAATATTATAAACCCGTATAAATATTAATGGCATAATTAATCAAGATGCATATTGCAAATATGCTTCAATATCTTATTCATATACTGTAAATGCATGTTTATAAGTCAAATATTGATATTCAATGCTCATGAATACAAATTATTCACGTTGCCATATTATATCTATTACTTATAATTGTTTAATTTACTTTTGCGTTCGGCTTACACATTTATTTAGGTGTGAATAACGAGAACTGTGCATATTCGAAGATATCAAACAATAAATACCCGAAAGTATCAAACTGTAAATGCTCGAAGGTATCGAACTATAGATACCTGAGGCATAAAACTATAAAGACACTATAGTCTCGAAATGAAAACACCATTGGTGTCAAACTATAACAGTTGCATTGTAACCTTATAGGCATGCCTATCTATCTATCACCAAGACAATGAAGCAGAAATTGTAACATTTTTCTTTCATCGTCTGCCAATTTCATAATTAATATATTGATAAAACATATGATATTCATTTGAAATCATAAAATATGTATTTAAGTTCATACATTTAGTCATAACTTACCGCCTTTAGAATAGTATACAAATCACATATACTCTCATGATTTATTTTATATATGTTTTGTTCAATCACATTTCTCTATGTACATTCACATACTTCCAGTATATAAATTCGTATGCATCATTTATTATGAAGCATGTTAAATTGTACTTAATTATCTTCACAAAATTTGTATGTAAACTTGTATAGTCATACTATACACATGTAAGCAATAAATATGCATATGAATCATCTATATATGTGTTAATTTCCTTTAGCATGGATTATGTTCAATTTTCAATTTCTATGTTTAATAACTCAATTCACATATGGTAAGTCATATTTCACTTATTTCTAGGTGCTTGCAAATTTTCATAAACATTTGAAAAGGTTCGAATATGATTGATTAAAAATCAGAAGCCAAAAACTCAAATTAGTGCAATTTAAGCTAAGCACACGATGAGTCTGAAAATGGGCAAACAAATTAATCCAAAAGCAAATCAAACGACGTTTTCTACTTGTTCTATGATTTTTACATAGCAAACGTTTAACTTAGGCTTTAAAGTCTTCTAAACATTTGTTCCCTTATGTCTTTAGTTTTCATAGCATCAAATATCAAACCATTTGGAATTATAAATCATGAGATATGAACAAAACATCATAAGCTACTCCACTATAAAGGCAACATTAGGTCACCATGTTCAATCTCAATTTCCAATATCATGCAGCCAGAATTAGGTTCAGGTCTCTCATAGAGATTTTTAGAGTTATGTCTTAAGTTTCATCTCCATCTAGAACAACCCATTTGGAGGTTTATAGCTAAGTTATGGCAAAAATAATATAATTGGTTCAAGTGAACGGAAGATAGAATTCCACTAAATGTTACTCTCTTGTCATATTCAACCAATTCCATGAAAAGTAATACCAAGACACCATTCCATCAACAATTACATGTATAAATTAATCTTTGTACACATTTAAATGTGCAAAAATAGAAATCAAACCAAGCATAGTTTCAAACCTTAAAATTGGATAACGAACTCTTCTAATGCTCTTCCTTCTCTTCCACTTTAGCCCCTGCTTGATTCACTAACTAGAAACACCACAAATACATATCTTAATCTCAATTCCAACCTGATAATTCCAGATCTTCACGAGCAAAGCAAGAAAAGATGAAGATGAGAAAAACCACTAACTTTTTCCTTGATTTCTACCTAAGATTTGCTTGATTCTTTATGCAAAATGATGTGATTAAAAAGATAAAATGGAGAGGAAATGAGAAGAGAAAAATAAGGAGTTAAAATCCCCAAAATGTCATCCCTCACTCCTCTCTTATATACCTATTTCATGCACTTTTTAGACTTTTACATATGTTTTAATCCTATTGGACCATTTGTTGACTTAGACAAAATTGCACATTTGGTCCTCCTTTTTCCTTTAGTTTTCACATTGGTATATAATATTATCAATTGATTTTATTCTAGTCTATATTTCACATATAATTATTAATGTCCTCGTCAAAATGTACAAATTAACATTTTACTCCTTTTTTAATTTATTACCATTATATCCTTTACTATGCTTAGATGTACTTAATTCCAATGTTCTGGGTACCGTTCCGTATCGGCCGGAAAATAGAACGGTACCGAAGACAAAGGTACCGGCCGGTACTGGGGCAGGGTGTTTTCGCCTGGTACCGACCGGTACTGACTATACCGGATGGTACTGGGTATGTACCGCGAAAACCCCATTTTTTAGGGACTTATTTGTAAATTTTGGAAAAAAAATTTATACCCCCTGACCTTTGTTGTTCTCTCGTCTGTCTTCTATTTTGATTTTTCTCTCTTTGCTCTCTCTCTCTCACCGTCTCCTCTCCTCGCCT
>JANZXP010000002.1:4414584-4429724 GCA_027576715.1 Erythroxylum flavicans
TTATTTATATGTGAAATATTTAAAAATTATTGTCATTTTATATTAAATTATTAATTGTGATTATTATTTATTATTATGATTTTTGGAAACAAGGTTGATGTAAACCTGTAAAGTATACAGTATATAACTGTACAATATATCAGTGGACTATTTTGTAAATGTTAAAAATTTCATGGACTATTTCATAAATATAAAAAATTACCCGAAACGGTACTCGGTATTGACCGATATCAGTACAGTACCGTACCAGAACTTAATCCGATACCAAATTCGGTACGATATTCGCAACTTTGCTTAATTCTTTATATTCACTTCTTAATACACCTTGGACATAATGTAACGCTTTGAAGTATATGTTTGAGTCTTACATTTTTGTTACATCAAATTTAAGTTTACTTTTTATATCATTTTATAAATTATAAAATATTACTTATTGTACTTGAAATAAAATATAAAATGATATTAAAAATATGTTTTATAAAATACCGGAGTTTTTATCAATTAATTCAATGTATTACCTGATTTTAATTTTATAAAAAATATTTTTTATAAATTTTATTGGCATATAAAAATTTTAATATTATAAAAATCATCAAACTTTAAATTTTAAAATTTAAAATTTATAAATTTTGTCTGAATTTGAAAAAATTAATGGTCGTCACGTCACCATTAGTAATATGTCATCTCAATTGACAGTAATGACTAATAACCCCGTCACCAACCGTACTGAAGATGTCATCTTGATTGAAAACCCCAAATTGAAAAGTAATCACAAACTCGTGAATACAAAGAAGTACTTGAAGAAAGTGAAATGTAATCAATTAATAAATATAATAATTGAAGTACACGAAAAAGCAGCGTTGATAAGCGCCGACCACCGACACAAAATACATAGAGAAAAAGTAGATTTTACTATATTCTATAAAAATAATAAAAATGAAACCTCATTTATCTTGTATATCTTCTTCCCTTGCCCTTCTTTATGTGTCAATAACAGCAATAATATTTCAAGGGAAAGAAAGGTTCGAAGACTTGATGAAAGCAGAAACCAGCCAGAGATTTCCTGAGCAGACCAAATATATATAGCTCCTTGTGTTCTGTATAAGAATATACCTACATGTAATGTAACGGTGGAGCTAGCCAATCTTATAATAGTAGTTCTTTACTACTAGTTTATTACATAATTTGTGTTAAAAGCGTAAAACTTTAGCACATTTATCTTCATATGCTCTTTTTAAAAAAATATTTGATCAGATAATGATAACCGACTTAAGTTCAACTTTATCTCATCTCAATTCGACCTAACTAAATTTATAAAAATTTAAAAATATATAATATTTTAATAAAATAAATTCAATACATAAAAATAACCTCATCCTTAATAATAATAGCAACAAGTTATGTTAATCTTATATTTTGGTACTTAAACGGGGACAATTTAACCTGTCATCCCCTTTATATGTAAGCTTATAAGTAAAGATGACATTTAAGTTCGAGTCTCGAGATCAACGAGTTAGCTCCATCTGATCAAACCTTAAGACCTGATTGTTCAAATGATCAAGCGTTGAATTGGGCTCGAGTTTAGGCTCAAACTGCCCAAGCCTTATAACAATAAAGAAAACAATGTCGTTTTCTCCGAGCCCTAAGCTAGTTTGAACTCTATCAACTATAAGAAAAGTATTGTCATTTTTTGCAAAAACCAACGATGCATCCCATTTTTATTTTAAGAAAACAAAATCAAATTAAGTCAAACTGGCCTAGTACCTGACCTGACCCAGCACATTGTCACCCCTATTTGTAAGCAGGGGTAATAAATTAAATCTGACCTAATTTGAAACCATCAAGATTAAAGTTCAACTTAAGTTTATGGTAAACCTAAATAATTCAACCAGACTTGAGGACAAAACGATTTTAGTCCCCAACCCGAATTTGACTGGATTTTGTACTAGACTCAAGCAGGGCTAGACAAGTGCCCTGAGTCTGAACCAACCTAACTCGGCCCATTGTAATCCCGCTTGTATGGAAAATTGGAAATGCTGATAAATTTACTAAGCTTTATTTGGTCAAACGTCCCGACGTTTCAAAGAGTACATAATGTGAAAATGATTCCCCCGATTCTATCTGAACCAACTCATCAAGTAGTTGGAATGCAGGCAATAGCTTTCTTTCTCTGCAAACCATTTCAAGTGACAAAGCCCAGGTATCTGGTTCTGGCATGAAACCTGTTTCCAACAATCTAAACAAAGCCATAATTGCATCGTCTACGATTCCAGCCCTACAAAGCCGAACCAAAAGGTCATTTGAAGTAGCATGATGGGGCCAAAAGCCTCTTCCAAGCATCAAACATAGAAGTGCTATAGCCTTCTCCAACTCACCTTTTTGACACAAGAAATTCAACACAATTCTGTAGCTTGCTGAGTTTAGATAAACACCCTGATTAGGTAACTTCACAAGCATTTCAAGGGCCTCCTCAAACCTTTCTTCTCTGCATAACCCACCGAGAACAACATTGAAAGTAACAAGATCAGCTCTGCAATTAGCTTCTTTCATCTCTTTAAGCAGCTTCATTGCTTCGTCAATTTTGCCTGCCCTACAGTAGCCATTTATCAGTGCAGTATAGCCAACAGTATCAGGTCTCAAATCAATGCTTTTCAATTCATCAAAAATTTGTTTGGCATCCTCCAACCTTCCTTCCCTACAAAATCCATTCATTAGAGCCGTGTAATTAAACAGATTGGGTTTACATCCATTAGTTTTCATGAAATCCATTATCCTCCTAGCCCCATTGACTTTCCCACCACGGCAAAAGCCATCAATCAAAATGTTATACGTGAGAACATCAGGCAAGATCTGATCTTTTGATACCATTTCCTCAAATAAATCCATTGCTTCCTTGAGTCTTCCACTTTCACAAAGACCAGCCAACAGCGTTGAGTAGGTAATCAAATTAGGATAAGAAATCTGAGATTTTTTCATCTCTTTCACAACCTCAAGGGCAGATTCAACATCCCCACTTTTGCAATGATGCTTAACTAAGATGTTGAAAATGCAGGTGTTTGGTTTCAATCTGAGATGCTTATTCGTGCACAACAAGAAATCAAGGGCCAAATCAACCTTCTTTGATTCAACCAAAAGATTAAGACATGTGCTGATAGCTTTAAGAGAGGGCTTCTCACGAGTAATTGGTTGAATCTTATGAAACATCTCAAGCACTTTGTCATGCAGACGGGACTTGGAAAAATGTTTCATGAGAATAAGAAATATGCTTTCATGGAATTTACAAGTTTCGTATGTCATTTGATGAAGCAATGCATCAACAGCCTTGAACTTCTTGGCCTGAGCAAGTTTATGAAGCATAATCGAATACGTGGCATGGTTATGATTAAAACCCTTTTGCTCCCCTACTCTGTTGAATATCTGTAAGGCATGCTGTAGATCCTTCTCTAGTTTTATCAAGTTTATGGCAGACTCGTGAGTGATAAATTTGGTTTTCCTTTGAGTTTCAACCGAGATTTTGGGTGGCTCATTCAATTCTCTAGAAGTTGCTTTTGAAAGCTGAAGCAGAGAAGGCCGTGGAGAGGAAGCTGATGTGGTTGAAAAGGATGCACAGAATGACGGATACTGGTGGTGAAAACCTCTTGCAGAACTCATGGAAAATAAACCATTTATGTTTAACTTCATCAACTGGAAATAACAGAAACCTGCTAATTTTATCATTAACAAAAATGTCACACAATTCGAGCAGAGCAGACCAAACTAATGAGTCACCAACTTTCAGCACAAAAAGCTATGTTAACTGGAAAATAATCAAAGCAACGACTAACTCTTAAAAATAAGAACTAATAAAAGA
Organism: Erythroxylum flavicans; assembly: GCA_027576715.1. NCBI lineage: Eukaryota > Viridiplantae > Streptophyta > Magnoliopsida > Malpighiales > Erythroxylaceae > Erythroxylum > Erythroxylum flavicans. The sequence goes on from JANZXP010000002.1 coordinate 4,418,435, forward strand.
ACACACCTAACCATAAAACTTAAGGGACATAAGCTCCAGCCAAGATCAGTATTTTATGCAGAAAGACAATTAGATAACTCATATAGATACTAACATCACAACATTCAAGTAAAGAAACTGCAATGATAAGTATCCGGATTAATTCACCAACGATGAATCTAGCCCTCTGGTCACTGAAATGACAAGTCTCTATGCTTGGTCAATTAAAATATGAGAGATTCAGACAAAACATAGTCAAGTGGCAACAGTGAATGTGAAAAGAGGTACATTTTCAACGTTCTTACTTGCATACTTCTGGCATCAATCATTATAAATAAGAACCTACTGCACAAACAGTATCGAATCAAAACAAGTGAGAAAATCAGAACAATTGAACAAACGTGAAGGACACTAATAAACCCAGAAGCAAAACAAAAAAAGGAATCCGGGGACAAACCAGAAAAAAAATTTGATTGAATTACCAGTTACAATTAAAATTTGAAAACTCGAAACAAGCTCAAACCTCAGAACGCTTACTTCAAGGAAAGCTCTTGTCAAATGGGAAGAAATAACACGCGTTCACCAAGTTTACTCCTTGTCTTCTTCATAAATTATAGAGATTCCTCAGACCTTGAGGTGTGCTTCGTTGCTGATGGAAACTCCGGTCTCCGGCAGAGGAACGGCTTAAAGCACCATTTTCTCATTGCTACGACAAGGCGAACCGTTTCGAGGTCTTATCACTGGAATACTGGTTTGAACAGAGATCAGAGTCTATAACTTTGGGCTTGGAGTTTCGGGTTATGGGTCATAAGATGGCCCAAAATCCACGGTCTTAATGAATAACATTACTTGTATAGCCCTCATCAGAAACAAAATTTTCATGTGTACCCCCTTAAGAAAACAAATAACGATGACGTGCAGATCAGATTAGGAGGAAAAGGGCCCAAACAGGCACGAAAATAACTCTCACTCGCTCGCTCTTTCGTATTTTCTCGCGGACCAAACGCGACTGAGAAAAGAAAAGAAAATAAAAAATGGCGGCAACTGTAGCAATCCCCGACAATCTCACCAGAGAACAGTACGTGTACTTAGCAAAGCTGGCCGAACAAGCCGAGCGATACGAAGAGATGGTTCAGTTCATGCAGAAGCTGGTCGTGGGCTTCACTCCCGCCGCCGAACTCACCATCGAAGAGCGCAACCTCCTCTCTGTCGCGTATAAGAACGTCATCGGCTCTCTTAGGGCGGCTTGGAGGATTGTATCGTCGATCGAGCAGAAAGAAGAAGCCAGAAAGAACGAAGAGCATGTCACTCTGGTCAAGGAGTACAGATCTAAGATCGAGAGCGAGTTGTCGGAGGTTTGCGCGAGCATACTCAAGTTGTTGGACTCCAATCTGATACCGTCGGCTACAGTGGGTGAGTCTAATGTGTTTTATTTGAAGATGAAAGGTGATTATCATCGGTATATGGCCGAGTTTAAGGTTGGTGATGAGAAAAAAGCTGCTGCTGAGGACACCATGTTGGCTTATAAGGCCGCTCAGGTAAGTATTTTATCTCTGTTTGGTTTTATCTTGTTATTGATGGAATTGGGGATTTCAGTGAAAGATCTAATTTTTAGGGTTAACTTGAGGAATGAATTGAATTATGAGTCTGGTTGAATAGGTTAGGCCTATGTTTGTTCTCTGTATTGATTAATTGGGAATCGTAATTTTTGAATTGGTATTGGCTAATCGGTGATGTTAAGTAAGACTTTGATTCTATTGGTAACAGCAAATGTTGTGTTCCTCTTTTTTCGTTATTTTATCTCTAATATCTTTTATTTGTTATGTTTTTGCAATCTTGAAGGACGTTGCCGGGGCAGAGCTTGCACCAACTCATCCCATAAAATTGGGATTGGCTCTCAATTTCTCTGTGTTCTACTATGAGATTCTCAATCAATCCGACAAGGCTTGTAGTATGGCTAAGGAAGTATGCTTTGTTTATAGCTTCGTGTTTACCCCCTCATTTGTGTCCAAATTGTTTCTTATTGTGTTTTCTTGTCCTTTCCTATTCATTTCAAGAAAATCAAATTGTTCCTAGATTCAGATCTGGTTTTTAGTGGTAACTGTTAATAGTGAATTAGTTTCAAAATGCAAGGTCCTTTAACAGTTATTGATTCCTTCATCTGCATGTGCTTAGGGAATCTTGCTTCATGCTCGAAGTTCACAAATGCATATGATTAGTCAATACATGGGATGTCTTTGTGAAGTTTTCTTCTAAGATTATGTCATATCAACAGAATTTCAGATTAGAAGTTTGGCCAGGTTGATTATTTCCTTGAAAATGAATTGCTGCCGGCTGATCCTTACTTTTGAAAGGACTGCTGTAGAATTCCATACGTGAGAGTTGCTCAGGTGCAGAATATGCTGCTTTGCATACGGATATTAAAAATGACTGATTTTGAGGTTTGAATATTTGTAACAGTCTAGATGCTTCTTTCTGGAGTTGCACTTGTTGTTGTACACCCACCTTGAGCTATCATGTCATTTGGGATTGATTAATCTTTTATACAGGCATTTGAAGATGTCATTAGGGATTGATCAATCTTTTGTACAGGCATTTGAGGAAGCCATCGCAGAGCTCGACGCTTTGGGAGAAGAATCATACAAGGACAGCACCCTAATCATGCAATTACTGAGGGACAACCTTACTCTTTGGACTTCGGATATTCAGGTTATTCTATATTTCTCTAATATTTGGTCAAAGGATGATTTCTGCCAAAAATTTCAGGTTAGAACCTTTATTTGGTCTAACCTTACCTCCTTGCACTCTTGCAGGACCAGTTAGATGAGCCATAGAAAGCATGATAACCTTGACAGGCCGTAGACATTTGGAGGGGGTGGACTTGGAACGTAGTTCCTTGGTCCTGACTAAAAATGTGTTAATTTACAGAACTGGAATCAATGCATGTTTTGCTGTTTGGACTAAGATTGCTTTTTTAATTTGAAGTGTACTGAAAAGGTTAGCATTCCATGTGGTTTAGAATGCCTTCCAATATTTTTAGCAAATGCGATATCTTTTGTTTATGTCCTCGTAGACTCTATTGACTGCTAGATATCATCAGAGTTATGAAGTGCAGGACTGAAGACAGTTTATTAAATCATAAAACAGTAAGAGAAGGTAGAGGCCAGTTCAGTGCTTTTCGAAAAATTTGGGTCCATGGTTTCTTGTAATATATATAATACGTTTCTTATCATTTTATTATGGTATCTTAGTACATCATGGATCTTAATTCTTAATCCATGAGCTCCAAGGAAAGAAAACAGCTTAATACCAAGACTTGACCTAATTTAGAACCATAGCTGGACTTGAATGTTTATTCATATTGTGACAATCGTTTAGCTATGTTGATTTGGTATAACTTTATATCATTTTGCCAAGCACTTACTGTTTACCTAATTTCGATTTATCATAACCTTATATTTTCTTATTAAGCATTACCTTATTTACCTGATTAAGAAATTTAGCTGGACTTGAATTTTTGAGCCCGGCCTAATCTTTGTTCTCATAGTTCGAATTAGAAGATGTCATTTTAATATAACCAACTGGGTATCGTTAATTTGGCATAATTCACTAAAATATCGTTTTGTTGAATAATCACCGTCGCTGTTCCGAACCTCCAAACCCGATGATTACCGAAATCCAATGAACCCCAATCTAACCCATTGAATTTGGATAAAACCAGCCCAGATCCATTTTGCTGACCTATTTCTGACAATAGGAAAGCATGGTTTCATGAGCATCTCATATTAACAATTGAAACCACAGCCAATTAAGGTGGACATAATTAGCTATTGCCAAGTCAGAGATGACTAAGAGCACATGCAAAGGCTCTAACAGGCTGAACAGCAGCGGAAAGAACGACGATGAAACTATCATCGACAAACCTTTTATTTGGAAAGAGGAAGAACCTTAAAAAGAAGTGCATAGTAAACCCACAACCATCATTATCTTCTATTTAAAGAGACATTCACTCATATTCACTCACAGTAAGCTAAAGCCAGATTACAGACATGGACATGCCAGCTTCACCTATATATAACATGACGATGATAAAGATGCCATCCGCATACGCCAACTCAAGTACCAATATCGATGATTTTGTCCTCAAATTTTCGCAACTTGATTGTGCAGTCAATCCCTTGTGCTACTTTTGAGCCATTCCAGATATGGAATGCTGCCCCCGGTAATGGGCAAAGAAATAACTTCTGGTACACTGAACAGAAAAACAGGAAATATAAATGGAAGTTGGTAAATAACTTCTGATGCAATGAGCAGAAAAACAGGAAATATAAATAGAACATGGTAAATTCAAGAGCATATACACTATTAGACATGATGACAATGAGTTAAATTGCTCAAATCCTACAGACAATTTTGATAACCCTTTTCACCCTTCGCAATCAGAGCATCAAACTTTTAAAAAGAAAAACTAAACTGAATTTACGAAATGCAAATCGGCATGCTATTAGTGCTTACTCGTATTCGTGATTTGCCTTTACATGTTCGGTCAGTGCTTCCAACAGAGATTGCCTAGTCTTGATTATGAGTAGTTCCTCGGAATCTGTCTGGATCTGCAAGAACCCAGAGACAGAAGTAACTTACCTGGTGAAGAGTTTTGGTGAACTAACAATTATGATTACAAGATTCAAGATTCCTTTGCATGCATTCTTCAAAATTATTATATAGGATTTCAAATAATCTGGAGAAGAATCAAACCTCTCCTTGCCACTGGTACACTGATAGAATACCTGCATAGAAGAAACATGAAAGTCTCATCAGCAGTTAACATTTTGCGCATGCATTGCAGATCTGGAAAAGCAAAACTACAAAGATTACATTGCAAGAGAGAGTGGAGATGTGACAGTAAATAACTAAAATCTACCTGTAAAACAAATGACCAAAGCTGCATTGCAAGAGCTATATACACATCAATGATGAAAATTTTCATGGCGAATTTGATTCGCAGAAAGAATATCAATTTCTGGACCAGTAAAAACTATCTATAAACACCTGTGTTCTTTATGTTTTAAGAGCACAATTATCTCAAGATGAGCCACTTTTTCCTTCATTTTGTTTATATCAAACAATCTTCATTCATTCACTCATTCTTCAATTTCTGTTACAAAATTCACATTATCCACACTTAGAGCTTATTTCTGGTTATCAACTTAATAGATTAGGTCATCTCATGATCTATCAAATAGTTGCATTACGCTATGCCAAAGTAATTGTCTGTCGGGTAATTTCAAATTCTCTAACACATGCCACATAGTGACATACTAGTTCAAAGACAATATACAGTTCCAAGTATTGAAAAACCCTAAAACTCGTGATTCGGAATTGATTATAGTTATTAAATCCTCAAAGTTCCTTTTTTCAAGATAGTCCTCAGCCCAACTAACCAGACTAAAAAGCACATCCACACAAAAGAAGTTACTCACTATTAGACAGCACAATAACATAAACCTCAGGACTACATCAAGGTTAAGTAGAATGTAGATATGTATAAATGAACGAATATGATGTCGAGAGTTGGTTATCCTAAATGGGCTTCCAGTCATGACTAGTACCCAGCCTAACAACCTAACACAAGAGCACATCCAGCTGAAGAAGTTACTCCTCCACTCTTGCAATTTCTATATCTCCCGCATTGTCAGAGAAATGAAGGTCCTATAATCCTGTCTATCGCAGAGACATCATCTCCCCTGTCAGCAAGCTAGTGGCGATGATACCTTATTAGGCATCCCTTATATATATAAAAACAAGCAGATGCCAATTAAGTACAAACGAGGAAGAGACTTTACACAAAATGATTTGCAATCTAAACTGTTAACATGACTAATGAAACGGTATAAAGCACATGCCTGGCACTATATTTACACATGCTGCTAATTTCTCTTTGATTATGCTATCTGCCAACTTTTTCCCTGCACGTAGTTGACGATGAACAGACAAACATATGAAACTGTAAGCTTCAATACATTAAATCATTCAAAATGAAACGGACATCAAAATCCAAAACTTAAACAAAAATAAAAAGAATATACCTCAACTACGCAGAAAAAAAAAGTCGAAATAACAGAAAAAGAAAGAATTTGGAAGTTAAAGTCCAGAAAAGTGAAGTAGAAGAATGATTAAGGCTGTGTTCAAATCAAAATCCCTCTAAGGCACAAAAGTTTGAGGCAAAAGGAACAAGAGTGCCCCTCTTTCTCTAGCATATCGTTATTAGTAAGAAAACCCCTTAATCAAATTATGTAAATTTGAAAAAGAGATCAAATTAAAGTTGTTTCAATCCTAAACAAAACAAAATTAATAAAGGTGTGCAAAATTATCCAAAAACAACTACTTGTTAAAAGAACAAGAATCGATTCCACAACAGACGGAGACATAGACACAAACCAGCTTCTCTGTTAGGGACAGTGACATAGACGACAATACTAGGTACAGTGTTGCCTTCCATTCTGACAGCCTCAGCTCGAGCTCGCGTATTATATTGCCTTTTCCTAGAATCACCAATGTTAGTCAATCAGAAAATGAAATAAGAATAAGAAGTGAAGATGAGAACAAGATTAGAGAGAGAGAATTTTGTTTACTTGAAGAGACGGACAGAGAGAGAGGAACCCGTGGTGTGAAAAGAAGAGGAGAGACTAGAAAGGCCTACGCTCAGCAGACAAAACGCTCCGATTAGTGGCACACGTCGTCGTATCGTACGGGATGAGAGTGACGCTAACGGCGGTCTTGAGCAAAGTCTCACTGCCAATGCCATTTTATGAGGCCGTTCGTTCGTTGCTTCGTGTCTACTTTATTCTTTTTAACTCCTGACAAGGCAAGCTTTCTGAGTTCTATGTTAACCGTCTTGATTCTGCCACGTGGACACTCTCGATCTTATGATCTTAGACTCTGTAACAGGCCGACAAGAATATATTTTGGGAACCAATATCGGGTCGGGTTTGATCATTACTTGGATCAAAGCGGATTTTTTTTCCCGTTCGGATATAGCCCTATTTAGTAACCATTCTGGGCCAAATAGTCCCTACAACATCAGAATCTAGCCTAGATTACTTATAAATATCTAACACGACATGGTTGAGGTTCCGGAGCATTGCCGAGTATATCCGGCACCTGGTGGTGTTGATGAAATGTCAATTCCTCCCACCTTTCTTGACCTTGTACGTCTCACTCTAGGATCGTTCAAACCACTTTTCTTCTTTGAACTTCCCATTTCTACGGACCTATTCACCAAATATGCCGTTCCAAGTATCAAAAACTCATTTTCTTTCGCTCTAAGCATACGTTGCCACATGCAGGAAACTTGATCGACCCGCCTAATTTTGAAAAGCCACAATTACGTTATATGCAGGGGCGGAGCTACACAAGGACAAGCCCCCGCTCGAGCCCCGGCTTGTCCCTGTGTTGCTTCGTTGTAAGATGACATGATCATTAGTTGTTTTACAATTTATACGTAGCCCTGTCGAGTATAGTTCCTAGCAGCAATGAAATATTATTGATTGCGAAGTCCCAACTGCCCCTGCCCGTGTGTAAAATTTGTCTTTTCAATCTCTAGTGTCCAGGTATACTCCTCAGCAACGGTCAATGCAAGTTTTGATCTTGATTTCACTCCCATGGTCCCTCGCCTTTTTCATAATTCCTAAACTGTTGTTCTTTTTTTGGCAAGCAATGTGAAAAAGAAAACAAAAATGTCAAATTAAGCACAGTATTGACAGTAGAACTTATTCAAGTAAAAGAAAAAGCCACGATAATCACAACTTACCATAATAAGGTTTCCCTATTAGTACTCTTATATCTGTGAATAATGTAATCACCTTTTTCTTTTTTTTCTCCTTTTTTTTCTTCTCCATCGGTTGCATCACATTCAAAACCCCATTGATGGAAGAAGAATTTACAATGATTTAGTTAATGCCATCAGTCCATCACTATCCAGTCAGCCCCAACTCCGAGACGTTTTTGGCTCCGCCACTGGTTATGTGAAAGGCGATTCCGTGTCATTGGTGTTCGCAGAGTCTGAAAGTGATTTTGATCACCTCATAGGCAATCATGCCCGGAATGCTTCTGAGTTCCATTATTGAAGCAGGAGATATGGCATTGTCGTCATCATCAGTTAGTAATTTACTACCTTTTAACGACAAGACTCCATTAAAAGATCCCAGATGGATTGAGATAGAAGCGACATTTTGGAACCAAGCTATACAAAAGAAGTACGCGTTGCCTGCAAAATCGTTTTCTGCTAATAATGTTATTGCCACATTTGTAACGCCTCAAAACAGTATCGACGAATTAAAGAAACAAGTGATAGCGCAATTTCCAGCTTTGTCTCACGTAACAGCTTTCACCGTTACGTGTGGCTCCGTCTGGTCATGCATGGTCAAGGCAAATGTCTCCTGCAAAGAGGGTATAGGTAAGGAGGAAGAAGAACACATTGGATTTTGGGCTGATTTAAGAAGTCGTTTAAGCCCTCCTCTGCCTGAAAATTACTCTGGGAACTGTACGATGACTTGTATGCTAGAAGTATATGGACTAATTAATATAATCACAGCATTAATTCTATATTCACAACTATTAATTGAATTGACTAATTTATGTTTAATAACTATAATGAGATGATTAATAATTTATTAATTACATTTGAAGTACATAATAATATTCTAATAACTATAGGTTGATCCATTAAATTATAGTTCATCACAATTATGAAATGACACAAATAACCTCATTCTACGCCTCAGGGTAAAACATGTTATAAATATAACATATGGTGACAATGTTTTTTTTTCCCGTGGATGTGTGTGGTGATAGTTCAAAAGAGTTTTCTACCGTAAGTTCTCTCTAGCACATGCTTGTAGATTATTGATAGGATGTGGTCTCGTGAATAGAGAAAACAAATCAAGATGCTATGCCCAATATTGGAGTCATGTACATTCATTGTCTAGTTATTACCTTAAATAGAATGTAGATTTTGGTATTGTGATTATAGCTCAGTGCATTTAAGAATAACAATTGATATCAGAGCTCCATAGTCATTTAATTTTAGGGCTTATATTTGAGTATAAACCCATTTTTTTCCACAATTGTTTTTGGCATGAATAATCTTGAAATGATGCATTGAAAGTGTTGAAACTGTTGTTAGTTATTGTTATTGACTTTTAACTTTGTTTTGGGCAAATGAATCTCGCTTTTGGTTCAAAATTTTTGAAGGCTTTGGGGGTTTCGTTAGTGACCGAAATGGATTAGAAGTTTTTGAGTTTTAGAGTACTTTTGGTTGAAATGGCTATTAGAAATCTATAGAGCATGAAAAATAGAAGAAAACTCCTCAAACCTCATCGAAAACGGACGGCCAAAGGCCGAGTTTCAGGTAGGTCTGACTCGTGTGCCCGTGGATCGACCCGTGTGCTTGATAGAAGGTCTGGGACAACGCATCCCAAATCTTAAATAATAATAATAAATAATTAAAATTAAAAAAATAAAAAATTTATACAATGACGCGTGGGGTCGCATGAAATGTTTTTTTGGACCAATTTTTCATCATTTTGCTCCATTTTTAATTTTATCTTTTCATATGTTTATGCACAAGATTAATCGGTGCTTTTTATCTTATAATTCTAATTGTTTTTTTATCTTATTGTGGCATAAATATAGTTATTGTTGATAATAATGAATGCTTATTTTTATCTGTCGTAAAATTGAGCATGTGAAACTATTTGTGATGAGGAACTATTAGATATTAATATATGTTTAAATTTTTGTTTTCCCTCTAAAATAACATTAAGATCCATACGGGTAATTAATTGTCTTGTCAATAATTACTACTTAGTAGGATGCTTAATATGGTGAAGAAATTTTATTGAAATATTATGAATTGAACAATTTTTCTATCCTTTCAATAGTACATTGATGATTTAGTTGCAATATTTAATAAATTGTTCTTACATGTGAATGAGTTCTATATTTGTTTAAGGAACTATAGCATGAATGATATAATTAATTTTGAAAAAAAGAACACAAATTGCATGATTTTATTTTAACATGCATATCATGGTTATTGCTCTTGGTTCTCATTCAGCTTTAAGCAATCCGAGAGCCTCTGCCATCTTTACACTAACTGGAACAAACCACAAGCAGTGGGTTGAATCTCTCTTAACAAATTTGACTATTATGTGAATGGACTTGACCTTAAGAATTGATGCATCACCTAAACTCGTTGATGATGATACTGAGAAGGATAAGAAATCCTATAAAGAGTGGGAATACTCTAACTGATGCTGCTTGATAATTATGAGGTATTACATAGATGAATCCATTCGTGATACTATTCTCGAGGCTGATAGTGCAAAGGATTTTCTTGCTGCCATTAAGAATAAGTACAAAAAGTTCTCAAAGAATGAGAAGAATGAGCACTTGAACATGCTTCATCACATCATTTACGATGGTGTAAGTGACATTAGAGCTCACATCGACAAGCTCATAGGTTATTACCATAAACTTAAGGCTATGAATATAGACCTTAGTGAGGATTGCATGGTATAGTTTGTGATGAGGACTCTTCCTTCCAAATTTAATTCGATCAGATCAAGCTATAATACTCAGAAAGAGCAGTGGACCGTTGAGGAGATGACTTTTATTCTTGTCAAGGAAGAGGATGACATGAAAAAATGAAGGGCAAGAAGTATCTCTGTGATGACAAACCACAACAATTCTCAAAAGAGAAAGTTCGCTTCTAATAACTCAAATGACCAAAAGCCTTTCAAGAAGAAAGTTGTTAGTTCTAAAGGAAATGTACAGACAGGCTCATCTTCTATTGGTCAGAAGAATAAAATTTTCAAAAGGAAGCGCAACTTTTCTCAAAACTTTGGACATAAGAAAGTTGATTGCCGAAAACTCAAAGCTCGCATAGAGAAGAATTTTTCTCCGATAAGCAAGTTCTCACTGTGACTTCTAAGCTCGTGGAACCCGATAAGCCTCATAGGGGCTGCATTACGGGTTTCTAGCCTATATATCGTCGTAGGAGTTTATTATGCCTCAAATCATCCATAAGATCTCAAACTCATTCCACGTACAGGAAATACTTATGTAATCATACATCTACTGTAGTGCCCCCTTACCGCAGGATACACACCAGGACGCCCGAAGGTCATTCCAGTATATATCCTACGATAAGAGTGAGCTACTTTCAATCGCTACATTCACTTCACAAGGCATCATATCATTACTCACTTATAAAGCATCACAAGAAAATCACAATATTTTTAAAACCAAC
>JANZXP010000002.1:4429824-4471104 GCA_027576715.1 Erythroxylum flavicans
AGTTATAGGTTTAAATTTTAAATATTGTATAAATTTATTTGTTTTTATATTAGGTTTTTTCCATCTGGACCCTATTTAAGAAACATGACATCGAAATTCAAGGAGAAGATTGATCTTGAGGGCTATGCATGGAAGAATATCTCTCAAGCGACAAAGGAATTTTACTTTCACAAGTTTGAGGTATGACAGAAATTATTATTTCCTTTGTTAATTAACATTTTTATACATTCAAAAGTATTTATCGAATATTTTTCCTTTTATTACAGAAAGACTTTTTTTGAGATTCTTAATTTGATGAGATTATCTATAAAGTATGGGAGTCGAGAGTGCAGACATGTTATTGTGACTTTGTTGGTGCGATACGTAGGGCCGTTGTACAACCGCCTTACATTTCTGAAGACATATGGAGTCATTGACTGCAGTATTGGACATCACCTGAGGCCATGTCCGTTTCACAATGTAATTCGACCAACCAACATGGAGGACCCGAGGGAGAGAGTCTTCCCGTACATATGGGAGAATCTATTAACCACCAAGAGCATGCACAGAGACTTATAATTATCGACAATTTACAGTTATATTCTCATCTCTTTTTTGTTGTATTTTAATTGAATTTGCTGTGTTAAAATTTGTATGTTATACTGGTGTCATATATGGCTATGGGTTTAGTTTTGTTCTTTGTTTAACAAGGGGTAGATTTCATAAAAATAGAGGAAACTTTGCTGAAACTTTAATAAAATCTATTTAACTTATAATTAACATTTTATTCTTATGCAGGAAAAGTCTATGGGCATGAGGCCTACACTCCGTCAGCTATTTCTGCACATTCACACTAAGAAGCATGATGGTGTGACATTCGTCAACAATCGTTGTAGAGAATTCAATGTATGTGAAATTTATGATTTAATATTAATAATGCTTAATAATGATCACTTATTAATTATAAACATTGTTTTCTGATAGGACCAAATATAACAATGCATTGAACGACGGTCTCAACAATCTGAAGCTATTGATGACACTGAAACTTATCTTGAAGCAGTGGGTGGTAGGGATCGGCATGGGAGGATATTCAGCTTAGGTTCATTTGCGAACACTTGTTATTTGCAATCCTCTACGTCCAGTATAGTAGCATCTGCTAGGCAGTCCAGCACCAGTCAAGCGGAAGCACTTGAGAGCACAGTGTAGACATTGTCGACCCAGTTGTAACAGACATTGGAATAGTTGCAACAGTCGATGGCACAGCAACAACAGTCGATGCAGTTCATCTCTCAGCTTCGTCAAGAGGTGGATGAGTTGAAGCGCAAGGGCCAACCAGAGCATCCGCCATCTCCAGATCAATAGTGTACTTTTGGTCATTTTGTTTGTATTACAAATACTTATTATTTACAATGTAATGTTTTTATTATCAATTAAGATATTTTAAATTTTAATTATTAATCAAAATTTCTATTTCCGCAAATTAAATGTATACTATAAATTTTTAATTATTAAAATTATGCATTAACCATAATTTAAATATAATGACAATATATGTTACATATATTAAAAAAAGTAAGTAACGCATTTATCGACGGAAAAAGACGTCCGTCGGTAAAAACATGCCAAATTATCGATGGTATACGAGCACTTCTGTCGCTAAGATACATGGAATTACCGACAAAAATTTGTTTCTGTCGGTTAAGCTTTTAGCAAATATACCGTCTGTACGTTTGTTACCATCGGTAAATATGCCGACGGAATAACACAACCATTGGTAAATTGTACTAACAGTTGGCCACAGAGCAAACCGTCAGTATAGTTACCGATGGAAAGATAATATTCAGACGCTAAATATACCGACAGTATGATGTTTACCGTCGGTATAGTTACCGACGGTAAATGCTTTGACTGTCGGTAAGTATTAGCTACGACCGAATCTATGACGCTTTCAACTGTCGGTAAATTCTATCGGTAATACATATTACCAACGGATTGTTGAAGTTTGCCATCGGTAATTTCCGTCACAAAATGACATTTTTCTTGTAGTGTACATTAGTGAATAGGGTTTTTAAATTTTATAATTAAAACATGTTATTACTTCTATTACAATCATTTTTGTTAAATTACCTCTCAAATGGATACATCCATCAATATTGAACTGGACCGACAAGTTTAACCTCGTGTGTTAAATGCACAGATAGATGCTACATACAGTTAAAGAAGCTTGGAGAGAAAATCCCATCTACTTTGCACAAAATTACTGGAATTTTCCTTTCTAGTTTTTCCATTTTAGCTAACTTGATTTCAAATGATGTTAAGCTTTTGAAAAACAAACTTAATTCTGTTATAACTTCCCAAACCTTATTTGGTAGCAACTCTCGAAATGTAATTGGAATTAGCCTTTGCATAAATACATGACAATCATGAATTTTCATCCCAAATAATTTGTATTTTCTCATGTCCATACACCTTACTAAGTTTGAAACATAACCATCGAGAAACTTTATACTTTTCAACCATTCACACAAAATTTTCTTTTATTTTTTGTCCAAAGTGTAACTTGCTTTCAGATATTTACTGGTGCGAAGATCTTTATGTAACTAATTCCTTCTACAAAAAAGTTTCAAATCAGCTCGTGATTTTGCATTGTCTTTTGTCCTCCCTTTAATTTTCATTATGGTATTGAACAAATTGTCAAAATATTTTTTTCAATATGCATCACATCTAGATTATGACATATCAAATTAGTTTTCCAATATGGCAAATTCCAAAAGATGCTTCGTTTTCTCCAACTAAAGTTTTAACTAATGCTTGTATTAACTTCATTAGCTTCAAATTCAGTAACTTTTAGCAACACTAATTCATCAATCTCCTGTAATATCTCTTCACTAGCTTTGTAAGGGGGAGTAGGTGTTTGTACCATCCTATTCTTAATGAATTTTTGTTTATTGCGTCTAAATGGATGATCTAGAGGAAGAAATTTCTTGTGATTCTCAAACCAACATGTTTTGCCCCCGTTTAAAAGATAAAATGTATCAGAATCATTGCCATAATAAGGACAAGCCAATTTCCCTGTTGTGCTCCATCCAGACAACATAGCATATGCTGAAAAATCACTAATGGTTCACATCAAAGCTGCTCTCAACACAAAATTTTGTTTAAGAGATACATCATATGTCTCAACAACATATTCCCAAAGATACTGCAATTTAGATATCAATAGTTGTAAGAATACATCAATTTTATGGTTTAGATTTGTCGATCCTGGCACAATCGCTGTCAAGAATATATATGCCTCATCCATTCACATCTATAGAGTTAAATTATAAAGAGTAATTATGATTGGGTATGATGAATATTATTGGGCGGATTGACCAAAAGGTTGGAATCCATCTGTCGACAATCCCAACCTAACATTTCGACTTTTAACTGTAAACTTATAATGGGTGTTATTGAAATGTTTTCATGCCAATGCATCCAATGGATGACTCACTATTCCATCTTCCTGTTTGTGTTCATTATGCCATCTCATGTGAGATGCAGTAACATTAGAAGCATATAATTTTTGAAGTCTCAGAGTTAGCAGTAAATAATACATCTGCTTCTAGAGTACTAATTTCTGTTTCATAAAATTCTTTCTCCCTAATACAACATACATTTCTATTTGCAACAATCAATCTTTACAACAAAAAAACCAAGAGCCCTAATAAGTTTCTTCATATTGTAAAAACTATCAACCATTGTATGATCAGG
The DNA here is from genome assembly GCA_027576715.1 of Erythroxylum flavicans. Classification (NCBI taxonomy): domain Eukaryota; kingdom Viridiplantae; phylum Streptophyta; class Magnoliopsida; order Malpighiales; family Erythroxylaceae; genus Erythroxylum; species Erythroxylum flavicans. Next base: position 4,433,560 of record JANZXP010000002.1, read on the forward strand.
AGACAATGATTCATTATACCATCCAAGAATTTTATCAAAATTATGATTAGAAATATGTCCTTCAGACTTTATGTTCAATATTCAAGCAATTGAAGACAATTGAAGACAATTGAGTCATTGTCTCATAATTTGACCATAATTCTTGGTCAGCTGAGTGTAGTAAGTCAAAAAATTGTTTTGCATGTGGGTTTGGTTCTTCTTTAGGATTTTCTATATTTTCCTTAAAGGTATAGCCAGTTGCATCATAAACCATTTGTATGTAAGGATTTCCAATTACACCCACTTTATTTGTTCTAAATCCAATCCCTCCTTCAAACTCATCTATATTCACTAACGAGTGCACTTCATTACCCCTTGAGGTGTCACAAATCAATGGCTCCCCATGTCGTGTCCACTCAAAATAATTTGGGACAAACTCTTTTCTCAGCAAATGCCAATTCACTTCATCAATAGGAAGGAAACGAATGTGTTTGTACTTTTTACATGGACATCTAATTTTTGGGTCATCCATATATGTAGGTTGAGAACACGCATAATGAATAAAAGCTTCAATTCCCTCAACAAACTCAAGATTAATGAAACCGTCAGGTGTTATTCGTCTATACATCCAAGATTTATCAAACATTACTCATTTTTGCAAAACTATTAATTTCATAGTTAGTATCCTTCATGTCCCCTAAGTTTACAGAACATCTAAACTTTACACAACATACCCTAAATATTTATGTTTGAATTAATCACCTATAATTGATTTCAATACTATGGTATGTGGTATTGTTTACACCTGTGAATCAAGAAAGCAAGTTCTCACTGTGATTTCTAGGCTCATGGAATTTTTCACCGATAAGCCTCATAGGAGCTACATCACGGGTTTCTAGCCTATATACCATCTTAGGAACTTAGTTATACCTCAAATCATCCATAAGATCTCAAACTCATTCCATATACAGTTAATACTTGGACTATTAAAGAAGAACATAAAAACTCATCAATGATTATAAGAATATTCTAAACAACAACACAAAATCAAGACCTCCTTTGTATTCACACAAAACCCAAACGCATCAGAAACGTATTATTAAAGCAACACATATCGTAGACATTAGTTGAACAACTTACCTAGATGGACGGACAACTACAGACTACAAAGAAAAAGGATGAGTGACGCTCTTCAACACAAAATAGGGCCTACAAAAAAGAATATATCGTATTTAATATAATACACTTGTTTAATAGTTTTATTATATTTTTAATATATTAAAGCCAGCAAATCAGACAATAAGGCAATTTAACATAATACACTTATTAAATAGTTTTATTATATTTTTAATATATTAAAGCAAGCAAATCAAAAAATAAGGCAATTTTCTCAGCATCAAAATCCTCATGGAATGGAAAATCCCCTGAAATGTTTTTATGGCAACCTAAGCTTAGCTATTCATCTTTCTGCCTCATGTGTTTTGATCAGTCTATGTCTTGTAATAGCTAGTACTAAGAGTGTTTGACCTAGTCTTATCCTCGAGTTTGAATTATGCTGCCAATTTGAGACAAAACCAACAAGTCAATTGTGAATTTAGCCTACACCACTTGAAAGAATTTTAGAAAAACTAAGTTATCACCACCTCAAGAAAGAAGTATGAAAACAAATGAAGTAACCTTTCTCCTAATTTCACTTAAACAAATAACACCCATAAAGTATATCGCATCCCTAAGTAGCCTGAGGACCAAGGAGTTGAAATTTTAACATTACGAGAACAAGTGAACTAATTGTTGCAAAGGTAACAAATAGATAAAAGGATCCAGCCACATCTAGCAACCATTATCAGAAGAAGAAACATTCATACCTTACAATCCTACACCCCAAGCCTATACTTTTTAACTACCACCACGAGGAACCTCATTAACATTTTGTAATCCTAGGCCTCAGTTACATTTAGTAAATCTCAAGCCTCAACATCAACAAAGAAAAAAGGCATATGCTAGTCTCAATAGGATCAAATTCATAAGCTTAATGGCTCTCCACTATCTATAGTTTGAAGATAAAAAATCTCTCATTCATATATCTAGGAATTTCTATCTCAACCAAAAGGCCAACATATGATGATTTTCAAGCTTTGTTTGATATGTTTCATAGGAGAACTGGTCACTAGTGTAATAAAAACTTGACTTATGCAAGGGGGATATAATTCATCAAATCTATAATAAACAATCTACATATCTATTGGATCTTGTATATAGTACTATCGAAGAACCTCACAAACGGCATTTGAGAGAATAGTGAGAAACTTTCTATGGACTAGGGATGCTTATCAAAAAACCTTATGTCAAAGTCATTAGACTAATATTAGAGTGCTTAGAATAAGAAGGAGGACTAGGTGTATGGCCAATACAAATGGCCAACAAAGTGTTCGAGACTCCCCATAAATAAGCAAACTATTTAGGTGCGATGAGTTCACTCACACTACTTAGAGAATCAATGCCTACAGGAAATCAAGTTAAGGATGACTCTTTTTGGACCATGATGTAAATATTCAAACTAAAGAAAAAAGCTCTATTGGAAAATCAAGCATAAAATTAGCAATGGATGAATCATATGACTTTAGTTCGATAATTAAAGTGAAAAGGGTCCTTTGTACCTATTCCCTGAAGCATTTCACCTAAGGCACATGTTAAACCTTAAAGATGGGCTCAAAGAACTTATATGATGCAATGAATGACATATTAAGTTCCAAGGCTTATCCATTAGTCAAGAAAATATATCTAAAAACAACTTAAACCAATATCTAAAGGACAACATTGGCTGGAAAGACATGTACATGGATTATTCACTAGTAATTCTTGCTACTAAGTGTTTAGGAATCAAGCAACCAGGTGAAATGGAGTAAGCTAATGTGGTTTAAGAAAGTTCCCCTACGATATAAAACAAAGTAAATGGAGTAAGCTAATGTGGTTCAAGCAAATTCCCCTAAAATATATAATAAAATAAATGGAGTAAACTAATATGGTTCAAGCAAATTCAGGCAAATGGAGTAAGCTAATGTACTTTTATTAAACTAGATTGGCACAACCTTGTAATGTCTCATTTGTTTCCTTTCAAGGCTTATCAATGAATTATGTTAAAATTTCAAAAACAATCCCATAAGATATCCTTTATCTTATAGCTTTCCATCTAAAATAGGCTAAGCACAATCCAATATACAGGCTATATAATATAAAGCATGAGTAAATATATCATCTCTTCTTTAGGTGTAACTGCACCAAAAAGTTATGGCTAAGAATTCAAAAATCATGTAACCGCTAATAAGGTTAAGAGAATTAGGAGAAAATAGCATCATGGGCTTCACAAAGACATCATCGAAAAGAAGAGGATTACAATATTTTTAAGATTACCTTAGGATTTCTTACCTATGATCGCATACACAGACATTTTAATTATGTGCATTGTCATAAGGAACTTTTTGACTTATATGGTGCATGAAATTTTGTAAAATGAAAAGAATTTTCTTGCACGCTAACTTAGTTTCACAGTCTACTCCCTACCTTAATAGCTACTTTCTGATAACTAGTTACAAGGTTCGCATTATATTTTCCAACAATAGACACAGGCTCAAGACTCAACATACTCAAGACTTAACAGTACCTGAAGCAGATGCGACAATGACAGTGAGGACGCGCAATGGCACGAGAGACGAAGGAGGGGGGCTTTGGTAGCGACAGAGATGAGGACATTAGGATGCCGAGGACGGTGGCACAACGAGGACATGTGATCAGGCAGTGACAACAGAAGAGAGAAGAAAAAAATTAGCTGCGATGGAGGAGGCCGAAGGGGGGGGCTGCGGTAGTTTTAGGTTAAACAAAAACAACGATGTTGTTTGGTGTTAAACCAAACGATGCCATTTTCATTTTATTAAAAAAGTTGAAACTAAAGCAAACGATGATGTTTACCTCTAAAATTTACCGATGGTAAATCCAAAACTTATTTATTCCGTCAAGTATTCTCGTCTTCTTTATCGATGGTAATTTCCTATCGTCGCTATATTCCGTTGAAAATTTTGTTGAGATAATTTCTTTCCATATTTACTGACTAATACTTTTTTTCGTAAAATGAAAATTTTATCGACAGAACATAATTTACCGTCGTTAATTTGCTACAGTTTTATTTCCGTCAATAATTTTCAATCACTAATTACTAATTTTCTCATAGTGATGTACTGTACAAACTTTATAGGGGTAAAGAAGTGTTATAGATACGACTTTCCTCCAGAAGATGAGAGATTTCTATTAGATTTTCTATTTTAATAGAAAAAGTATATTTAACATTGGAAGGAAAATTTGTGATAGAAAGAGTTGACAAAAGATGAACAGGGTCACTAGGTAAAAAGTCATTCATAGTATATGAAAAGGTCTACTTACTCACTTTCATCAAGAATAATGTGAGCACATTCAATAACACTAATGGCTCTGATACCATCCGGGCCATCCTTGGTCAGAGGGCATATGGGAATGGCAGAAACCAAAAGTATGTGACATTGTTAAACCACATGGATTAAGAAAGACTCTTTTCATTATGACTCTAAGGCTTATGAAAAATTTCACCACAGCCTATATATAATATATACCAGTCAAGCGGCTTATAGAGCATATCCATAAGAAATCAAAGATACAATCTTTCCCCATATAATTTAGACCTCAAATAAGATCTATAGTTCAAGATTTTTTGACACACAAGATCCTCATGAAGAGACAAGTGTAGGGTATATTTGTCTTTCTGTATGATTGTTACTTACATTATTCAATAATCAAGCTTTCAGGAGAGAGAACTTATAAAGAAGTCATATAATAGAAAACAAACTTCATTTTTATCGTATTCTCAATGATCTACAACGAAAGAGAAATCTTACTTTTATAAATCAAGCAAAAAAAAGTAGGATAAACAACTTTTGGAAAAGATTCCCACATAGTACAATAATTCAAATTAGAATACAAAACCAAACAATAAACGTAATAATTATTGGAAACATTGGGTTTCAATAATATTCTTAAAAGATAAGAGGGAATCTACGAGCATGGAGGTATAGAAAAAGATCATCGTCCACTACCGTCATAATTAGAATTAGACATGTCATCACCTATTTTTTCAGGTTTTTTAATAAAATGGGCTATTTCTGTGTCGGTTCAAGTTAGAAGTTACGGATCTTTGACATCTTGAAAATATTCAGGAAGTTTGAGCTCAATTTCAAACTTTAGAAATGAAGAGCTTTTTCTCCAATTTCAAATTTTTTCTTAGGATCAAAGCCCGGTGGACATAGTGGTTCATTTGCCATAACATTAAATCTCCTATAAACAAATTGGTCAACAAAAGACCAATATCGAGCAGTTAGTGAAGTGGGCTCCGAAAGGGCAAATTCACCTAGGTATGGACCTAGAGATGTACAAGTAGTTGGTGGATTTAGGGTGATGGTTTAGGTGATTTAGAAAATGGTACAAATGATTCATAAAGTCTTTTTTATTTTTAGGCCAGTCAGTGGAGGTTCACCAAAATTGAAGATGATTAATAGTGCAAATATAACCATTCTTAGTCATGTTTTACGGACAGTGGACAATTAAGATAGAATGAGCTTTTTGTTCGAACAGAAGAATGTCTCATAGTTGATATCTATTGAAGATGTTTCCAAGTTGGATACACCATTTAAGTAAGGGTTGGAACCATTTTAAGGAATGTCCACAGTAGGGAACTAACATTGGTTAGATTAGCAAGAAGTTTATAAACAAGTAAAGGAGAGAGAGCAATTGGACAGGCATACAGGGCAGATAAAGTCGATAGATGCCACATTGTTGACTCATAAAGATAATCATAAAGATGGTGAAGAGCGTTCAGTAAGGTGTTAACATGTCAAACCAGTTGGGGTGTGAAGGAACATTTAGGTAGTAAGGACAAGAGGGAGGTAGCAAAAAAGACTTTTCATAAGAGAACAACAATATCATCCATTGTTTATGGAGGAGTTTTAGTGACTGGAGGGAAGAATTTCTTGATCCTATCATACAATGGAAATTTCATTATGGGGAGAGTAAGAAGAATTGGTTTTCTTAAGATAAGAGAAGGCAATTGAATTGATTTTTCAAGTCGAGAGTTGCAAGGTTGTGGTGACTTTTGATATGGAAAACGAGTAATTTATATCTAGAATACCAATCTTGCCAATGAAGTAATTGGTTATTAAGTAATATCTTCTTGTTAGTCTAAAAAGAATCTTTTTAAAAGATGTATTGTTCAGTTTAATCATAAAGTGATAAGGGCTTAACCCATTTTACCAACTGCTGGATATTAGTTTTCTGTTGACCAATTTGCTTACATGATATTCAATATTATAGCAAGTGAACTACCATGCCCACCTAGCTTTGAGCCTAAAAAAATTTTGAAATTGGAGAAAGATCTACATCTCCAAAGTCTAAAATTGAGACTAAACTTCTTAAATATTTTCAAGATGCCCAAGATCCCTAGCCTCCAATTTGAAGCGACACAGAAATTGTCTATGTTATTAAAGAACCTGAAAAAATGGATAATTACATGTCTAATTCTGATGATAACAGCAGTGGACTCTGATATTTTTCTGCACCTCCTTGCTCGTAGATTTCCTCTTATCTTTTAAGAATATTATTGAAATCCAGTGTTTACAATAATTCTTACTTTTATTATTCACTTTTGTATTCTCATTTAAATTATTGTATTATGTGGAAATCTTTTACAACAATTGTTTGTCCTATTTTCTCTTGCTTGGTCTATAAAAGTAAGATTTCTCTTTTGTTGTAGATCATTGAGAATCCAATAAAAATGAAGTGTATTTTTTATCATATGACTTCTTTCTAAGTTCTCTCTCCTGAAAGCTTGACTCTTGAATTATGTAAGCAATAGTCATACAGAAAGACAAGTATATTCTACGTTTGTCTCTTTATGAGAATCATATGTATAAGAAAGTCTTATTGGAGATCTAACTTATATGAGAAAATATTGGTCTGATTAGATTTTCAAAAGATAGGCCTTACAAATTGACGCCCAAACAGAGAAGGGTTTATATCTCAACTAACATATCTCAAATCTAAGCTACAATCATTCTTTGTTTAGGAGTGATAATGAAAAGAACTTTTCTTGATTCATGTGATCTAATAATACTATTTACTAAGTTACCTCAACTAGGCAAAAAATAAAGTCGAAATAACAGTAAAAAAGAAAAAATATTGTAAGTTAAGTCCAGAAAATTGTAGAAGAATGATTAAAGCTGTGTCCAAGTCAAAATCCCTCTAAAGTACTAAAGTTTGAGGCAAAGCGAACAAGAGTGCCCCTCTTGCTCTAGCATATCGTTATTAGTAAGTAGACCTAATCAACACACGTCAATTACACCCTTAGCCAATTCAATTAATGAAAATCCCCAGAAACCCAGTGATCAAATTGAAGTTGTTTCAATCCTAAGCAAACAAAAATAATTAAGAAGGTGTAAAATTATCCGAAAACAACTACTTGTTAAAAGAACAATTGATTCCACAACAGACGGAGACATAGACACAAACCAGCTTCTCTGTTAGGACAGTGACATAGACAACAATACCAGGTACAGTGTTGCCTTCCATTCTGACAGCCTCAGCTCGAGCTTGCGTATTGCGTATTGTATTGCCTTTTCCTAAAATCACAGATGTTTCTCAATCAGAAAATGGAAATAAAAATAAGAAGTGAAGGAGGGAACAAGATCAGATAGAGAGAGAATTTTGATGGGGAGAGAGAGAGAGAGAGAGAGAGAGAGAGAGCTGTGGTGTGACAAGAAGAGTAGAGACTAGAGAGGCAAAACGCTCCGATTAGTGGCACACGTCGTCGTATCGTACTTGAGGAGAGTGAAGCCGATGGTGGTCTTGACGAAAGTCTCACTGCCAATGCCATTTTATGAGGCCGTTTGCTCGTTGCTTCGTGTCTACTTTATTCTTTTTAACTCCTGACAAGACAAGCTTTTGAGTTCTATGTTAACCGTATTGAACCTGCCACGTGGACACTTCCGATCTTATAATGTTAGACTCCTGTTAACATTTCTTGGACCAAAAGGCCCACGAGAAAACATTTTGGGCTTTGATATTGGACCACCATCGGGTCGGGTTTGATCATTAATTGGGTCAAATTTTGTCAATCACCATGGATTCCTCATCCAACTCGTGGTTTCTGGTTGTTGGACTATAACCTAACCAACTACAAGGTTGTTAGAATTAAAAAAAAAAAAAAAGATGCTCAAAACTGGAGATTTAGGAGTTTTGGTCCACTTGGATCTTTTGTGAACTAAAAATTTTGTCTTCAACCAATTAGGTCATACTGGATTCTCTAAAACCCCACCTTATCATCTCTAAAGATTCAAATCAAGTTGGAGAAGAACAAAATCCCCTTTGACAATGAATTTAGGGTTATATTTCTTCTAATGCTTGTTATAATAAATGATGCAAAAATAAAATATAAGATTGGAAATAAGACAAAATTCAAGTAAAAGAAGTTGAAAACATTGATTGGACAGACTATGATTAATTGGATAGGTAGTGCAGACAAAGAAAAGAAATCAAAAAATAAAGCCTAGTTAAAGAAATACAGAGGCGTTAGATGCTGCTCCACACAATTTGTTGGTATGTGACAAGTCGTTGCCTATCCATTTTTCTTGATTTTTATCTTAACACTATCACGATTTAGTCACTTCATCTTACACTGTCACGATTGGACCTTACGTTAAACACATAGATCTCACAGGATTCTCATCTGTAAATCACTAGATCCAGGATCCTGGAATTGCGTAACCCAAAACCTGAAAAAGAAAACGAGTCTTTTTTCTAATGCACAGTAAACTTGGGAACATACATAAGTTAAGTTAATCAGAATGTAGTTCACTGGTTAGTGGGTGGTGGTGGGGACCAAAATGTTACAGACGCTATAACACCAAATTAAATTAGCAAAATAGGCTGAGGAAGAGTAGATCAGATACAGTATAGATCCAGCTCCAGGTGGATATTTTTTAAAATTTTAATTCTGGTTATTTACTTAATTTTTATTCTAACTAATGGAAGAGACACCGAATACGCGGCGGACGTTGTGGTGGCTATCAGTGGCGAACCACGGCGTTGGAGGAATAGGTACGTGATCTTTGGTGTAATTTCTGTGTTTCTCATTTCTTGGTGTTAAAAGTACTCGGAGTGTTTCATATAATAATCGATAGGGTGAATCTCTAGGTCAAGCTGGGAATTGGTTTAATCAGGTTGAAGGAAACCTATTGGTTAGATCGATCTGACTGTCCAATGCCCTTGAGCATACATATTCTGGAATTTGAATATAGTGATTCCTTATTCAGTAATTAATGGCTGACTAACTAAACAAGTTTTGTTCATCATTATATTTTTAATCTTCTTCTCATCTTGTGGGCGTGAGAAAGGAGATTCAGTCAAACCCTAAACACATGACACTATTCTTGGGTTTCTATCTTTACAGTAAAAAAATGAATAGGAAAAAAACAAAAGGAAGAAGGAAAGAAGCAAAAACCCCAACTGGCAGCTCGAATCTCAAACGCCTTAACAAAGACTTAGACCAAAGAAAACGGAGGAGAGGTCCCTCTCCCTGACTCTCTCGTTCACCCGTGCTTGTTCCAGCATTTTTTTAATACTGAGTTGCTCTACGTTAAGCCTTTCGAACATGGCAAAAACCTGACATGAAACACCTCCATAATGTACAAGAAAAGTTGGGTTTGTTTGTTTAGAATGCTTAGCGATTAGTTTCTTTTTTAAAATCTCAGGAGACTTCTTTTGGTTGTGAAAACTGCAAAAGCGGCAATTTCACAAGCAAAAGTTGGAAATTCAAAGCCAAGAAAAGGAGCATTTCAAAGAATGAGATAAGGACCAAAAAGGGGTTAGAAATATGTGTCCCTGAAGTCTCTTTTTGAGAACACCCCTCAATTCATTATTTAACTTCTCTAAGCACATGATTCATGAATGCCGAGAACAAAGCATCCGAAGTAAAAACACCATATTCTTGTCCTGGTTTTTACCATTTTTCATGAACGTCCATAAAATTCCTACGTATGGATCATCAATTAGACATGCAAGGATTGTTGCTTGTCCCACAGTTGTTTACTCTTTTACACTTAAAACACCGATTAACCCATATGATCTTTTGTAGACACTTTCGTTCTTCTGGTACGATAATTGTTACGTCATTTAATATACCGACAACCTCTTTTTCTTTATAATCAAAGAAGAAGGGACAATTTTACTGAATTATTAAAAACAGGATGTTGACTCTAGACGTTGGCGATATAACGGATCGAGACTTCGTAAACATATGGATATAAAAAGACCACATTGACATAGTCGAGGGGCATCTAATGAGGCCAGTTAAGACCGAATGTGTTGAGGAAACATCGGCCAATGACCATGCAAAATGTTGGTCTTGGCTTGCCACGCTGTTCAACGTTTCTCCGGGCACAATTCCCAAGTGAAAATCATGCTCATGGGACATTGTTGGACACCGATTATAAGTTGGAATGTGAATTGTCAATAGACCCGGGTCGACTTTTCTTTTTTAGTTTTAATTTATCAAATTAATACTAAAAAAAGTCGATCTAATATTATTTTATTAAATTAATTTAGACAAAATTCTATTAATTTTTAAATTCAAATATAATTTAAATTTATAATATATATTTCTTAAAATTTTACATGGAACTTACTTTATAACTTTAATTATGAAATAATCTAAAATCTTGAGTATTATGAATTGAATGAGATTATAAAATATGGTATATAATATTTTTCTTTTTCTTTTTATATTTTTATCAGTATGATAAAACTTATATTTTTAATTTTAAATTGGATCGAACAGTTTTAATTACCGGTCACGGTTAATTTGTTATTAAGTCTAATCATGCTCATCATACAAGCTTAATATTAACTTAATAACTCTTAATTGGTCCAAGATAAAGCTTAAGGTATCACTTCACCTAATTGACCACGCGTGTTCAACTTCTAATCTTAGCAATCAGTGTTGGATAATGCTTAAAGAAAACCTGTACTTACTGGATTTTTTTTTTACTTTTGGAAAAGATTATAAAGGAGGAAGAAGAGACGCTCCCAAAAGCGAAGGAATGAAGAAAGAAAAGATAAAGAGCATCTCTTTTTGTGATGTTCTCACTGAAAAGACTCCTCCTTTAATTCCCACACACTTGGATTTTGGATGATTTTGAGACGATTTCTCAACTCCATCATTCAATATCTGCCCGCTTTATCTTTTCTTTTCATATATATATTTAAGGAAATGGCCTTTACGGTCACAGGAAAAATAAATAACATTAGACATTTGGGTTCCACTAAAGGCATGCATCAACTAGAAAAGAATGCAATTCATGCCTTAGACCCAACTCTTATCCTCGAAACCTATAGATTCCATTTGTTTCAACAATACAATCCAACCACGACAAAGATATCGGAAACATAAGGACATTTCGTAGGATTAAGTACTTTAATCTTTTTGTTTATTTTAGTAATATAAGGAGTGTTGGATTGAGATAACTTATGAAAATAATTACTGTTGGTAATGAGATGATTATTGAGCTAATGAACATTCTTAATTGGTTCATCAGGCATGGAGTGTTATATATTGTTAGGTGTTAACTTAATTTGGTGGGGTAAGTTTGGTCCCTTAAATGAGTGATTAGCAGCATTTACTTTTTGTTCTACCAAATTAGGCATACCAAGACATGTTACTTCCAATGAAAATCACATCTTATTGATGAATATTTAATTCAATCGTGATACAAATTTTAATTTCTTCCCAGTGATGAAATTTGTAAAAAATAATTATTTTTTCTTATCTACATCTCTATGCATTAAAAGAAGAAAATCGTAAAAAATATATCAAAAACTTTTACACACTAAAATGATATTTCTTTTTTTACCGTGACTTTTAAATTTATGGAATATTTTACTAATTTATACATCAGTAAAGTAATTTTAATAAATAGATTATATAAGAGATTAAATAACGAATAATTGTAGTTTAGATTTAAGTATGCTAATTAAGATATAAATCCTTTTTTTTACGGGCATTATCCTTTTAAAAAACTAAATTGGGAAGACTCCTTATACGACTCCTTACAATAACTCGAAGGATCTAGAGCAAGATCGTTATTCCAATCAATTATGTAGAGATAAATCATTGAACCTCTTGTCTTTGACCAACAAAGAAAGACTGACTAATTGATATGTGTGCAAGCTGATTTTGTAAATCATATTATTACCAAATTAAAAAGGCGTAAGAATATATTTTTTAATATGATTTGAATTTTAAATTCGTCTTCAATTTTTAATTAGTAAAATTAATTTAATGATTTTTATGAAATTCACCGTTTGAAGGAAAAAATTTATTTGTATTATATCCTAATCCTAAAAATTAAAAAATATGTGGAAAAAATAGGATTGTATCTTAGAAAGAAAACTAGATTAAGACAATATAAGAAGGTAGAGTAATAAATAAATTGAAATTGGAGGTCTTGAATTCGAGTCACGTAAAAGGAGGAAAAATGAAAACTTTGTCCTATTGATGATCTTTTAGTCTCCTGGATAAAGCTCTTTGAACAGATCAATTACAGGTGTCTAGCTTCCAGCGGCAGTGTGAGAGTTGAAGCTACTAAGGAACTCGAGGGTCGTTGGGAATCTGATGCTGAGCAGAGCCTGCTATCAATCAGCAATTGACCAATCAAATATGTGACAACTCTTTGTGTGCAGAAACATATAAGTTACGTAAAAACATGAGAGATCTTGAAGTTCCAGATTTATATTTTCTAAAATTCTTAAAATAGGGACTTAAAAATTTAAAATTAGTCCGATTAAAATAAAATATCTAATGTAATAAAAAAAGAATAAAAGAACCAAAAACTCAAGAAAAAGTAGTCATCATAATTGTAATTTCTGCAAGAAGTGGAAGTTGCCAGCGAATTCTTAGGACAAGTGTCAGTATGGGAACAAAAGACACAGTTAATGTTCACTAGTGGCTGTCTTCCCGTCGTTCTTACATCCTTGTCCCGGCACCTTCTGTATAATTACCAAAATCGACATGTCCCTCCCTAGTCCCTTCCCAAGTTTTTCTTGTCACTTTTGGCGGGTACTAGCAACTATCTCCTGAATCTCGCCGTTTGAATGCAAACAACAATTATAATTTATAACCCAAGCATTTCGCTGTTCCATTTACACTTAAATTCTTGGGTCTAATTTTATGATATCTAACCATCTTCAACGATCAATGTTTAAAACAACGTCATTTTGAGCATTAGCGGGGGCCAATTGTTTTGGCCATTGGACGTGAATTTAGAAGATATTCAATCATATTTAATTATTAAATCGACGTCATTTTGAGCATTAGACAGAATTAAGTAATATTTATAAAATTGGACAAAGGATCGTAAACTAAACAATAATTTTTTTTATGATTATATTATTTTATTTATTTATGGATATTTAAAAAAAAAAATCAAACTATAGCAATTTGGTTTTTATTTATCTAACTTAAATTTAAATTGATGAATGATGAGATATTTATACATAAAATAGTTTTCTTAAATTCAAAAGAATGAAGAAGAAGAAATGAAGTAAGATGTCTAACCACAACGTGTTTGTTGCAAATTTTATGGTCAAAATGTAAAACTTTCCAAACGACCAAAAGCAACAAAGGGTGTTGAATATAAAATGTGTGTTGCATAGGAAAATAAACAAGGACAAGAAATTAAGTAGGGTTTAATTTGGGTACGTTCGTCTAAATTCCGGAGTTAAGACAGTTGGTTTCCACGTACAAAAAGTAACAAAACCTTCCATCAATGGCTGCTTAACGACACTTCCTTGTACAGACATGTATGTGTCTCTCTACGAAATCCTGTTATTGCCCTTTCTCTCGGGCGTGTTTTTGTAGTCTCAGTCCTCTGATAGACTGTTACCCACTCGCTCTCTCTCTCTATCTCTCATTCTCTTTCTCTCTTGCTTTTACCCTAAAAAGAGGCACTCATTAAAAACAAAAAAAAAAAGGCACTCATTTCTCTTCATAAGCTCTGCTATAAGCAGTCTTTTCAGGCCCCAACTTCTGTGTGCGAGAGAGAGATACACAGCGAGTGAGAGTGGCTCAGATTCAATAGGATTTTTGTTCTTTTGTATCTGATAAAAGATCATTGTTTGTTGTTCGATTCTTTGATACATAAAATCTGCTGTTTTCGCTCGTAACATCTGAAATCTTCAACATACATGCGCAAACCAAAGAGCTAAAAAAGAAAAATAACCCACGATTGTATTGTCTTTTCCTGTTTATAAGTGAACTTTATTGCTTGGAATCAGTAGAAAAAAGAGTGAGCTTTTTGGAGAGGTTTCATATCAATGGCACCGAGTTTTGACTGTGCGGCTTCGAGTCTTCTCTGTGCGGAGGGTAACGATAGTATCCTCGATGATAACGATAATTATGGTGTCGAGACGGAAGAGTTTGAGGCCACGTGGCACCATAGGAGTGCTCGATCGCCGTCAAGTCAAAGCAGGATCTTTGACGGTGGAGATGCTGGTCTGCCATTGCAAAGGAAGGAGTCTGTGACTCTTATGATTGAGAAAGAGTGGCAGCACTTGCCTAATGTTGGTTACTTGAACAGGTTTAGATGCGGGGAGTTGGACTTGGGGGCTAGAGAAGAAGCTGTTCATTGGATTGAAAAGGTGGGTTCTTTGCTTTTTCTTATCTTGTTTGACGGGGTTTTCGGACATTTCAGATATATGCCATAATCTTTTTTTGGTGTAAATGAATGTTTAGTGCACACATATTTGCAAAGAAAGGTGTTTTAGTTGGATTCATTTCCAGATACATTGTTTGATTAGTTTCTTGATTAATAGGATTTATGCTCTTGCCTTCCATTTTAGTGGATTTTTTCTTTTTTCTTCATTTCTACTGTTTGTCATCTTGATATTGGTCTTATTTGTCTATGGTGGAGTTGTAATGGGAAAAGTTCAGCAATATCTCTGCACTTCGAATGATAAAAACCTACGAGCTTGTGCGAATTCTAGTTTTTGATATTCTGATATTGGTATTACAAGCACTTGGAGGTGAATATTAAATTGGGTTGGGGTTTGATCTTCCTTTTCACACACCCAATTTGGAGTGGGTTTGGTGGGTTCTCTCCTTTCCTTTTCCTCATGTCGGCGCTTTCTGTGTCATAGACGTATCTCTAAGGTCTTTCTTTTATCTGTCTAATCAAGTTGTTATTTCTCATTTATATTGTTTTTATCCCCTTCATTTTTATCGGCTTCAATTCACCTGTTCCGAAAATCCCTGTGCCGCTCTCCCCATGACATCGAACCATTCAATACTTGTGAGAGAGAAAAATAGACGAGTTAGATGTCAGTGGAACAGGGGCACAGAGATTTTCGGAACAGAGAATTTGAAGCCCTTTTTATCAATCTCCTCAGATGGCCTAGTACGGTCAATCTGTATGAGATTTTTGCATTTAGCATTGCTTGCCAATTATATTCTTTGTTCGGTGAGGTTGATGATTAATGCTAGTTGCCCTGTTTTGGTTCAACAGGTTCATGCTCATTTTGGATTTGGACCACTTTGTTTATATTTATCAATAAATTACTTGGACAGATTTCTCTCTGAGTACGAATTACCTGTAAGTTTCCTGTTCATTTGGTTTGAAATTGTTGGCTTGTATTGCATTAAGATACACTGTGATCTGATTTAATTATTAACTTTCTAATTATGATCTCAGAAGGGCAAAGCTTGGATGATGCAGTTATTGGCTGTGGCATGTTTATCTCTTGCAGCAAAAATGGAGGAGACTGAAGTTCCATTATCTTTAGATTTGCAGGTTAAGATTCTGGAGAATCTTCTGCTGTTTGCGTCGCAAATTTTCTTTATCTTCCAGTCTAATGGTTTTCAATGGCTGATGGTATTGACAGGTGGGTGAATCAAAGTTTGTTTTTGAGGCAAAAACTATACAAAGAATGGAGCTTCTTGTACTCAGCACCTTGCATTGGAGAATGCAAGCAGTCACCCCTTTCTCCTTCATAGACTATTTCTTGAACAAGATCAATAATGAAGAAACCCCATTCACTACTACTACATCTCTGATCTTGCACTCAATCCAACTCATACTGAGTACAATTAGAGGTCCCTTTCTCACTTATCCCACACACAGACACACACCCACCCACCAGTAGCAATTGTACTATTTACAATAATTTCTTTCTGCAATTGGAACAGTTGTTGATAGAGATTTGAATGACGGGTTTTTGATGATTTTTGGTGGGTGGGACTTGAATGCAGGGATTGACTTCTTGGAATTTAGGCCCTCTGAAATTGCAGCTGCAGTGGCTATAGCTGTTTTGGTGGAAAACAGAACAGTGGATGCTGAGGCCGAGCAACCACTTTCACTTCTCCCTCAACAAGTTGAAAAGGTAAAGTTGCCACCTTTCTGGTCCATATAGAGGAAATAACATCAGTTTGAATTTCCATAATTCTGGATTTTGTTTTCTTTTCTAGGAGAGAGTGCTCAAATGTATTAAATTGATTGGTGATATGTCATTGATTAATGGGACTGCAAGTGCAACGGGTACAAATTCTTCTTCACTCCTATCTGTGCCTCACAGTCCAATCGGGGTGTTGGATGCTGCATGCTTGAGCTATAAAAGTGATGACACAACTGTTGATTCATGTGCAAATTCCTCACAAAACACGCCAGATACCAAAAGGAGGAAGTTGAACAGACCATTCCAAGCGTAGCTATAAAAGCAAAACCCATAGGAATTTTCACACACAAGAAACAGTTTGGTGTTTTGATAAGTAGGAGCTTTGGTGTGCCTTAAAGCGTAGGTGAGAATGCCCCTCCAAAGACCAACAAAAGAAAAGAGTTGAAAAGTAAAATGCCATAACTGAGAAAAACGGGAGGAAGAGTGCTAATAAAGTGGGTAATGGCTGGATGAGGGAGACAGGAGTGGCTCAATTATATTTCATCCCTATTCCATGAGAGGAACAGTCACAGCTGATAAATATTATACGTCTTAACAGCAACCAAGAATTGGAGGGAATGAAAATATTGGTGAAAAGAAAAAAGAGAGGTGCTTTTGTTGTGATATACAGTTTGTTGTAGGGGTTTGGAGTTCTCTTCTAGTTTTGCAAAATGAAATGCCAAAAAAAATAAAAATAAGAATTAAAAAAAATGTGGTAAAATATGTTTCATATTCATATAAAAAGATTTACTCTTTTTTTCTCAAACAATTATTATTTATGTTATAAGTAGATTTCATGTCTGTTTAAGACATCCCAAGAACTTGACCTAGTAAGGATTTACCATCTTTGTTTTCCCAACAACATTACACTCAGGTCCATATCATCTAATAAAGGCACTATGTGGATTATTCCTGACACGACACATCCATGTAGTTATATTGATATATATATGTAAAGTTGCATAGTATCATACACATACGTATGTATAAAATTGGTGAAACAGGGAAGCATGGCGATTTTATCCTCATCTTCGGATCAAATTAATGGGCCATCAGGCATCCTTGTACGAGACAAGCATCAAATAAATGGAACAAAAGACCAGTGTCTTGGAACTCTAAAATACCCATACTATATGCTAGTGTCCTAGATCAACCTAAACCTTTCAGAAGTGTGCAGTTAGTTTTAATGAGGCAGTGGTACTAGTACCATAAATTTGTTCTGTAAGATATAATATTATATTGAAGTCATATGTTTGTCATAGTTTAGTTTCATCTCAAACAAACTTACGGGGTATGGTTGATGCCTCTGTAAGTGGAGAAAGATAATAAAACATAAAAAATCTGTCTTCATCAATGTTTGGTTATTGACATTGCTTATTTTTGTTCTATTTTTAGTTCATAAGAATACAAATTTTTTATTTCTTTTAAAATTGTGGCACAATTTTTTTGTGTCTGTCACATAAACAAAATACGTAAATTGTTGGTCAAAAATACCCTCATATTATTATTATAAATAGCAAAAAAGTCATTCTTAATAAAATATAAGGCTTGAATGTATCTTTAACCTATTGTATAATTAATTTTATAAATACTTAGGTGTTTATTAAATTATTATATACTAGAATTTCTAACTTGTAAGATTTTTTTGATTCAATAACTCAGTTCATTAAATTTTTAAGTTCTTTATTTTATTTTATCGTAATTAAAAAAATATTAATACAATTATAAAAATATTTACGTAATTCATTTTGTTGTTAACTTATACAAATTTTTTACTATTCAATACCTCATTTCGTTAAATTTTTAGGTTTCTCATTTTTTTAATTCCTTATTTTTAGATACAATTAAAAAAATACTAATACAAATTATTTGTTTTAAAATAATCAATGAATTACATATTTCTAATCATATTATACTGCAGGAGTATTTTGGCCATTGATACTATTTTCTATATTCTGTCAACTGCAACCAAATACATTTCTGTCCTCGAGACATACAGTTTTATCTGTTTTATCCATGACAATCAAACACCTCACTATCTCTAATTTTTGTTCTATTCTATTTCCAAATTTTTGTTTCGTTTCATCTCAATATATAAATAGCAGTAAATATACACAACGTTAGTGTTTGCCCTGACATAGCAACACCTCCTTTTTCATGTACTGATCCTTTAATTAGTTGTGGATCACAAGTCTGACCCTAAATCCATGATTCGGAGAATCTGCTATACTTATCTGTCTTTTTCTTTTTAAAAAATTAATTATTTGCTTAATTAAATAATAATTTAAACATTTTTCAGCGATTAAGAGATAAATGAAAAATGATCGTTAAATCATAACCATTTCACATTTAACTTAGTATTGAAGAGTTTAAAGGCAGAGATAGGCCCAACGACTAACGGGCTCTTGAAAGGATCATGAGCATTGAACCAAAAGCCGATCCTGAACAAACTCTTCTCCCATTTTGGTGAACATAGGGCTCCAACGAACTAATGGGTTTCTCTTTTTAACTTACGAACGTAGTTATAAGCTTTCCTCTATATATTTTTCTTTAAAAGTTACTATTCGTAATTTCCCAAAAAAAAGTGAACAAAAAGAAGAGTAAGTCGATATTACCTGCAGTGGCAGTGACTTTAGAGTACAGAGGTAAAAGTGAATGGTAAAAAGGGCATTTTGACCGCATGATTTATGCATGCAGTTATTGATTCGCATATGGAATCTTTTGTCATCTACTTCCTGCTTTCACCGCCTGCTCTCTAGGACTCAGCCTCACTCACTACATACTCCTACTTTCCTTTACCCACTGCCACGAAATTAACCATATCGTTTCCCCTTTTTACAGGTTGACCCCACGCGCAATTACGCCTCTCTCTCTGTACATCATTGTCATTTCCATGTTCTTCGTTACTCTTTCTTTACTTTTTTTATTAAATTATCAAGAAATGTAAATAAGTCTAGGCCCCAAATGTTTATTATATTATTATTACCTTTTCCATGATTTCTGCGTGGAACCGTGAAATGAAACAGTGAAGCTGTCCATTTCTTGAAAACGACATTATATTCAATATGTTGAGTTACAGTTGCCAAGGCAACGACTTTGTACTAGTGTGAAAACCATCTTTTCTATGTAAAAAGTCGTAAAATAGGGAGTAAGGTGGAAATATATAGAAACCAAAGGGCCAGTCTGAAAAAAATCAAAATTGAGAAGTCTATATTCACTCACTCTCAGTCTCATAGGCTACGCTACGAGTCCGCGATAACCGCTGCTGTGGTGGGCCTCCACATCTAAACCTTCCACGTTTCAGCAATCGAACAACTCAAACTCTGTCTACCGTACACCTACTGTCACTCAAGCCTCGCGTGCATTGGTAGCCCATTAAACTATCCTTTGACCAAAATCTCTACTCTATTATATCTTATATGGAACCGCGAGCCCCAAGCGTGCGCTCAATGCATGCGCTCTGTATAACATCCCCAACCAACGGATGGTGATGTCTTCTCACCATGATTGACGTCAAAGATTCCGCCACGTGTACTCCTTGTCAGCCTCTAAGATCACGCCACGAGAGACTTTGAATGTATTTTCAAATTATTATTTAATTTTCCAAAAATATATTTTTATGTAATGTCATTTTTATTAAAAATTTAACAAATGATACAAAATATCTTCCGGTGTGTATTTCAACTAATATTTATTGCTAACGTTGGACATTTACATTATTTTGTATTACATTTATTACTCTTGCTCATTATTTTTTTAATATTACAATTATTATTTCTATTTAGTATTTATTTATGTTGTGTTATATTTTTATATTTAGTTATTTTTTATCTTTTATGTTCATTTGATTGATTTATTTATTTTACTTTACTTCTTAAATACGTATGCATATTTATTTTTTTATTTTGTAAGATCTTCATGACATATTAAATATGGGTTAATCAAAAATAACTTCTCTATTAAGTAAGGGTAAGGTTGCATACTATCGAACTTTTTTAAATTGCGCGCTTCGAAGTATTGATGATGATGATGATCTTCGTAATATTTATGTTATAAGATAAGTGCTACGATAAATAGTAATTACATAAATGATTTAACATTATTTTATCATTTTGTTCGGTATTTAAATAGAAAATAACAAAAAAATTAAAATCTAAAAAATTAAAAAATTCAAGTTGAACTAATTTATCTTTTTTGATTATTATTAATAGAAATTGAGATGGCTAATTTAAAAAATTAGTTATTGTGTTTGATTTATCAAATATTTTAAGAATTTATTTAAAACACATTTGCCCAAATAAATTTTGATTAGTCATTTTATAATTGGAAC
Source organism: Erythroxylum flavicans (assembly GCA_027576715.1). Classification (NCBI taxonomy): domain Eukaryota; kingdom Viridiplantae; phylum Streptophyta; class Magnoliopsida; order Malpighiales; family Erythroxylaceae; genus Erythroxylum; species Erythroxylum flavicans. Next base: position 4,454,423 of record JANZXP010000002.1, read on the forward strand.
TTTGGAAGCACCTTTACTGTAGCATAACACAAAAATGACCGCCCAAACTGTGTACGGGGATTGATAATGACAACTTAGACACGAACTGATGATTCTTACGTGGGAAGGGGTACTGGGACTGGTCGTCGTGTGTGCGTGTTTGTGTGTAACATTCTAGTTTGGCTTTGGTCTAGTCAATTGTGATAATTACAGTTAGTGTTCACAGTTGGATGATTTTGACAAATGAGTAAAGATTAACAGGAAAAGCCAGCTATAATCAAGGTTGCTAATGGAGAGCACTCCATTATCCATTTGTAAAAGGGAAAGGGAGCTTTGGAGATTCGAGCAAGAGTAATTATGTGTAATACAGACACAGTAACGTTTCTTCTACTTTTTTTTTTAATAAGATGTCCATATATATATATATAATTGCTCGGAAATGGACGCACGATTGAACTCATTGTCACGTATAATTCAATTAGATGGTTAAATTAATGTGTTTCCCCACTTAAATTAAACCCTAATAATGCTATAATTACTCTAATTAAAAAAAGTCCACATCCTCGTGCGAAGGCTATTATTCTTTGGTTTATAGCAATTGACTTCGCTGGCCAACATCATCAGTGCAATTTTGAAGAAAAATAATGAATTTCATCTTTTCTTTATTTGAAGTTCGAATTTCATTCTACTTGGGAAGTATCCGATTCAGATTGATTGAGTTGAATTTTTTTTGAACGAAAGAACTCGTAGTTGTTATCTTTTAGATATGTATTGCGTAAATTTTTGAATTGACGCAATAGCATGTAAATCATATCAGTCGAATACTCCGCACTAGACAAGTCCTATACGACAGACTTGATAGAGAGAGTGTAAGTAAAAAGATTTAAACACAGAACCTTTTAATCTCATGTCTCTCCACTCCACCAATTCGACTGAAATTTGATTGACACCTAAAATTTAAGAAAATTTAGTAATATATAGCCTTACTCTTAATTAATAGGGAGACTATTTTCAAAAATTTCAAGATTTAAGGCCTCTAAATTGTTTTACAAGTAGTTCTTAACTTATATTCCTTTGAAGTTCTGTTAAGTTTTATGTACTATGTATATTGCTCAGTAGATACAATTAATTGATTTTATTGCTTTAATCATTCATCCAACTTGGTCTTTTATATATCAAATTGTTAATATCACAAATAATATTGATATCAGTGATTAAATATGATGTTATCATCAAAATTATAGATTGATGTGAAACATATTTATTTATTAATTATATTTAACAAAAAAAAACATACAATGACTGTCATCTTGAATATATAAATTATTAAAACCTAAATTTATCAATTTCTTGTCCCCCTAAATGACAGGCACACAATCACTTCAAATCGCATTGGCTTGGCGTGATGCATTTAACGTTTTAGTGGCTTCCTTGTCAAGCATGGATTCAAGAGGATGGTGTTCGGAATACTACTAATCGTTTCGGTGGAACTCGGTGGTTATATCAAACTACGTGCAATGGACGTTGACTTATTAACTAATGCTTCATAGATGCTCGGTGTTTCGATCCAACTATCTCGGGTTTGACATGATTAAAAAAGCCAATCTCACCATTCTAGTAAGTAATGTGTCAAAAACCATATAATTCTTCTTTCAAAAAAGCATCCATCTTGGTGCCTCAAAAGAAGAAAAAGGAGAGGTGGGATTGGGAAAGTTACCTTCAACATCACATCTTCGAGATTACGATGCGAAGGTTTTTGTTTTCTTGAAATCTAAGTGACTTGAACGTGCAACCACCGATCCAATTCCAAATTCACGTTCCTTTACCTTACCATGTGTATAATGTTTTCTTTCTTACATGGGTATATATGTATACGTAGGTTAATCCAAAAGAAAGAAAGATCACACCATTTTCGTGTTTTCAATCATAAGCCTAGCAAGTTGCACGTGTTGGATGATGAAATTCCAGAAGCTAATCTCCCTACTCAAGTTCTCCTGATTTCGAGCCACTAAACGAATAAAAACTTAAGAAGTAAACTACCCTTACAAAGAGGGTTGACGCTCTCTAATGGGACATTTCTTTTTGGTGAAAGAGGGAAATAAAATAATTTTAAAAGGAAAGTGGTGTAAAAGTCTAAGAAAGTGGGTGGTGGAATGAATAGCATATTTAATATATTGCAAAAAGAATATATAAACATATATACATATATATATATATATATATATATATATATATATATATAAAACCAATCTTTTAGTAGGAGAATGAAGTGGTGGAGAGGGTATGTAATGTATACGTAGAATATTAACTTTCCAAGCGTGGATGTTCTTGTTGGAGAATCCACAACCAAATGGCTCCATGGTCTCGTGCTCCCACGCTACTCATCTTCCCACCAATCTTTCATTATTTTTGTGAATGGCCGCTTCTAATAAAGTGATCATCATCTTCCTGCTTTCACTTATTTTTCCTAACTCGAAAGATAAAAAAAAAAAAAACTATTTGTGATGTATGCATTTTTACTGCACTTAAACTTTGAGTGTTTTAAAAAATATATATATATTATAGTAAGTTATTATTATGTATTGATGAAATTGTCATCAAAGACTATAAATAGTCTTTTTACTGATTAGAATTTGTGTTGTTGTCGTTTTTACTTTATCAAGACTCTCGTGTTGGCTTGGTTCGTCCCCTTTGGGTTTTCCTTTTCTCAGTCTAAGTGTATTTTTACCTAATAAACTAGTCTTAGTGGCAGGAAACATGGCATGTTCTCAATTGGGTAGTGCACAAGAGACCTTCCCCCTTTTTGTTTTCCCATTAAATTAGTATCAAAGTGGAAACTCCCAATCGATTGTGCTTGCTTTAATGTTCAAATTCACGAAGCAATAACACTTCTTTAATTCGTCTTTTAGACTAATTTTATGAAACAAACACGAATTTGAAGGGATTCCCGGGATGCTTTTGATTTATTTAGTTCAACTTTACGTATATACACCTTTCTCTTTGACCAATAACATATAAGAGTTGGGGGTCTCTCTTCCTTGGAATGTGGACTTCCAACTCAATATCCAATTTCAACATTAAAGTAATTTAACCTTAAAACCTTTTCAAATATTCAATTTATTTAAAAATTTTAATTTAATTATTTTTTATTAGTACAACATATTAACCAAATATTAGCCGAGCGACGGATGTAATAATTTGATTTAAATTGTCCATATTTTTAAAAAAACATCTATTTAATTAAAAATTGTAAAAAGTTAAGGTTTCGTTTAGTTAACCACCCATCAGTCAATTTTTTAGCTGATGTATTGATTTCAGCCGATTGACTCCTCCAACAGCCTTTAATCAGCTATTTGATGAGTAGCTAATTTATTGTCAATCAGCTAAATATATAATATATAGGAGTGTTTTCTTCCACCAGCTCAAATTTTAAACTTCAATTCCTATCTAACCATTTTAAAGATTGTTAGTTACTTATCTAAACTTGATTTACCATATTCAAATAATTAAATTTTGATAGAATATTTCTTGTTATCATATTTCAAAAGACTGTGGTTAAAATGTTTGAATGTATCATCATTATAATAATCATTATTATTATACGTTTTTATTAGAATTATAAACTTAATTTTTTTAGAATTAAATATCTAAAATTTAAATTCTTATAAGAATATTCAATGAAATACTAAGATATATAATATTCACACCTTCATAATTTTTTTACAGTCATATCCTAATAAGTCATTTTACAAATAAACAATTAATACTAAACAACTAAATTTATCAAACATCTCTAACAAGTAGCTAATATAATTCGCTAGTCAATTCAGTTGATTTAATCAGCTATCAGCTAACAGCTAATGCAATCAACTAGTTGATAAACAAGGTCTAAATACTAAATTAGAAAAGTATTAATAAATTAAACAAGTTGTTTAAATTTATTATCTTTTTATTTTATTTTACTGACAAAAGCTACAAAAAGCTAAGGACTAGTGTAAACCAAGGTGTATGGGAGCTTTTAGGTTTTTTCCATATAACACCCAAAAGGAAGTGGCTTTTCTTGGGATAAAATACTGGAGCTGAGCTGATACAGAAAAAGTGGAGATCAGATAACAAATAAAAGTATAAAACATTGAAACGTGTGGAGGAATCCTTCCCTTTACAATTCACTTAATTTGTGGTGTGCGTGTATGGTGTATTATTATTAATTTAATTGTTCGTGTTGGGTGCTACCAAAAGTGAAGACCCAATGGGGTTGAGGTTGGGGAGGAGTAGAGGGACTTGATTAAGCATGTTTATTGTTCCCTCCACTCCAAACAAGAGGGCATGAAAATATTCATATTATTATGCATTTGGTATTATATATAATTGGGTTGTGAAAGGGGCAATCGATCTTCTTACCTGTGCATAAGATCTCCTTCAGGTGACTAAAATCATGGAGCTTCAACGCTTTATATTATTTAGTCTATAGTCTATCGATCCTATCTCCAAACATGATGCTTTCTATCTTCATTTTTTTAATTTCTACTCAATTTGGGCTTGGAACACATAATATACTTTGCAGATGAGACTGAATTCATTAATCATATATTATATATGCTGAAGAGTTGATGCAAGCCATTAATGGCTGCTTTGGTGGATTAGACACATCAATGAAAAGTATTATCGGTGATGGTCCAGCAGTAACTACACCTATCTTCCTTTTTCAACTCTTTTTCCATTGATCCTAAAAGTTGGAAAATAATCACAGACTGATGGCACTGTCAGGTTAGGAAGGAGTGTGAGTTTTAAATGAACGAGTTTAATGTATCCAAATGCTGAAGGTTATAGGTCCCCACTCTGTTTATCTTCGTATAATCATGGGTTTGAACGGTCAATGTTCAAATTATTGATGTTCATGTAAAACATAGGATACCTTCCTATCTTTTTTTCCTTATCATTTAACTAAATTTATATTTATAAGCAGCTCAAAGTTAGTTTCTTCTATTTGTGAATTGAATCATGTAATTGCGTCTTTGGAGAATTTTTGTATACGCCGTCGTTTATAATTTAAGAGCTTGCAAAATGTTGTTATTTATTGAATATAGCTTATCATAATGGTATGGTGGCAACTTCGAATTATTGTGTTCACAACCCAATAAGATAATTAGAAAATTAGCCCTAAAAAATTGTAAATAAAATATAAAATTACTATATTAAATAATTTAATTTTCAAGCAGAAAATAATTTGTTGCATACAAAAAATGTAATCGTATTTAATACCGTGGTTTAATTTAGATTAACCCACAAAAATTTAAATTAATTTTGAAATAAAAATTGTAAAAATTGATTTTTTAATATTTAGTGAAGTCTTAAAGTCTAATTTAATTGAACAATCTCATTCTTTTTTCAAATTAGCCAATTATCATCCTTTAATTAGACTATTCAAAGGACTTTCATATTATTTATATTGATACTATATTGCTTATATAAAAGGTGAGCCTTGGAACAACTTTAAATAATGGGTAAAGTTGTTTATTTATGGTCATAAGATTATATGTTTATGTTACAGAAATATTCTTTTTATAAAAATGTAAAGGAAATATTACATATATCATAACTCTCCCTAAACGTCCCACTACGTGAGGAGCCTTTTGCATTAGATACATTGATCATATCACTTATATCTTAATTAATTGTTGTTTATATAATTTAATAAGATATTTCAATGACTATTTAATATAATACGTTTTTAATGTAAAAATCAAAACGTTTATCGATACGAAGCAAACACTGGAAAAACAGGGAGGGAGTGTTGGAGTGACGGCGAGGGACAATTAGGAAAAGAAAAGGGAGGGTTAATAATGGGAGAGAATGATGAATGAGGCGCGGAAACAGTGTCGTACGTGGAACAAGTCATGTCCAAAACCAGACACTTAACCAGAGTGTGAGTGTCTGGTTCAATTACTAACCTCAGGTCAGGGGGTAATCACTAGTGAGAGAGAGTTGTTGCGTTACAGTGGAGTGAGAGAGAAGAACATGATTGTACACTAATGTTCTTGTTACGTAACACCTTCCCAGGGTTATTTCTGTCAATTTCTCTTCTATATAGCTTTACTCTCCCTCCTTCCACCTTCAGTGGTTCAATTTTGACCGTCTCTTCTAAGTTCTAACTCTCTCTCTCTCTCTGTCTCTCTCTGTCTGTTACGAAAGCTTTGGTTTTAGCGTGATCTTGTGAATTCAGCTACTTCAGAGGCGTCTTCTTTTTTCTTAATCAAGTCTTCTACTGTAAGGTTCTTCTTTCTGTTTTGTTTTCTCTTTCCTATTTGTTAATTTTGAGTTTGGGAACTTGTATCTGTACTGGTCTTTGGTGCTCGAAAGTATTATTGCTAGTGGTCTGAGATCTTTGTGGTTCTTTCTCGCTGCTATGGTTAAAGTTTCGATTTTTTTTCTTTTTTTGGTTGGGATTTCTGCTTACTTACCTCGATTGGCTCCATTTTTCTGAAAGTTTATGTCTTTCTCTTTGGATCGCTTCTTGTAAGCGCTGATGCTACATATTTCTCTTCCGTATATGTTTAAAGAAGTTTATTCTACAAATTTTGCTGTTTAAATTTTGGGTCTTTATATTTGCATAAAAAGCTTAATTCTTCTTGATTCTGAGCGTTGTTAGAATTGCGCCATAGATCACTGTATCGCCTGATTTCTACGAGAAAGGATGTTGATTTGCTTGATAACTTTGAGTTTCTAATTACCTTACTAGCTCAAGAATCATAGTAAAATTATAATTTAGTGTCTGTGGATTCCATTTTGTTTAGTAATTTACCTTCCAAAAGAAATGCACGAAATTATAGACTCAAGTACTCCGAGCTTGTATCTCATATCCGTGGATATTTAAATCTGATTGGTTTTGTGTATTACTTCTTATGATGTTGTGTGTCTGATGTGTTTTTGACATTATGACCTTTTTGCAGAATTCCCAAATTCTTAGCTGGGAACGGTAACAACGGGGCGATTCATTTGCGAAGAGGAAAAGCATGCGGTGGTTGTTTTGTCTATCTGTTGACGTGTATCGAAAAGTCGTGTCTTTGAACCTCTATTGCAGAGTGATCCTGTAATTTGTTTTACTGATTACAACTTCCAAGTATCTCCCCCTTCTTTTAACCGGTCATTTTCCATGGGATCCACTTTTTTCGTTGTTATTCCCTGCTATGTCCTCCAGATTAGCTGAAGATTGTCAGATCAATCATCTAGCTGTTCGTTTTCTTCTCACCGTTGCTGTTTCCTTATTGTTGTTGGTAAGTCTAGCTTTGAGTTCTCGAACAGAAATTGCCTTCACTGGAAGATCGTGTTCTTGGTGTTTTCAATAATTTGAAGGGTTGCGAAGTAGAATGGTGTGCCAAGCAGCGAGCCAAACAAATTTTCGAGCATTGAAACACGAAAATGGGATTGCTGGAAATGCGACCATTATAGTTAGAGTAATAGCATGCTTTCAACCTCTTCAAGATTGCCAGGTTGGTGGAGGAAATGTTTCATTCCCAAGCCATTCCTTCCTTAGGATTGTTACTCATATTCAAATTTGTGCTCCTTTGTTTTTCCTTTTACTTACATTTTATCCTGCTGTGAATTATTTTCAGGCTGAATACTTCCGTCATTTGCTTAAACCTGTTACGTAGTTTTAGTTTTGTGCTTCTGCTATCAAGTTCTGAGTTCTGCTGGATTTTTCTTTTTACCTCTATTCCTGTAAGACACTGCAAGTGATTTGCAACTTCTTCTACTGCAATAAGCCTTCTGGTATGTTGTACTTTGTGCAATGTTCAACAGTTAAACTTTATGTTATAATTGATGATCATAATGAATCCTTTTTTAACCTTTGGTTGATAGGTGATTGCTTTGATCTGATGAGAATGGACTGCGGATCTTGGTCCCCTCAGCATCAATTTGATTGGCAGTCGCTCAGTATGTATACCTTAGCTGCTCCGGTGCAATTGGGGCAGCAAAACAATGTTCCTTCAGTTTTTAACCCTGGCAATACCATGGTCTCTACCAACCGAATTTTGCCTACACATCCATTACCTGAGCTTCGTCATCCTCAGGTTGGTAGAACAAATGAACCCCATGGCTGGTTTTATTGTTTGCCTCGATCCATACAGCCATTCTCTCCTGTTTCGGAGAACTATTTGAAACCGAAAGTTCCTCCTCCCGCTAATGAGAATCATACAGAGACTGTCACACCAAAAACGGACTGTGGATGTGTTCGGAAGAGATTCCTTGTTTTTGACCAGTCTGGTGATCAAACTAGTTTGATCTTCAGTTCTGCCTTTAGGAACCCTGTCCATTGCTTTACGTCCTCGAATCCAAACCCAAATGGCCCTTGTAAATTTGGTATGGATGACCTGGAGGTGAAAGAAAGTCTGAAACCTACTTCAACCTATGAATTTGGTGGAAATAAGGAAAATGATGTGGAAACTGAGATGCACGAGGACACTGAAGAGCTGAATGCTTTACTATACTCCGATGATGATACTGATGACAATGGGGACGATGAGGTTACTAGTACTGGTCATTCACCTAGTACAATGACAAGTCATGATAAGCACCATTGGGCTGAGGAGAGCACGGAGGAGGTTGCTAGTTCTGATGGTTCAACTAAAAAGAGAAAACTGTACAAGGGATGCAGTGGTTATATGCCATCACTCATGGACACAGCTAGTTCTGCGAGAGCTATTAGAAGCTGTGAGTACGAGAACGATGCAGAATCTAGATGTGTTAATGGCAATACTGCCTCGACAAGTGAAATGGCTTCCAAGTTTAGCAACAAGAAGATGAGGAAAGAAAGGATTCGAGAGACCGTGAGCATGCTACAGAACATAATTCCAGGTGGAAAGGGCAAGGATCCGATAGTGGTACTTGATGAAGCCATTCATTATTTAAAGTCCTTGAAGTACAAAGCCAACGCAATGGGGCTTGATTCTCCATGAACGGTCTCAATCTTATCCTAGTACTATGATTACTAGTAGTCGAAATGGCCAGAGTGTTGTTTATAAGTCTGTGAAAATAAATAAGGACAAACATGAGTTTTCTAGTGGTGCTGCACAAGATGATAACTATTTTCCAGTAAGTTTCTGTCTTGGATGGAATTGAGAGGTTATAAGAGCGGTAGTCTTTATTCTATGATCCATCTTGTTCTCTATGGAATTGTCTACGGAGTCTGTGGAAGAAGAAGGCGATTGAAGCAGGAGACATTATTTACAATGAAGTAAAGTTGAAATGATGAAGCTACGTCTTAGTGTTGAGGGAAAGAAAAGCACTCAGAAAGCTCCTATTCGGGCGTGGATTCGGGGTGTGTGTGAATGAGAAGAAAGACTAGTTATTCACGGGGGACCCTCCAAGAAAGAGGAGGATAAGTGCACGCTCATTAGGTGGTTCGGGACCCAACTCTCGCTTTCTCATCCTTTTTGTTTTCTTGTCATGTTTTTCCCTTTTCTTCCTTCGTGATGTATGACTGCATTGCACGACACTGTCAGAGGCCCTCTCCTCTCTTCTTGCAAGTTGCTCCTTCCCAGGTCCCCTCAAAAAGTCGCCTTCCCATTCACGTACTTGTAGTGGCATCATCTCTACTGTTGTGGGTTGTAATTTGACTTTAAATTGTTAGTCATGATTGTGAGAAGACCTGTGTGTTTGTTTGATAGCTTTTAGCGTTACCTGCTCTTTATATATATATATTACAATGCTTGTTACTGTTTGTGTAATTGTTTGAACTATTTGTCGATGTCTTTGTCTTCATGTCAATGTTCATAAAAGTGGCAAGGATAGAAGACAGCGACATATCGTATTAGAGATCCGTCTCTTTTCCTCATTAAATGGTTGCCATGAGCAAAGAAGAAAGAAAGTTGGACGAGTCCTTGTACGGGGGACCAAATGGATGCATTGCTTTTGGGGTTGAGAAAGAAAGAAAGGAAGTGGCAAGGCACGGGTTTCCTTTTCTTTCCCCTCTTTGACTAGTTCTCAATATCAAAGTATCCTGTTTCCAAGTTGTTTCCAAACCCCGCATCGCCTGTCTTGCAAGAGAGCTGGGAATAATCAGAAAGTAGTGTCTCGTGTGGAAAGCATCAGTTTAGTTCTTTATAATACCAATCAAAACGAGTGGGAATAAAGTATGAATAGTTGCTTCCAAGGTGTCTTTTCTTTTACGTGTTGGTTTGGAAATGAGTGAAGGGAATCTGTTCTTGTACAGATGAACGAACAGGGTTTGGTGGTCATCTCAATATCTATCAAAGTCGATTCAAAGAAGCTTTCTCGTTCTGGGAACGTAAAAACAGAATCACTTTCTTTGTTTTCTTCATGGAATAAGATTCTAAGAACCATTCTTTTCTTGGACAAGGGTACAACCAACCTTTTTCACATTCCAACATATACACACACATATCAAACTAGATGGTCCCTCCATTGCGATACCATCAAGCATGAGATTTCGGCATCATAACCATTTTCCTGTTTTTGAGTTTGGTAAAAAATGTTGAACACTAGGGCCTGGAGTTAGGTCCAATGCGTTGTACTGGGCAGTCAATAAATAAAGTTGGACAATGATGTGATCAAAGTCCTTTCAGGCCTAAATGTTCCAATGTATTAGTATTTACTGAAAGGGTTATGTTTTTGTTGTTTCTTTTTTAGTTTCTATTGTTTTAAAATAAAATTAAAAATTAGTGAAATTATTAATATTAATGTAATTATATTTTTATTATTTTAAAGATAAATCAATTTTATGAATTAATTAAGTTAATAATTTTGTCTTTAATCTCTTATATGTAAATAGGTAATATTTTTTTATAAATTAATATTTTTTTGCTAATCTATTATATAATTATTTAAAATAAGTTTATTTGATATTTATATACTTTAAAGGTACCAAAAATATAAATAAATATTTATTAAAAATTTAAATATTTATGAGGCCTTGGATTGCATGCTTTATTAAAATATATAAATATCAGGAACTGGAAGGGCATTAACGAGTTTTTAGTATCCATGATTCAATCTTATGCTCATCTAATTGAATCCTGAATTTGTTCTGTATTGTCGAGTTTCGAATCTTCTTTTGTTCTTGTTTCTCCAGGTGTCCGTGTTTACACTTTTTAGTCATCGGAGGTTTCTAGATCGCCATAGATATAGAATCATCATTCACAAGACATGCTTTGATTCATTACAATTACCTTGGTGTCTTTTCTGCTCAAACGAAAAAATGAGCTTGAACTAGATTCAGCAGAAGCAGGAAGAATAAAATTTGGTAATTGCCAATCTGGTGTCTAATTATGTCGATCTGTTGTTGTTTACTATTCTGAGTAATTTCTGCTTTTCCTTTCTTTCTCTTTTGTCTTACAATCTTTGTATGTATGTTCTTACACTCTTTCGTCTTCCATCTGAATGATCTAAAACCTGATCTGTCTATCCATCATATCATACTCCAAATGCCAAGATGAAGAACAATACCCTTTTACTTTTCCTTGGCACCTGCATCAGTGTTGCATGTGTACGCTCAAGCCTTCATTCTTAAGTCAGGCATGTGAAACATGTTAGTTTCATGTGAAGGTGAAGAGGACACTTCTCCTTAAGTCATGTTTAATGCGTGAACACCAAGGTTTGAGTGTTTGTCTTATGCGTATCCTGGAAATGTATATTACCGACCTCGGCCAGCTGATGTGATAAAAAACCACCACATCTTTTACAAATTAGCATTCCTATTCCTGATTGTTCCTCAACACGAGCAAGGAGTCGACACATTTCTTTATAAAAGAAAAGCCAGTTTTGGATGTCTTACACCGTACGTGTGGGTCTCCGTGTCTTCCTCCCTCCTTCCCTGAGCTTAGTTGTACACAAACACTTGTGTGCAAGAAAAAGAAAAGCTTGAGTACGCGTTTACAACACGTCTAAATGTCTAGTTAGTGGAATGTATAATCCAAACTTTTTTTTTTTTTTTGGAAGATAAGAATTCACAGGTGTTTGCTGCGTCTTCCTTACTGACCCCTTCATTACCACACGTTAAGGTTACGAGGATCTTTGAAGATTTGATGCAAATGTTTAGTGGTTCATTTGAATTGCTCACCAACGGGGAAAAAAGAAAAGAAAACAAAAGAACAGAGAATTTCTTTTCCCCTTTAATCAGACACTGAACCTAAAGTTAAACATCATTAAACTTGTCTTTGTTGCTTGCTTTTGAGTTAGTGCTTATATTTCATAGGATCAAGAAGAACAAGGTGACATATGATAAGGGTTAGGCATTTGTTTCGTCATTTTTATCTTTCTAGTGTCGTTTCAATTCACAAGTAATTAAGCTAATTCAAACCAATTATGCATTGCATGATGATGTAGAAGTAGTAGTCATAATGTGTACGTTATGAGCTCTTCACGTGAGTTGAGTGACATATGAATCCTTTCTTTTAAGCAATGTAAATCTTTCTTTTACCCTAATTTCTTAAAGATTTTTTTTAGTGTTTTATCATCGTTAACTAATAAGTCAACTTAATCTGTACATAAGGTTCCTTGTTTTATGAAGATCGGATGAGAGTCATCAATATACACAACTTTTCTTTTGTAATTTTTACGCAGAGTCGATTTTCATAATTTGAACATACGATTTAATAGTTATAGAATAATTTTTATCGATTGCTACAAAGTTTTTCTTCGATAGTAATTAATAGTTAATAGTAATAATTAATTGTATAAATAATTTTATAAAAATTAAAATTTCTTTATTTAATAATTGTAATTATTAATAATTAGTAAATAATAATTACATAATTAATCTAGTTCATGCGTGTTTTTCCTCATAACTTCAACCAAAATGACAAACCATTTGTTTGAAAACAGACATCAAATTGCGGCTCGAGAGTTTAATAATAAAACTAAAAAAATGTGTACGGAAAACAAGGGAAAGATCAAATACCGCAATTAAGGAATTTTTATTTATCTTAGGAGAAGCTTAATTTTAGATTGATCCGTAAAGACAAATATTAGAAAAAGAAGTACAATTACTTCATATGAATTGTGTACATAGTAAAATATTAGTCATTGGTAAAAGAAAGGCTCAATTTAATTTAATGTAATTGTTTAAAATTTTGATTTAAAAAATATATTTTTTTAAAAATTAAAATTCATATATATTATTTATTTCTTACGTCTTCTGACTTAAATTTAAGATAATAAGTTCTGTCATACTATTTTTCTTTTCAACACAGGTGTACAAGAAAGATCGAACAAGGATGTCGGACACTGTAAGATTGTCATATATACAAGGTTACAGTACTAGAAGTCCTAGCCCACATAGAGACGAGCAGAGCTGATCTGTTGTAGCCTATCAGGTATTTAGCTGAGCTGGGCGCTATATCAAGTATATTCTTTATTTCTATTTCCTTTCCTATTTTTCTTTATTTATTTATTTATTTCCGGATTTATTTTTATATCATAACGTATTTGTTTTCACCTCTTTTACTCCTTCTTTTTAACATATCCAGTTTTTACTTTTGACCCTTTTTAGCCTACATCACTTTTCATTATCACATTTACATATGGGTCTATCAGAAATAGCCTCTCTATTATGTAGGAGTAAAGCTACGTACTATCAAACCTCCTCAGACCCTGCTTTGTTGCGGAATTTTAAACTGGGTGATAATGATGATGATGAAGATAAGTTATGAAAACAGCCTTTTTGTAAAATTATAAAGAGAAGGTTATATATATTATGACCCTCGAACCTCGATAGACTTCTTTGAAACGATCAACCTTGTGCACTAGTTAGAAAACTATAAAACCAAACATGATTGGTGTGAGTGGTTCAGCATTCTCATCCCTTAACTGGAGTTTTCGAATTTGAGTCCTGAGAATCGAGAGACCTGTTTGGCTAGCACTTTACCCCTTACAGGCTAACCCGGTGCGAGTGGGGATTAGTCTGGGTGTAGATAGCTTAAAGGCGCCTTTTCATAGTTGGAACCCTCCTAAGACACCTCGTGGGTTAAAAAAAAAAAGAAGAAACTATAAAATATTTTAAATATTTTTAAAATTAAAGAATTATTTTAAGGCGGTTAGATCACATTAACCAGTCTTTTGTCCTTAACAATCTCGGTAAATGTCAAGAGTGTATACATATAAATAGAGAGAGAGCGATGAACTTAAGCAATAAAAGACACGCTCAAGAGTAACCTACGTGGGAACTCTCTCTCTTCTCTCTTCACTCTTTGTATGAAACAAGAGAGACATGGCAACAAGAAATAAAACAGCTATTGCATCTTCGCAACAAAGCACAGAGTGTTGCATGTGTGGAGATTGTGGTCTTCCTTTTGAGCTTTTCCTCTGCAAAGTTTGCCAATTCAGATCTCAACACAGGTATGTCGGTATCTTTCTTTTTTCTTTTTCTGAGATTCATCTGGTTGATCGTGATCATCAGAAACTTTTGATCTTTTATTAGTTTTCTCTCAGTCTGAATCCTAAAAGTTCTTTGCTTTTTCATCTTTGGCACTCTAAATATAGCACAGATACTGTAGCAATCTGTATCCAAAAGTCGAGTCTTATCAAGTCTGCAATTGGTGTTTGAGCCACGATTCCAAGGAGAAGTCACAGAATTCATCGAACTCTTCGTCGTCAAACAAGAACAACAGCGAAGACGATAGCAGAAACAACAAACGGTCGAAGAGGAATAGCAATAGTGAAAATTATCGGGGAGGAGGGATAAAGACACAAAGGGGTAATTTACAGTTTCAAGTCAACAGCCCCATCAAGAAACCGAAGTCGCCGGAGACGGAGAAGTCACCATCGACGAGGAGGAGGATCATAACTCAAGGCCGATTAGAGGAAAAGCTTAGAAGGACAAGGTCTGAGGATATTGCTAATAATAGTATTGGGATCACAAGGCAAGTTTTTAGAAACAAGGTTAGAAGGTATAAGCTCTTGGATGAGGTTTCCAGCTGATGGATGATATTGATACACTCAATAAGGAATTGTAAAACAAATGAAGAGAGAAAGAATCAAATCAACTTATCTAAACGTGCACAACAAGAGCGATTGTCATGGTTTTGTTTTTTCCTTGGGAATTTCTGGTTCCAGAAGTTGATACAAAAATACAAAAAGAGAATGAGGCAGCGTTTTCATACTTCAGTTCAATGTATGGTATAGTACAGAATCCTGATAACTATAACCGAAGCCTACAATTGTAAAGGAAGAATAGATCTTGTTTCAATTTTTCAGGGAAGGGACAGGGAGAGGGTTGGGTGGGACAGCTGAATTCTTACTAACGTCCATCAACAGTGGGCGTCAAAGTCTTCATATAATACAAGCCTGTCACTACGGATGGGGACCAATCCGGCCCTCTTCTTAACGAAACGTATCAAATGAGAACTTACTAGGTAGCTTAGTGGAACGCGTTCTTCAGATTGACTAAAGACTTGAATTATTAGACGACATCCGAACGAGTAACAACAGTGTCCCACAACAAGATTTTGTTGAATAAACATTATATATGTGTAGACGCTCATGTTTCATAGGCTACAACTCCAATGGAAACGGTAATCAGACAATACGATGCATCGGTTTTTAAGAGCCTCACTAAAACCCAAAAAGATTTTTAAATTTTTTTTAAGTTGTTAGGAATTACATTGGAAGTGACTTAAAAACATATTGATGAGACAATAAGAATTAAGAAGTTGAGAAACAAGAATAGTCTTAAAACAAAGCAACCGGTTAGATTCTAGATCAAATTTTGAGGTAAACGTTTTCAATGGTATTTTTTAGATGTTGTTTTTCTTAACTTCTTAGGATATTTTAGAACAGCTTTGTAATAGCTGGTTTCCAAAATATTACCAAGAGTTAGAGTCTTAGGCTATTGAGTCACATGAGTTTTATCATTTGAGAATTCATGAAATGCGTTTCATTTACATGCATATTATTAGCATACAAATATAAATTATGATTTTGTACACATTGCAAAGATAGTATATGTACTCAATTGATATATTTCGAAATATGGAAAGTTTAAAATGATCATGACAAGAATTTTGTATTGTTTATGTTTTAAATTTTAGTTTGATTGGTTACAAGTAGTAAATTTTGAATTAGTTGTTACCACTAGAAAAGTGATGAATTAAAGTGTATATATTTAGTCTAGGAAAAATGCTAAGTGGCAAGACAAATTCACTACAAGAAAAATGTTATTTTATGACAAAAATTATCGACAGCACACGTAAATATTCCATCGGTAATATATATTACCGACGGACTTTGCCGACGGACAAAGACATCGTAGAAACGACCGTAACTAATAATTACCGACTAGAAAAGAATTTCCATCGGTAAATTTACTGATGGTAAAATGCTTTCCGTTGGTAAATATACGGAAGGTTTATACTTTGGTTGACCATTGGAAAAATTTAGGGACGAACGATTATATTCTGTCAGAATATTTACCAACGGTAAGAAATATACTGTCGGTAAATTTGCTTCAAGGTTACCGACAGATATGTTATTCCGTCGGTAACAATTGCTAGAGCATTGCTTATTCTCTCTGTGATTACCGACGGATTTGAGAATAGACCGTCGGTAAACTGAGATGACTTTACCGACAAATGTTTTTTTCCGTCAGTAAATGAACAACAAATTTTTAAAAAAAAAATATAATATATTAAGTCAGTATATTTAAATTATGGTTAACGCATAATTTTAACAGTTATAAATTTCTAGTA
>JANZXP010000002.1:4471204-4487496 GCA_027576715.1 Erythroxylum flavicans
TCATTAATC
Source organism: Erythroxylum flavicans (assembly GCA_027576715.1). Classification (NCBI taxonomy): domain Eukaryota; kingdom Viridiplantae; phylum Streptophyta; class Magnoliopsida; order Malpighiales; family Erythroxylaceae; genus Erythroxylum; species Erythroxylum flavicans. The sequence continues at coordinate 4,471,214 of JANZXP010000002.1, forward strand.
AAAATTTTTATTTAATTATTTATATCTAATTAAATATATATTATAAATATCTAATTAATAAAATTTTTCGACGGTTATAATTTAAATATAATGGAAATATATATTTTAAAAAATTTTAATAAAAAATTTTACCGACGGAAACATTTATAATTTCCGTCAATAAATGTCTATACACTATACCGACGGACAATAAGATCCGTCGGTAATGAGTAAGCTTATTTACCGACGGTAACGTTATGTTCGTCGGTAACTTTACCAACGGTATTAAAAACATTCCGATGCTAAATTTACATACGGTTTAGCAACTTACTGTCGGTAAAATTAGCGTTGGAAAATTAATTTCCGTCGGTAAGTTTACCGACAGAAAATGTGGGACGGTCGATAACTTTTCAGTTAAAATTCCCGACGGTTATTTTATTCCGTCGGTAAAAGTACTGACGGAAAGTTTCTTTACGGTCGGTAAGTTTAGATACGGCCAAATTTTTGATATTTTTGTTCGTCGGTATATTCTGTCGGTAATGTTAAATACCGATTAAATATTTGTCATTTCCGTCGGTATTTTCTGTCGCTAACTCACTATTTTCTTGTAGTGGGAACGCAAATACCGTTGGTATATGACCGACGCCGCGTAAAATTCACAGACGGAAAATATTCCATCGGTAAAATTCTGCCGTTGTTCAATAGCGGGAAGACTTCTCGCCTGATTTAGAGACGATTGCATAATTCTTGTCGCTATATTCCGTCAGGAAATTTGCACGAATGTTTTCCTTCCACCTTTACCAACGAAAATTTGGTCCATCGTAAAATGAAAATTTTCACAACAGATTCATCGATAGATACTAAGTTTTCGTCGGTAATTACAGACGAAGTTTTGTCCGTCGGTAATATCCCGTTGCTATCTTACATTTTTCTTGTAGTGATTGACACATGAAAAATTAAGATGACTAAGCCTATCAAATAAGTGAAAAATGGCATAGATAAGTGAGTGACATTTGGCATGGGTAATTAATTGACAAATGGCAGCAATGATTGAGTGACAAATGGACTAGTAACTAGGTGACATTTGGCAGCTTAAGGAGGGGATAAAATAGCTTACATGCTTAAGGACATATGTTAATGTAAGATCGTGACATTTAGCATCCAAGGTGTAACGTTTCTGCAGGTACTGTTTTACTCTTGCTCATTTTTCTTCTATTCTCATCTCTCACCACCGAAACTTGCTTCTATCTCCTATTCTAGTGTTTTCCTTGAAGCTATGCTAAATTACCACTCCAAATACATGCTTTTACCCTTTACAAAATAACCAAAGAACTAGAATTATTATTGTTTTTTATCATAACTGAAAACCATCCAATTTCTACCTTGAATTTGTGACGATCTTGCATGCATGGAGGGCTAGGTTAACTTGATGAATTGAGCTGGAATTGGAAGCTAAATAAGTAAGTAAAGTGTTGTTCTTTATGACTTGTTATAATAAAAAGATTACGATGATTGAATTGGGATAGATTGTATATGGTATTGATGTTGAAGATGTGTTGAAAAATGGAGAATGAATGGGTACTTTTCTATTCTGGTTTTGCATATACGAAAATGTTAGTTTATGAACTATTGTATGGATGATTTAAGTTGGGATTTGAAGTATAATTGATGAGGAATTCATGCTAAAGATAGGTATTATGAAGGTGTTTTCAAATCTGAAAAATTAAAGTTGTAGGTGTCTTTGTAAAAATTTATAAATGTTAATAACATAAGTGAGCAGAATTTTGTAAGTTTTAGTGTAACCAATTTGGAAGTTAAATTAACCTGAAATGAAGTAACTTTAAAGGACATGAAATCTGTAAAATTTCAGGTGTTAGTAATGTCTTTAAGCTTGTAAAATTTATGAGGTATTAAAGGTGGTAAAGTTACACATAATAGTGATGTTGATGACAAATTCTGAAATTTTAATTTCAGCCTTGTATACATGTTGAACCAGTTGAGAAATTTCACTCTAAATTGGTATATTTGGACTTGATTAAGGTTAGGAATGAGCCTGGATTGTTGCTTAATTAATTGGTTAAGAGCTTGATAAGTTTATGTAGTTAATTGATGTCATTATCTAAAGAATGGACTGTTTTAATATGGTTGAGTTCAAATCTGAAAATTCTGATTTGTTAAAAGAATAAATGAGTTCTTTTAATGCAAACATGATCTTAAAGACATGAGAAATGTGTATAAGGTATGGATGAATGAGTATTGAAGAATATAGGGTATTTATGAATGAAAATAGGGTGAATGTATTAGTATATATTGTTGGAAAAAGTTTAGTGACTATATAGATTTAGCTTGCTAAAATTTTAGATTTAAAGTAACAATTGTGTGTGTATTATGAGAGGCTTTTGATCATGGAAATGTTTAAGGATAAGTGTAAAGTATGGTTGTTGAATTTGGAGTAAATCAAGCTAACTTAAAGATACAAACCTGATTGCAAAATGATAGTATACAAAATATGATGTTTGAATGGTCAAAATTTATGAATAGTTACATACTTGGAAAGATCAAATGAGCATGCATTAAACATCACACACACACACACACACACACACACACACACACACACACACACACACATATATATATATACATGATTGAATATTCATATGATCAATCCACTTAGTAATGTGTATACTATATGTGTGTATTGCATCACTAAAGAAACACAAATTGATCGTCAGCATCTAGACATTGCTGGGTCTTCAAAGCAATAGCTTATCTGGAGTGCACTGTGAGTTAACCTAAATGTTTTCTTACTATGATTGAATTGTTTTTGATTAACTTTTACATATTGTACTGTTATTGATATGATTGTGATAATTCTGGACATTAATGGTCTAAAAAGTTCGATATTCGAGATTGTATTAGAAGTATTTTCTAATTATATATGAATATGAAAAATGTGTACTCAACTAAATGTTGAATGTCGGACTTAGATCTGATCAATGTGATAAATGACTGTGCACATTGAATGAAAGTGTGGATAGCATATTATGTGAATTGATGCATTCCATCACATTGTTATACATGATTAGATAATGAAATTGTGACCGGAGTGACTAGTGTGAAAAATAACTTAAAGCTCATAAATGTGCACAAAGAGCCATAGACTCAGTTATTAATGAGCCTGGTATCCACAATGGATACAGGACATAATATAAAATGAGCCCGGTATCTACAACGGATGCGAGACAGTAAATAGACGCTCGATCACAACAAGTAGAAATGAAAGTGGAGTTACATGTGTATTTGCATTTATATATGTATCTTTACATGTATCATGTGAAAGATTGCGAAGTATCTCTTAATTGTGTTGATATAAAGATATGTAATGTTTGTGTACATGTTGATGATATGAATGATTGAGATAAATAATTGGATTATTCTAAAATGAGTATATAAAATGTTCGAAGTTCATGATGTATTGTTGAGATATGAGATATATTGTGAATTTGGTTTATACTTGTGATATTTGTGTTCTGACATGAGTGAGCACATCGATGATGGTTCACTCACTGAGTTCGCAAACTCATCAAAATTGCAACGTTGATTTTTATGTACGAGGAAGACCTAGCTTCTAAGGCAAACTAGTAGAAGTATAGTACTATCAATTTTGGAAGACAAGAATGACTTAAAGGTCTAGTCAGCTGATATTTGAGGAGTCTAGTAGATTGTGTTTATTTAGTTTTTTATTTCATGTAGAACATTTTGCAAAAGAGCAGTAAACTCTCAGATGTTTTTGGTAATGTAAATATATGTATTATGAAGTGTAATGCTACAATGTAAGTTATGATTGTGAATGAAATGAGGAAAGTTGATCTTTTGACTACTTATGTTCTGTATGATATTATAATAAGTTGATGTGATTGCTTTAACATGTCATTTTCATAGGGTATGTTCTTGAATATCCTCTAAATGTTTGGGCATATGTTCTATGATAGTGCTGTGTTACAAGTTTGGATTCTCTGTCTAAAATAACCCTGTTTAATGTCTAAAACGATATCATGTTAGACATTAGGGATCTCCAATGTCTAAGAGGATTTGAATTCATTTTGGAGACCAGCCTTTCGGATGGAGTATGATGGACCTATGACAGCTTGAATATTTAGGACTCATGATTGTATTTATTATGAAAATTTTTTATTAAAAATTTCATTTTTAAATAATAAAAAATACGAAGTTGGTCACAAATTTTGATTTTTTATTCTACAATACGATTACAATAAATGCAATTATTTAGAATAGTCCAATGGATTTCAGCCCAACTTTAGTTAAATTTATAAAGAGCCCATCCAAGATCCAACCCTATCATTATGTAGTTAGCCCACTAAAGTAAAACCCTATCTTCTTAGTCACTTATAACTTCCTTAACGTGAAGCCCATTAAGAATGTTGTCATGATTAATCAATTATTAAAAAATATATAAAAGCAAAAGAATATAAAAAGCACAATAACTCGGTGAATGTTCTCAATTAATATAAAAATAATATTTTTATTTTTTTAGTAATAATAACAATCATTAATAATTACTATATAGTAACTATTTAATTAATTCCTTCGTATTATGACTTTCTTGAAACGGATACTACATGCCCTTTTTTGTTTCCCGACTCTTGAGAGAGCTTTCACTTTCTTAAAAGTATAGATGAATGCTACTTAACCAACATTAAATTAGGCGACGAATAAAAAAAGATAATTAGTAATATATTATGATTAAATGAATAGCATTTTTATTTCCTTTTTTCAAGTAATACTTTATTTTTTATTATTTATTATAATCTTTATTATTATTTTTTCGACTGAACCAAACACGTCCTAAATGTTAATCAAAGTACAATATGACATGCGTCATTTCTTTGTAAGTAGAATTCTAATTTTTCCTGTAATTTTGGACGATCCAACTACTGAAGAAACAAACAGTTTCTTTTGATGAGACGATTGTGTGAAGTATCAGTTAGCTCCTCTTTCCCCAGGCAAAAGCTATCTAAAGGATTCTGATGTGAAAACCATTGCTCCCTTCTGTTCTGCAGAAGAAGAATTATTATTATTATGGGTGTAAGTAACTTGGACCCCAGTTCTAATAACAACCAAAGCGAGAAGAAAGAACCCTACGTGATTGATCAGTAGAGTCAATGAGCCACAACGTAGGATGCTATTTAGGTTAGCTACAAAGTCCATCAGCAACCTCCGTTAATTTCTGCGGAAATAGACTAGACCGACGTGCGACTCCTACCGTACTGTCCTGAACCGTCCAACAAATTTTCTCATCTTTCAGCTGCTTCTGTTTGTCCTGTTATCTGTTCGGACACGCAACTGATTGAAAGTGAACATTATCTTTATATCTTCTCGTCGAGTAGTTCGAGTCATGGACAGGACTGCTTCGGAGTTTCTTGACAGTACATACTACATACACTGCTTGTCCCTGATGACAACTTCCCTTGTCTCTTTAAGTTTGGACTTGGCTCAAATAAACAACCCTTAATCTAGTCGACTGTCTCCTGTAATGTTCGAATTTCTATTGAAACTTATCAATCGTTGACTTAGTCGTGGCGCTTTTGATTTTATTAACAAACTGTTTGGAAGATAGTGAATTGAATTTAGCCTGTTTGGAAACAAAAAAAGTTATGAATTGAATTCACATGTGAGTTTAAAACCTACTTTTTTTGTAAACTCAATTCACTATATAATTCACGTAAATTCAATTCCACCGGCTGCATCTCTTCTTTTTTAACATTGAAACTCAATAATACCCACAACTTTTCCATGCGATTGCCCTGTTGAAACTCATTCTTTGCTTTCATCTGCTGTTCGACGTCAAGGAACTGAAATATTTCATTGACAGCGTGACACCTTATTAAAAAAATAATTATACTATTAGAAGTTTTTTAGCAAGAACATGAAATTTCTCTTTCTTCAACAATTTCTTAAAAATTTTAATTTCTAAAATTTTTTAGTCTACTTTACATATAAAAATTTTAATTTCTAAATTTTTTTAGCCTACTTTACATAACAATTTAACTTTACTTGAATTTAAATTGAGTTTAATTAGTTTAGGTCGAATTTAATAATTATGGGTCTATTTATTTATATTTATATTTATATTTTGATTTTCTGTTTTTCTTTTCATTTTAATAATGAACTTTTTTGATAATATTATTTATAATAAAATTGATGTTTATAAGTTGCTCTATGTAAGTGTGAATGTTTATTATTTAATAAGATTATTTTTTAGTCAAGGGTAAATGTGTCATATGAAATAATTGAATTCATTTTGATTGTGTTCCAAACAGTGTAATTGAATTCAATTCTAATATTACTGTGTTTGTTCCAAACAGTGTAAATTGAATTCAATTCAATCTCATTAATGTAATTGAATCCAATTCATTAATGAATTCAATTCGAAATCTTACACCAGTTTCTTAAGTACTTTATTTAATATTCAGTAGTTCAAAATTTTATTATAGTTAAGACAACGTATTCAGGCCTAATTCGGGAAATAACTTGCTGAAATCAATCTGCTAAAATGTTAAGTACTTATTCTCAACAAATATTTATGTATTTGGGATTGCTGTTTTAGTAACTACTGAAACGTGAAAATAGATGTTTGGCAAGTGCGGTTGCGGTTACTGAAAAAGATAAAATGACTAAAAAGTTCATTTATTTAATAAACTATTAATTGTTGTATAAATAATTATATTATTGGTCATATAAATTTAAAATTGTAAATAATAAAATATTAAATATAAATATAAATAAAATAAAATAAATTTAGTAAATAAAATATTTCATTAAAAATATGTTATTAATCATATAAATTTAAAATTATAAATAATAAATTATTAAATTAAAATAAGAAAAATATAAATAAAATATTTTAGTAAATAAAATATTTTATTAGTTATATAAATATAAATTATAAATACGTTGAACTTGTTTTCTATTAGTTGAAGGTGTAATGGAAAATAATAATTATCAGAAGGTTATTAATGGAAAGTAAAATTTTTATAACAGAAGCACTTTCTTACCGCAACCATTTTTCTGCTTATTAATATCTACAATGGTACCATACTTTTCTCCAACTTCCAGTTGTTTACCCTCATATCTAAACATATGACTGCGTTTGAAAACTGCGGTAAATAAACACTTATCCCTACGGCACCGCAGATCCAAACGCAACCTCAATATAAAAGACTTTCCGTTAAGAAGATGGTGATAATATACTTGATCCTATAACTTTATAATCACATAGAAACAACTTTACCATATATTTAATGGCTTATTATTAATCAAATACTTAAAACAATAATGATTATAAAAAAGGTTTAGAATCTCTTGACACCTTTTTAATTTTTTTGTTATTAATATCAATTTTCTAATTTGGTTTTCATTAAGAGCGGAAGAAAAGAGACACAATCAATATATTTAAGTAGTGGACACAATTTCTATTTTGTTGTCCTCTCCAATGTCCCGCATACATGTAATAGTAATTGACAACTACCAATTAGAAAGAAGGCATTATGATCACCGTCAACTATATGTGGCTTTGGCGACTATAAATGGCACTTTCACGCCAACCATAGAAGAAATGGACGTGTCAAAAACTCATTCACATGGCTTAATTAATTTGATGTCATCTGCTTATTTGTTTTTCATCCGTTGACAAAATGATTCAGTAAGACTTGATTCAGTTGACTTCTTCATCGGCTTCGGGAACGACCTTGAATAATGATTTCTTCATCATTCTATCCGGTTGAAATTATGAAATTGAAGAGCATATGGAGTTGATCTGCCCTTCATCATGTCAATTGAATGATTAAAATATCAAAAAAGATAATTATGATCATCATCGAAGACTTTCATTTTTAAAAATAAATTTGATAATAAATCCTGGATCTTGTATTATCAGCACTTGACCTAATTTTTTGGTCCCTAAAGTTTGATTTATATTATTTACTTATTAAATAAAATATTTATTTTGTTAAATTTTAATAAAATAACATTATTTTAATTCAAATCAATGTATAACTTTTAGTTATTTAATTATTGGTAATAGATAGAATAGAGATAATAAAGCTACAATGAATCCTAAACAAGAATAAGAGATAACAGATATTATCAAAATATTATCAATATTTTATTTATTTGTTTCTTTGATAGTTTTATTCTTATTATAAAAGATCAATTATAATTATTTAAAAATTAGTAAATTTTATAAATTATTTATAAAAATAAAATTTTTTAATTACTTATGTGCAATTTTTATTTATAAAAATAAAATTTCATCTCTATTGTAATTCTTACTTTGTATTTTTATTCACTTTTTTATTCTGATTTTATCATTACTGGTTGCCAACAAGATCTAAGCAGAAACCGAGATAAGGTGGTAGTACCTCTGTTTTGGTAGTATTTTCTATTATAAAAAACGTAAAAATATGAGCCTGGACTATATATTGAGTCACGTGAATTGTCATTTATTATTCTATACATTTATGTAACTAATGTGCTTGTTAAACCATCTCTTTTGTCTCCTACCGTCCACCATGTGAACAATGAGAAAACAAGATGCCAGATCTTGGCCAATAATAGCTAGTTATTATTAACTGCATCCTCGTAACGTGGAAAAGTAGATGAATCTACCAGTAACTAGTGCTGAATGTTTTGAAGCTTGGTGGCGGTGTAGAAATCAGGCAATCGATAATGGAGAAAACCTGAAGCCATAAATCAACCAAACACGTAAGATTTTGTATAGTTAAAAACTCGAAAGTGGACCTTCACCTGCTTCTTCTTCCTAAACAAGATCTGGGAGGAGGCTCCTAAAAAGTCTAACTTGCTGTTTTTGAGACAGATCTTCTTCCCATAGCTTCAAGAGTCAACAACTCAAAAGCCTCATTTTCAACTTCCAAAGTAAGCCCATGCACTGTATTATTGCATATTCTTGTTCATCAACCTGAAGCCAATTGGAAGTGTTGCGTGATTGCGTCCTTTACTGGCTTTTGCCTTGTAAAGGGGTTTAAGTAATTATTGTTCCACATCACATGCTTCCATTGCAGAAGTACCCATCCCCATCCTCTAGAGGGGAATCTTAGTGAGGTTACAGATCACACAACCAAATCAGAACCTCTTTTCCTTTATATCTCACATGAAAGTGGTTGCTGCATCTTAATTTCTTTTATCACTATGGTTTTACATTTAATGCCAACAAAAAAAGGACAATCAAGATTGCTCTGTATCGAAAAGCTACTAACGGTTCCTTTACATCATTTTAATATAATTGTTAATATATAAAAGCTTTACCAAGTTTAAATTTCAAATTCAACTGCTAAAGATGTGAATGAATAAAGAGCCGCTAAGCTTGACGCTTTAAACCACACTTGACAAGAAAGCACATATCTTTAGTCTATTTATTGATTAGAGAAAGTCAGTAATGACTGTGGCATGTTAATTATTGCAGATCAATACATACAAGAAACGCCCCAAATTAAATAAGGTATTTCAGATAGCTTCACGGTCCACCCACCCAGGCCCCAGCCACTGAATAATTAGACATTTAAATCTCTAATTTAAGTTGTAAAAAAGAAAAAGTAGGATATAGAAATTAGAGTAAAAGCAGAGATGCGTGACTTGGACCACCCATCAACCCTCTCCTCCACTTTGCTTTAAGAAATTCCTCTCAAAGCAGCGGCACGCGTTTGCATGCCAATTTCAAGCTCTGGACTCCATTCCTTCCATCTACAAAAGCTTCAGGACTAGGCCTTATTTAATTATTCTCAGATCGATTCCCAATCCCATCTTCTATACATCCATCTGACTCTGACCATCCATGCCCTTTATTATTATTATCACTCTCACTGTTTGACGCACTCCAACTTTCCCTTATGGGCTACTTCTCTTGCAATGCAGACTCTGCCATTGCAACCTGCGACCCATACAACTGGGATCGCAAGCGTAGGAAGAACAATAAGAAAACCACTAAACCTATTCAAATCAGACACTTCATTTATGCTGACCTGCTCACCGCCACTAATTATTTCTCTGCCGAAAGCTTCCTCGGCAAGGGCAGTCATGGCACCGTTTACAGAGCCATCCTCGACGACGGCAAGCTCATCGCCGCCGTTAAAAAGACAACTCACCATCACCAATCCGCTTTCAACTCTTCCTCCCCCGCAGACAACGAGATTGAGGTTCTCTCCAGACTGCAACACCCCCGTCTCGTCAACCTTATCGGCTTCAGCGACACGGACTCCAATAAACTACTGGTCGTTGAGTACATGCCAAACGGTTCTCTCTACGATTTGTTACACTCTACTACATCTTGCACCAGTCCGCCCGGTTGGACCAGGAGGGTCCGGTTAGCTTTACAAATAGCGAAAGCGGTTCTGGCCCTCCACTCCTCTAACCCTCCCGTGATTCACCGTGATATTAAGTCGTCCAATGTATTGATCGATGAGACCTGGAACGCGAGGTTGGGCGATTTTGGGCTAGCGTTGAGAGGACACGTCGAGGATGTGCGTGTGAAGTGCACGCCCCCCGCTGGCACTTTGGGGTACCTCGATCCCGCCTATCTTGCTCCGGCCGATTTAAGCAATAAGAGCGATGTTTTCAGCTTTGGGATTTTGCTGTTGGAGATTATCAGCGGCAGAAATGCGATCGACGTTAACTATAGTCCTCCGTCTATCGTTGACTGGGCGGTTCCCATGATAAAGCGCGGTCACTTCGCCGGACTTTGCGATCATCGCCTCGGGCCCCCGGTGGACCCAACCGTGGTCCGCAATCTGGCGGTTTTGGCCGCCAAGTGTGTTCGGACCACTGTGGAGAAGCGTCCTTCGATGGCGGAGGTCGTCGAAGGATTGAAATTTGTGAGGAAGAGGCTTCACGCGCCAATATGGAACCATTTGAGGAGGCGCGTGTCGCGCGTGCAAGAATCTCATGGTTTGGATGTAGAAGAGGAGACTGTTGGTGTAACGAAAGCCGTTAAGGTGGGAAACAGGAGGAATAGGAAAGTTTCGAATGTTTCGAGCGTAGCGTACGGCAGCGAACCCATTGGGTCGGTTGCGGAACGGATGACCCGATCCAAATCTGTCGGGTCATTAGGTCGGAGAAGCAAAGCAGGTCTGGCAGTTAAAATGCCGGCGGTTGTGAAGCTAAGTAAATCGAGGTCAACCGGGTTGTTGTATAGTCCACAACTAGTGCACTACAAAGGTAAAGGACTTGTGCTCGAGATTGGGATTGGGAGAGATGGTGATGGACAAACAAGACAAAATGATGGACAAACATTGCCAAGGTTGTTCCTTGGTCTGGGCCTGGAATCCGAGAAAGAGATGCACGAGAAAACCCTAAGAAGAAAATAACTGAAATGTTCCAAATTCAGGCGTCGTGGTCGGTGCAGTAAGTTGACGAATTTTATGGGCATAGTCAGATTGATTGATTTGGTTCATTTCCATTATCGATTTGTTATCGCAGCTTGTTTAATGATTAGAATTCATCAACTTACAGCAATCGTGTTACGAGGATGCCATTGCATCGATTTGGTTCTTTTTATTCTTGGTCCCATTTCCTGTCCTGACACTTCTTCGAAACTTAATGCAGAGGATTTTCTAGCGGTAGATAGAACCATAGACAATGTTTTAACAAAGACCAAAGTAACTGTAACCTGTCCAGATTGTGACTGTTGATTATAAGATTTATGTTGGCGTAATGCTGTCGATCTGTCATAACATACAGAAATTTCTGACAGATGAAACGTGTTGGGACCTTAGGATTCTACTTCTAGCTAAAGCTGTGGATCATGTTGCTCATTGGGTTCTTTATCTATCTCTCAACTCACTAACTGAAAGTGATTCGTTCTTCTTCAGAGGCTGTCATTAGTGTTTGCGAAGTTGACTCTATGTATCTCTTTGACCCCATTATCAAATGCTTCACCGTTTCTGGTTAGTCGAATGTTGTCTCCATCAATCTGACTGGATCTGTTGAAGATCAATTCCTTTCCTTTGATATTTACTCGTGAATCAAATTCCCACAAACATAGGCAAATGAGCATGATACTTGTATATTTGTTCAGAATGTGGGTAGAAAACACTGATTGGATGAGATAGTAAAACACCCAAATAAACGTTTCCGTACCTGGACACGGTTCTTGGGAAACTATAAATCCACGGGTCCTTTGTTCGTTTTGGGCATGAAATGAAGGCTATCTGAAGATTTTGTGGGCTTCCTATTGCAAGTTTTTCTTTCAACCCAATACAATTGGATTCATACCGAATTGTTGAAAGGATCATGTAAAACATTATATTTTATTATTTATAATATTAAAATCAATATTATGAATACCGTATCAGTTCTAACATCGGATTGAATTTTGGTATAGTATTATATTGGTACCGCTCAATACCTGGTACCGTTTTGTGCAATTCTTTAAATTTATGAAATAATACTTGAATTTTTTAAAAATTTACAAAATAGTCCATTAGTATATTGTACTATATGCTTTCTAATTTTATATAACCCCTGTTTTCAAAAATTATAATAATAAAATTTTAAAATAACAACAATTTTTATTTTTATTAGCAATCATTTTCAGATATTTCACGTATAAATAATACCACAATTAATTTAGAAAACAATCATCATACAAATATAAAATTAAGAATAATATAATATTTAAAATATTGCAATTTCATCATATAATAAATAATAATTACATCAAAATATCAAATAAAAAGAATAATAAATATCATTAACTCTCTAGTTATTACAACAATAAGAGTTCGTAATAAGAAAACACCAAATATAAGTGAAACATGAAACAAAAATATTTACAATTACATTGCATATATGGAATTTAATATATACATTAAATATAAATAAAATTAAAAGAAGAGAAGAAACAAAAACCTTAAACTTCGTTCAATCATCTACAGGAAGAAACCCCTATAACTGCATTGATCTCAATTATTATTTAATATAAAATCATCACCATTTTTAAAGCCAGAATGAATTTTTCTTGATATCGAACATAATACATAAAAGGATCTTTGACCAAACATAAGTTAGCTGAAAAATCATTAACAAAGACTTTTATAAACTATTCTATCCTTTTATAAAAATCTATTCACTCAAGAAGAATCGAGAAAAAATTGATATAACTGCACTGATCTCAATTATTATTTAAATAAAGTTTTAATTAATTAAACATTATTTAAATTAATAATTTAAAATAATCATAATAAATTATTATCTTAAACTTGATTTAATTTGTTCAATTCAAATTTAATAAATATGTTAAATCATTATGTAAGCAGCATTTAATTAGTTTATGTGTTATGATCATGTCATATATATTTCATCCTTAATTTTTAATCGAATTAATATTTCTAAAAAATTATAAAGAAATTTCAAAAAAATTTAAAATTTAAAATATTCTAATATTAATGCCTTTTAACCTTAATTCAACTTAAAAATTTTTGAGCCCTGAAATGATTAATATTTTGTTCAAAACCTATCACTAGATTAGATTAGGTTGTACATACCCTGAAATGATCAATATTTTGTTCAAAACCTATCACTAGATTAGATTAGGTTGTACATACACTTCAACAGTTTAATCACTCTCTTTAGTATCTTCTCTCTTCCTCTTCTTCTTCTCCTCTTCAGCGTTTATCACCGTTGAAACATACTGGACCAACCTCTTTATTAACCTCAACTACCATACATATACAATCACCTTTCCTGTTTACGATCTTTCTCTCCATATAAAAACCATATCTGAGTAGCTCAGAACTCATCAGTTCTAAACTATATTCTCACTTACAGTGTAACATGGCAAGCTCCCAAGCTCTTAAGTTGGTTTCCATAGTAGTGGAGAGTGTGTGAGAGAGAGTCTACCAATTAAATTAATTATATACTTATAGGCATTGGATTTGAATCAATCTTAGCCTAAATAAGAGGGAATAATGAAAAGTGAAAACGGATCCTGTCAGCTTTAGAATTTGTGTCTCTTGACATTATCAGTCGTGGAATTGATCAAATGGCTTCTTAGTTGGTGTGAAAATAAAAGGCCATTAATAGTCGGGGTTTTATTACTCAGGCAGTTAGGCCCCCGAGTCACGAGGGTTCATGAGTCATGAGAGAGTGAGTTTCAATTAATTGATTTTACAAATATTTTAAAAATTAGATCAGAATTAAAATCAGTAAAATAAAATAATTTAAAAATTGAATAAAATTTAAGATTTTGAAATATGATTAAAGAAGATTATTTTTATTTATTAAAAAATTTGAAAATTAATTAAAAAATTCTCAAATAAAAATTAAAATTGATTTATTTTAATTTATAAAAATTAAATTTGATTTATTTTAATTTATAAAAATTTATTAATTTATAAAAATAACCAACTAATTAATAAATCGATTGATTTTTAATAAAAATTGAACTAAAAATTTAAAAATCGAGTCGAAAATTTAGATAGTATAAAATTTTTACAATCGAACCAATTGACTTTGAAAAATATTAGGTTTCACCAAAAGTGCTATGCTCCTTGTGATTTTAAACCAAATTTAAAATTTGAATTGAATCTAACTTTCGATTCAATTAAATTAAATTAATTAATTTACAATCTAACCCAATTTAGGCTATACTATAATGATTAATTGACACGTCCCTTATTTAACAAAATCATATTATAAACGATTAATTGGCTCGTCCCTTCTGACTTAACCAAATCATATTATAATGGTTTATTTACCGTAGTTTTTAAATGCAGTCACATATTTGGATCTATAGGCAAATAACTGGAGGTTAGATAAAAGTACGATGCCATCGTAAAAATTGATAAGTAGAAAGGTGGTTACGGTAGGAAAGTACTTCTGTAGTAAAAATTCTACTTTCTATTAATAACTTTCTGATAATTATTATTTTCCATTATATCCTCAATTAATAGAATATTAAAGGTACCTAAATTTATTTTTTAATTTAATAATTATAATTTAAATTTATATGAATAATAATATATTTTTATGAAATATTTAATTTACTAAATTTATTTTATTTATATTTTCTTATTTTAATTTTATATTTTCTTATTTATAATTTCAATTTATATGACTAATGATATATTTATTATGAAATATTTATTTATTAAATTTATTTTATTATTTTTTAATTTAATATTTTACTATTTATAATTTTAAATTTATATGACTAATAATTTTTTTATGAAATATTTTATTTACTAATTTTTTTATTTATATTTTCTTATTTTAATTTAATATTTTCTTATTTATAATTTTAAATTTAAATTTATATGACTAATAATATATTTTTAATTATTTATACAATAATTAATAGTTTATTAAATCAATGAGTTTTTTAATCGTTTTATTTCTTTTCAGCAACCACAATCGCATTTGTCAAACACTTATTTTCACATTTCAGTAATTAAAAAAATAACAATTCTAAACACATGAATACTTATTGAAAATAAATACTTATCATTTTAGTAGGTTGATTTTAACAGGTTATCAACCGCTACCGCTCTCTCAAACTAAGCCTTAACCAAATCACTGGTAGTTTGCGTGCTTAATTGAGTTAATCCATGAAGGGAATTTGAAAATTGGTCTGCAATTGATACTCTCGTGACATCCTTTTATTACTTTGGTTATAGAATTCTTTGGTTTCGTATATTCAAAGAGGGTGCATTTTGTGTTCGCAGTCAACTGTTGATGAAAATTTCAACTTTTCGTAAATGTTTGCTTCTTAAATGAATGATAGGTCCATTCTTATCCACTGTGAATAGTTAGCTAGCACAAGGAATTCGTGAACTTGAGGGAAGCTAAAACAGTCTAGTTGACCAAAGGATTAGGCCTTCTTGATGAGGCTTTGTTCAACTTCATGGGCCAATGCTGATCATTACTTGAGACGGATTCGGACAAACTGATAATTTTGGACTAGTCATCTGTTCCGGACCGAAAACACGCAACAGTAAGCTGTTCTATATTGGTTATGTCCGGAAAGTCCCTGGGAGAGAGAGAGAGAGCTTGTGAAATCCGAAGCTTTCTAATCATTAACAATACTAACTAAAACCCATCACTCTTTAAGAGTGTGTTTGGTTCAGCTTTTGAAAGGTGGAAAAGTACTTTTTTCCACCGCAAAAGCTATTTTAAGGAAAAAATGAGTGTTTAGCTGTAAACTTCAAAAGCACTTTTGGAGTAGAAATAGCTTTTTTAAAAGCTAAAATACAGCTTTTTCAAAAGCTCAA
>JANZXP010000002.1:4487596-4507565 GCA_027576715.1 Erythroxylum flavicans
TTCACTTCTTCAACCATCAAGGAGATTAAATACATCTCTATAGTATCATTCCATACCCCATCTTTTTCATTTACTTCTATACAATCATTGTAATCATTCATATTGTTCAAGCCTTCCATCACTAGATGTAATAACATATAAGTGATATCAATCACAACAATTTTTATAAAGTATTAAATGCTAAATATGGTTCAAAATAAACATGTGACAACCTTAACAATCTCTAAAAAATATTTGGTGCCTAAACTTGTACACAAATTAGATTTTCACTATATGTGAATTTCAAGTAATAGGCCACTTTAACATAATTCATGAGCAAAAGGTTGAGAAGCAATGGTATAAATGGCAAAATTTTGAACACAACACAAAATTGATAGAAAAAGATGAACTTTAATGTGCTACAATAATAACTTACATCAACGTTTTCAATTCCTATAAGATAACCTTGTACATGTATTAATGTGTTATCAACGTTTTCAGCTAATGGTCAAAACAAAAATACCTTTGTCAACATGTATTAACGTGTTAGAAGCCTCCACATGCTACGAATATAGGCTAATGGCGACTAGGCAATAAATGACATGAATGTAGCCTCACATGCCACACTTGAAGTCCAAGACAAGAAGACAATGTAGCCTCCACAATAAATGACGTGAAGACAAGAATTGTAGGAAGCCTCACATGCCACAATAAATGACTTGAAGTCTAAGACACAACGTTGAATATAGCCTTCAGCCAACAAAACAAGAAGCCTCACATGCCACATTAAATGACATGAATATTAAGAGCAAATCAGTTGCAAAAACGTAAGGAAGAAGAAAACAGTTGCAGCTGTCTCAAAATAGCATGAGGATCAAGAAAACAAAGGCTTCGAATTTAATAACGTTATTTGCTATTATGTGTTGGTTCTTTATAAAGGATAGTGTGCCACAAAAAATCGTAGTTTTCAATATGTTCGGCGAAGGAGGGAAAGCAAAAACTGAAGAACTGAAAAACATCGAGGAAGAACAAGAGTGCAGCATCTTCTTTATCAAAGCAGAAGTTCTACATGGTTTCCTTTAGTAAGTATAGTTACATCTATAGTACTGTTATTTTCTTTATATTTATCTTCCTTTTCACATATCTATGTTGGTTCATATCTCAGAGTAACACAAAGAGAAAATAAGAAAGTAGTTTTGATAGTCGGAAGAAGTACGATGAGGCTGATGTTTATGGACAAAAGGGCGAAGAGAAATCGCAGACGCATCTGGAGATATTAAAGACGCAGAAATATTGAAGATGCAGAAGATGACACTAAGAGAAAGAATATGATTTGTTTTTGTGAAAAAAACCGTGTTAAAATAGATGGAAACCTGTTTTCAGAAATCATGAAAACGTTATTTTTACGTTTTTGTAAATTAGTTGTCATTTTTTTATTTTTAAAAACGAAATATAGAAACATGTTTAACCAAACACGATTTTAAGGGTCATTTTTAAATTTACAAAAACTGCAACAAGAAACTTTTAAAAAAATGAAAACAAACAGTTTTTAATAGAGATTCATAATAGAAGAGTACAAGAAATGTAATAGAAAAGGCTCAAAACTTTATTGAAACGGAATTGCCTTTTTATAGGCTATTAGTATAAGTTTGTTATAACAAAAAAGGAATCTGACAAACAAATATGTTCTACAGTTAAGATACTGAAAGCAAAAAAAAGGCTAAAGAGAAATAAACAAAGGGGGCTTAAGCCTGAAGATAGAAACATCTAGAAATGAACCTAAAGAAAAGCCCAAAGCCTAAAAGAAACAAAACAAAGAAAAAAAGGAAGAGCTCGGTCTCATTAGTCTTTCAACAAGGGTTTTCTCAACCTCTTATTTTGTTAGGTTTGGCAGCTTCTCGTGACACGCCACCACAAGCTGAGCGGTGGATGTCGTGAATCACGCCCAACTTGAACAACAAGGTTTGAAAGGATGATCGAGGGAGCACCTGGGTGAAGATATTCGCGCCTCAGTGAAAATATCTGCAAGTTGGGAGCTTGACGAAATCGGTAGGAGGTGAACAATGCTCTTTTGTATTTTTTCACGAATAATATGGTAGTCGATTTTGATATACTTTGCTCGTTCGTGCAAAATAGGGTTTTCAGTTATGTGAATGGCCGATTTATTATCAGAGCCGAGATCCTTAAGGAGATACAGGAGCCACTGTAGTTCGCATGAGGTGGTGGCGAGGGCTCGGTATTCGGCTTCAGAAGAGCTCTTAAAGATGGTGGTCTACTTCTTGGATTTCCAAGAGATCAAGGAAGAGCCAAGAAAAATGCAGTAACCAGTGATGGACTTGCAGGAATCTGGATAAGTACCCTAGTCGGAATCTGAGAAGGTGCAAAATTGAAGACTTGAGTTGCGTCAAAACAAAAGTCCTTGACCAGGCAATCCTTTAAGGTAATGAAGTATACGATGCAATGCCTGAAGGTGGTCTTTAGTTGGTTTGTTCATGAATTGTGACAGCTGCTAGACTGCAAAGGAGATGTCTGGTCTAATAGTGCTCAAATAAATGAGTCTTCCAATTAGGCAGCGGAAAAAAGTTGGGTCTGAGATGAGGTCGCCAATGGAGCTTAGTCTGATGTCTGAAGGCGTGGGTGTTAAAGCTGGTTTGGAGTGCAGAAAACCAGTTTCAAGAAGAAGGTAAAGGGTGTATTTACGTTGATTGAGGTTAATGTCGGAGGATGATAGTGCCAGCTTTAGCCCTAAGAAATATTTTGTTGGCCCGAGGTCTTTTATTTTGAAGATGTCGTTGAGAAACTGTTTAGTGAACTGGATAAGCTCAAGTGTGTTACTGGCAAGTAGCAAATAATCCAAGTAGACCAACAAGATGATGAAGTTTCCGTTCGAGGATTTTCTGAACATGGCGTGGTCAGAATGGGATTGTACGAAGCCATCAGATAGGAGGATGGTGGTCAGTTTATAGTGCCATTGGCGACTGGCTTGCTTTAGCCCGTAGATGCTCTTTCAGAGATGACAGACCAAGTCAGGATGTGGAAGAGGAAGATCGGGAGGTGTCTTCATGTAAACTTCCTCATGTAAGTCTCCGTGTAAGAAAGCGTTATTCACATCTAGTTGGTGTAAAAACCAGTTCTTTTGTGTTGCTAACGCTAACAGAATTCTGATTGTTGTTGTCTTTACCACAGGAGAAAAAGTTTCTGTATAGTCCAAGCCCTCTTGCTGTAAAACCTTTAGCTACCACCTGACTTTTGCAGCGTTGGAGGCTCCCATCTGCATTAAATTTGTACTTGAATACCCATTTGCAATCAATTGTATCCTTTCCTGGAGGTAAGAATTCAAAATCCAAGTTTTATTAGCTTGCAGAGCTTTCAATTTAGTTTGCATGGCATCTCTTCATTCTTTGTGTTGAACTGTCTGTTTGTAAGTGTGAGGTTCCTTTTAGGAGTTGAGATTAGCTGAGAAAACACAATGCTGTGGGGACAGGTGGTCATAGGAGATGACAGAAGATAGAGTGTAACGACAGGTGTGTGGGATTATAGGGCAGTCATAGTCAGCTAGATAGGATGGAGGTCTAGATTGCCTTATGAAGTGACGAAGGGGAGGATTTTGTGGTGGTGTAGGGGATGAGGAAGAAGATGGGAAAATTTCAGTAGGTAAAGGCGGAAGATTTAGAAGGGGTAGAGGTAAGGGGTTTTCTGATAATGAACTGTTGTGGGTAGGCAATATAGGAGAAGGTGTCGGATTGACAAGTGTGCTAAAGAATGGAAACTTGTCTTCATAGAACAGTACATCTCTGGTCAGAATATACTGATTGGAGTTGAGATCAAACACCTTATATCCTTTAGTGCCTGTAGAGAAACCAATAAAAACACATTTTTTAGCCTTGGTATCAAATTTGCCTCTGCTTGCTTCTTTAGTGGAAGCAAAATAAAGTCAACCAAATACTTTTAGGGGAGTTAAATCTGGATTAGTACCAAATTGGTCAGAAAAGGGTGATTTTTGAGATAGAGAGGGAGTACGATTTATTAAATAGGCTGCATATAGGACACAATCTGCCTAAACTTTGTAGGCAGGTTGGCTTGCATTTTTATCGCAATTGCAACAGAAAGAATGTGTTGAAGCTTTCTTTCAGCTCTTCCATTCTGTTGGGGAGTTTCAACTCATGTGGTTTTATGTAAGATCCCCTGTTCTTTGTAAAAGGTCAGCATTGAAAATTCAACACCATTATCACTGCGAATTCTCTTTGCCTTTTTATCAAATTATCTTTCAACACAACACCAATAACCTTTGATTAGTTCTCCGGTTTCTGATTTCTGTGTCATCAAATATATCAAAGTCATTCTGCTATGATCATCCACAATAATTAAGAAAAATTTGTGCCCTAGGATAGATGGTGTGTGGTAAGGACCCCAAATGTCAACGTGTATAAGATCAAAGCTAGAGTTTGCAACAGAAATACTATAATGAAACGGTATTTTTTTTGTTTTGAGAAATGACAAATATCACATTGTTCTATAAACTAAAAGGTAATTAATGGATCTACTCTAGACAAGGTTTATAGTCTTTGATTATAAAGGTGTCCTAGCCTTTTGTACCATAAATTGTCTTGGTTTGAGGAACCATAGCAAAGAAGGGGGGCATTGGACATAATTTGATGGAGAGAGGTAACAAAGATAAGAATTAGAGAGCTTGCTGATTGAAATTAAGTTAAAAGAGAAAACATGCACAAAAAGCACATTGGTAAGGGTGAGTGAAGAGATGTTAACTGTTCCAATGTGTTATTGAAACAAAATTGCCATTTGCCAGTTTGACATTCAATGAATCCACTATTTTTTAGGTTGTAAAGAAATCCAAGGAGCAGACAATGTGGTATGTTGCTCCAGAATCGAGTAACCATGTGGATAACCATAAGGCAGAAAGAGAAACAGGTTTGAGTGTACCTTCATGATCAGCAGTATCTATGTTCACCTGAGGTGTACTGATAGTTTTTCCTTTCAAGTCTTCTTCCTTGTGTAAAATTTATATCAACTGTGTGAATTGTTGCTAAGTGAGACTGTAATTTGCAGGTTTTTGGGTTGGTTCCTTGACAAGTGAGAGGGATTCCTTGTCTAAAGCAGAGCTGTCCAAGTGGGTTTCAATTTGATTGACTGATTTGAACTTGATCTGATTGTTGTCTCTGACTGAATAAGAGGCTCTTGCATTGGATGACAAATTGGGGGGATAACCATGCTTCTTATAACATTTAGCTTCAATGTGCATAGTGTTCCTACAAAAAGTGTAAATGGGTTTTTTATTCTGCTGGTAAACTCTTTTGGGATCTGTTTTGGAATAAAAGACTTGTGGTTATATAACTGGGGAGGATGAAGAGTGATATGCTGAATTATTTATTTATCTTTCATGTTGTGAGACCATTGCAAAGGTTTTTTTTAATGTTTGGCAATGGGTTTATGAGCATTATGTAGGATTTTACAGCAGAAAAAGACTCATTTAAGCCTCTTAAAAATTTGATAACGCAATCTCCTTCTTGGTGTGTTTTAATGATAGTCAGGGTGTCACAGTTGCATTATGGTTCACATTTACATTTAGGTATTGGTCTAAGGTTAAAAAACTCATCCCATAACATTTTAAGGTGAGTAATAATCTGATAATGTGAGTGTACCTTGTCTGAAACTGAATATTTCTTCTTATAGATCAGATATTCTGAATGAATCAGTCTGCAAAAATCTTCCTTCTAAATCTTTCCATACTTCAATTGTTGTATCAAACCATATGACACTTTGAACTATAGAATATGATACTGATCGCAACAACCATGACAGTACCATTGTATTGCATCTTTCCCAATATATGAATGATGGATCTTCTTTGTGTGGCATCATAATAGTTCCATCAATGAACTTGAGCTTGTTTTTTTGACAGCAAAGCCATCCGAATGGATCTTGCCCAGGAATGGTAATTGGCACCAGTTAAAAGGGAGGACACAAGGACTAGAGAAGGATTCTCGATAGGATGAAGGTAGTATGGACTAGCAGGGTGGTCTTTTGATCTAATTGTATTTTGATTATATGACTGATTTTGGCCACCAACTATAATGGCATATGAGGGGCCTGGAACACGTGACATGATGAAAGGGAAGGAATAAAAAATGAAGATAAAGAAGAAAGGCAGTCAAATCAAGCTAAAGATAATCAGAGAAAGGAGGGGACAAAGCCAAGAAAAAAGCATAGAGCAATTCGCTTTGATACCATGATAGAAGAATACAAGAAATGTAATAGAAAAGGCTCAAAATTTTATTGAAACAAAATTGTCTTTTTATAAGATGTTAATACAAGTTTTTTATAACAAAAAAAGGAATCTGACAAACAAACTTGTCTTACTGTTAAAAGAATGAGAGCAAAAAATAAAAGGCCAAAGAGAAATAAACAAAGGGGGCTTAAGCCTGAAGATGGAAACATCTAGAAACGAACCTAAAGAAAAGCCCAAAGCCAAAAAGAAACAAAACAAAGAAAAAAAGGAAGAGCCTGGTCTCATTAGTCTTTCAACTAGGGTTGTCTCAGTCTCTTCTTCTATCAGTTTTGACAGCTTCTCGTGACATAAGCTACTTCCAAGACTTTATGGTATGCTAGAACATATTGCTTTAATCATCCTAAAATAGAGCTATTTCATACGAGATGATCATTTAAGAGGCTATTATCCAATTTTCATGTATCAAGTATGATATAATATTAGCAATTTTACCAAGTCTTTTGCTATACATTGAAACAAGTTGGTGGGAAAGTAATTACTAAGACTTGAACACGTTAATCAACCTGAAAAAAATCGAAGGGGTGATTGTTTCGCAAAAATTTTGATTTGACCGCAGTTACTTATAAGGTTTTGACGTAGTTACTTGTAATTGTAGCTGTCGATTACTAGATATAAAGTAACTGTATCAGCAATTGTTAATTTTTCAATGCAAAAGAACATAAAAAATAAATACGAAATTAAACAGATCAACACTGAAATTTGGTAACACAACACCCCTTGCCTACGTCTGTGGAGCCCTCACCAGCTTAATTCTTTCACTAACGACAATAGTTTTATACAAGGCTTACTGAGCCGACAGTACTCAACCCTTAACGTTATCCCTCGTCCTCACTACCCGTGAAAGAATTTCACACCCAATAGTACAACCGCCTCGTACTAACCTCAACAGAGGATTTTTCTCAACAATCTTTTGAAATAAGAACAGTCAATAAATCACTCAAATGATCAAACAAACAACTCAACACTCAAGAAAATACTTGATAAAAAGACAAGAAATAATTTTCTACACAATCATGAAATCAAGAGCAGCTAAATAATCACGCAGAAACATCCAGCAAGAACTTCACCAAGTCAGTTACGATTCAGGTGCAGAAGATGAGTCACGCATTCATCATCAACACCTTTGGATGTCTTCAATTTTCTTCACACTTGGTAACGTTACACACAAGTACCCTTGAAGCAATAAAAACATTCAGATCAAACAGCATATCTTTTGCTCTTCCATTCACCATGAATACTCAGCAGAGAAACCTCATCAAAACACTCATATATTTTCTGCAAAACATGGACAAGACCCAGTGACCCACACAATAAGACTAACACCACAGAACAACACCCGATGACTCACGCAAAAAGACCAACACTCAGAAATTCACACCAACATTCACATAGGAGAAAATCATCCAACAACTCACGTGTAGCCTTCAATCAACAGCGTAACATTGCAACAAAAATTCAAGACCACAAAACTTACACATAGCTCTCACACACACCACCTTGCTTAATCCATATCTCCGGAAGAAACATAATCTACATGAGACATAATCTACATGAATCTTCATCCGATATAGAGTTTTATTTGCACAACAACTCTATCCAATAAGTCAATTCAAGTAAGACTTCTTCATTTATATTTTTGATCATTATCTGAATATTCAATAATCAAAAATGTCAAAATTAAACAAAACAATATATAATAAATATCTTAACAAAACCAAAAGGGTATACGTGCATTGATGCAGATAGGAAAAGGGCCACTGCCATATCTAATTAAGAAAGATCTTCTTGCTCTTGACACAGAGAAAAAGAGATAGAGAGAGAGAGGTGTGTTCTTGCACCGGAAAAAAAGTGTTGCTTTTGATTTGTCTTGATGCTCTTTCTAAAGATTCTTAAGGAGTGAATTGATGGATGTGAGCTTTTCTGGCACACAAAATTGTATCGAAAAAGCAAAGAGCCAGAACAGTAGTAATAAGGACATGTAGGGGAAGTAGTGGCTTGGGAGAAAGCGAAATATCATAAATTGCAAGTAATAGCTATTTTTGGGTGCTAAGGACCATAAGTTTATCTCATTCACTTGTTTCTCTGCAGGGACTGACAAATTAAGATGCTCTCTCCATGAATACCAACATGCCCTCGATCTCCTTTCTATCCTTCTTTCTTCCATTGTTATATAATACATCGAAGCACTATTTCATCTCTTTCAAATGGGTCTTAGGAATAAAGGAAAAAGGAATCGGGACCTCTACCCCAATTGGCAACTCACTTAATGAGAACCGTATATGATGAAGAAGAATGATACGGCCTAGCATAAAGAGAAACCATTAGGTTGTACAATATAAATAGTATGATGTTTAAATTAGTAAAATTGTGTTCAATTAATAAAACATTTCTTTTCTCAAAGTGTTCAATCTTAGAGATGGAAATTCTTTTGATAACAATGTTATAAATAATTATTTATTTATGAAATAATCAAATCATAATATGTGATTGGCTCAAAATTTTTGTATATAAAAGAAATACCGACTCTAAAAATTTTTCAATTAAGTGACAAATATTTTATAACCTTAGCAACTCAATTTAAAACGTTAGTTCTATTTAGTATTTTTTTATTTGATTAACAGAATCTTTATTATCTATAACATGTAGATGTTTATATAGAAAATTAATTACTAACTAATCATCTATGTGGACTAAACATTCATCTAATGTGTGAAAGGGTTTATAAGTTGGATGCTTTAGTCCACGTGAATGATTAGGTAACACTTAATTTTCTAGGTGAACGTTTATATATGATGGACAAAAAAATATTTTAGTCAAATCAGCAAAATACTATAAAATTAATATGTTGAACTAAATTATTAAAGTTATAAAATGATAATTACTTAATTGAAAATTTTAAAAATTTAGACACGAAATTAAAAAATCTCAAAATTTTAGATATTTTATATTCTATTATCCTTAAATATTCGCAATATCAAATCAACTTTAATTATTAACAAAGAGACGAAAATAATTATTTTTTTAAGTAAGGAGTCATCAATTCAAAGTGAAATAACAAATTCAATTTAATTAGTATTTATTAATCTAATTTATTTTCATTATTGATTAATCATCTTCTTCAAAATCACCATTAGAACTTACAATCACCAACCCAAAACCTCTTGAATTAAGAGGTTGTCGCGGAAGTCGCACCACCAATACCACAAAATGGAGCATGCATTCGGTTAAGTACATAATGATATGCTTATTTCCCTTCTCATGTGTTTGAGGATAATGTAAATTGGAGCTAATTTCATGAAAAGTTACTAGGGGGCTCCACAGTAAGTAAGTATTTCCATGAAGACCCCAACAGTAACACAACCAAAAAAGATGTTAGGTCTGGGCGATGACCCGGGCCATTGATGAAGTTGGGAAGTGTTTATGAGCCACTAATGGTGTGTTGTGTTCCCTCTTTTCAGATTGCCAGTTGGGGTGCAGACAGACAGGCAAGCTGTCCTAACCATTCTGTCAAAAACAAACAAAAAACTGGGCCTCTCTTTAACCAACACTCACAACTACCAGGAATTCCCCCGACACAGAACTAGGCCTGTCCATCTTCTCGTTTCATTGCCAATCAAAACCTTCAGAAAATATGGGGAGGGGTCCCTTAACCTTATAAGCCTGCAATGGTCCTTCCAATTCCAAAGAATACCCTTCTTTTTTCTGCCTTCTGTCTTGGTCTTTACGTTCGCCTGTTTCTTTCGGCTAGCCTCTTAGGTTGAATTAGAAAATGGTTTGAGTTTGATATGAAATTTGTTTTAAAAAATATTGTTTAAAAAATTTAAAAATAACATTATTTTATGAAAAAATTTGAATCGTTTAGAATAAATTTTAAGTTAAATTTTTAAATTTGAATCTGATTCGGAAATTCGATTAATTCAAACTAATTTCGATAACTGCTAAGTGAGCAAAATTGGATGTCTGCGAATGATGTAAATATAAGAAAAATATGGAAAAAGCACGATTTTGAAAATTTTTGTCATAATCTTTTCAAATAAAAAATTAAAATGAAGATTTAATAAATGGAATGATGACCTAAAGTTTCATAGAATTCTAAATTCTATCAACATTATTTATTTTAAGTGACTGGTAAACTCATTCACAGTATATGAAACTATTAATTAGTATAAAACCATCAACCCTTCTTATTTCATTAATATTTATATAGCATTTCATGTTATTTTCATATGTTTTAAATAAGTTTATATTGAATAAATAACAGTGTATAATCACGAGTTGGAGTCACGGAAACAACTTCTTTGTAAAATGCAAGCGATAGGTTGAGTACAATTGATAACCCTTCCCTCATCCTCACAAAACAAAAAGCCTAGTACACTGAGATTTGCTTTAAATAACACTATATAATTTAAAACATACAAAATGTCTACCAATGTTTAAGTTATTATTCCCAATAATCTTAAAAGTAAACACTTATTAACATCTAAATTTTAATAAAATATGAGAAATTAAGAAAAATTCGATCTAATTTATATTTTAATTTAAGCCTATAGTATGACAAAATCTTTACTTTTCTTGTAACAATTCTAATTAATTCATATCATCTAAATTGAATCAACCTAACCTTCTAATCTTAAGTCCGATCTTAAGTCCAATCAACTAAAATTTTCCTCGTTAATTTCAGCCAACGACAGGTCGGACCAAATTTGCCATTTTTAGGGGAAACTATGCACAGCACAAATAACAGTTGTCTCCAAACATGCTTATAAAAAATGAATTCCATTAGCATTAGTAGAAAGCAAAGGATTATTACATCAAGTCCACAAACAAAATCAACAAATATTGCAAATTCTGCACATAATATTTATCTACACCAAGTTCTGCTCATGACATAATAGGATTTTCTAGCTCTTGTGCATCATAAAGTGGGTTGCTGCAATGCTCCTTTTAAATTTTTCACAGCACTGTCATAGTATACAAATCCCATAAACCAGAACTCGTGATTATCGACAGAAATGATCTGGATGTACTTTTCTGATGGGTTGATTTTGCTGCTTGACGGATTTACTGCCTTCAACTGATGCAGTGGAATGACAACCTACGCACAGATAGGAAATAAGCATGAAGTCAGTTACAGGAAGATGAGCAAATTCATGAAATGGTAACTATCAAACCTATTAAATTAACTAAACACCATAACATCTCCTACAAGGCCCTGCATCAAATTAAGCTTGTAATATTTACGTATCAAGTGGATTAGGAACTCGGACTCATTTTGTATAGTTTTGTTCTATCTGAATTTTCCATAATGGAACTGGAATTTCATCATATTCCTCTCCTTTGTTCATTGTGAAGAGCGAAACTTTTATATAGTAAAGACATCCATAAGAATTAAGAAGCATTTGTCAGCACATATAAACATGTAAAGAAAGGATTCTAGCTCTGATAAAGAACGAAAACCGCTTGAAGTCTTGACAAGCACGAACCTTATAATAGCTCCATTGAGTTTGATCACCAACTTTGTAAGACAATGGGTTGTCGCTACAAAATGCAAGTTTCTCTGTTGACATGTAAAGAACCCCCATAACCGGACCAGCAGAAGTGGATAAGTAGCATGCATAAGTCTTCAAAAGTTTCTCTCCAGGAACTGTCTCAAAAGTTTGAGGAAAAATCTTCTCATAACCACCTTCTGCAAGAACTTTAGTTCCTTGAGCGATTCTACCCACAGCAGCATCCGCAAAACTGGGGCCCGTTTTCACTAATCAGATCAAGGAAACAGGAAGGCTCAGATTGCTAGATTGTTTTTCCAAAAACTATTCGCCACCACGAAAAGAAAAAAATAAACTAGCAACTCTTCGGAAAGGTAAAAACTCATGACATCAGGGAGCAAGGAATGGGATATTAGTCTTTTCTGATCATTTGGCGAAGGAATTCGAAGGCAGAAAACATAGATTTATTAATTGGCAATTCACACACAGAACAGAACCTGCTAACTCTATGCTACATTGAATTCCGTATTCTAAGTAGATAATGTTAATGATAATAAGGAATACTGAGAATTCACACAGAGGTACTCAGACACGCAAACAGGCACAAATGGAGGCACCAATAAATGACTACACAATAGCAATTTTGAGCAATTTTCCTCTTCTGTTTGTCATGAATAACCGCATCAAATTTCCTTGGACTACTCCAATAAGGAATTATGACTTAGAAAATCACTTGAGTAACAGTCCTAATGAATGCAATATGTTTAACTAGCAAATTCTGTTAAAAACCCAATGAAGAAGCACACTTACAGTGTTGCCACATGTTCCCAGCAAGATCTTCCGCCTTCTTAGTTGCTTCTGCCGCCTTCTTCCCCCACTTTCCTAAAACATCCCTCACTGCATCCATCTTATCTGCTCCAAATCATAAAAAACACATAAATTTGCGTAAGTGAATTCAACCCAATTCCTCTCAAGAACACACGCACAAAGCTAAAGCTGCTTACTTTTTGTGGAGGATGAGCCAACCGGAGTTGGAGAAACATAGGGATTGGACTCCGGAGGCATGGTGGTAGCAGCGTCACTGGTGATTGGAGCAGAGGGGTGGTTGGTCGCCGGCGGAGACTGTTGGGTCCCAACGAAGATGTTGGACCAATTCACAGGAGGAGAGGCGGCGTCGTTTGGATCAAGCTTGGGGTATGGAGCGTAATCGGATGTGTGAGGCTTAGTCTCCTGTTTGTGCGATTCCGGCGATTGCGGTTTGGTGGTTGACGTCGTTGTGTTGGATTGATTCACCTGATTCATGGCCATTGCTTTCTATTTTTAGTCGCTTTCTTAGCTAAGGATCTGGTTGAAGACTAGTCCAAAACTGTAAACAAAAACGAAAACTCGCGATCGCCAGAGATATTTTCGTTGCTATTATTTTATTTTACAAGGAAATGCCAACGGTCAGAATTTGCTTTCAAACAGCCGTTTTGTAATTTGCACTAGTCGTTGGATGTTCATGTTCT
The DNA here is from genome assembly GCA_027576715.1 of Erythroxylum flavicans. Taxonomy (NCBI): domain Eukaryota; kingdom Viridiplantae; phylum Streptophyta; class Magnoliopsida; order Malpighiales; family Erythroxylaceae; genus Erythroxylum; species Erythroxylum flavicans. The sequence goes on from JANZXP010000002.1 coordinate 4,500,877, forward strand.
AGAGGATTCTTTCAGGATTTGAATGAAAGTGACCGCTTTTTCCAATAATCACATGGAGGGCCCAAAGACTGGTCTTGGAGGACTCGAGTTTCAAAATGGGCTTCCTCTTCAAGTCCAGGGAAACTGAGCAATCTACTCACGGAGGGTTACAATTTTATTCTTATTTAACATTTTTTAATTGTTATTTTAATATTTTAAAAATCGATATAATATAAAGATAAAATAATAAAATGATTTAATTTAATTAAATGAACTGAGATCCTGTAAAATTATTTTATTAGAACTTTTATTAGATCAGAAGAAAGTCATTATAATACAATCAGCCTTCGCAATGGAATTTTATGCCTTACACATCAACCTGACAAGTTACATATGCTAAGTGGTCCAATTACAACACAACAAGCTTCAAGATTTAAACAAGCAATGCAAGCTTTTGTTCAAGCCCAAATCGCAAGTCAAATACACGAGAAAGGTCGAAACATCCATGGAGGAACACCAAAGGTCGCCCAAGCTTGTGACTTTATTAGAGGAGGCGTTGGAAGAGGCTAGTACTTAGCTATTTTTGAGAAACAAGCTCAAGTCTCATTTAGGGAGCCTTTTTTATAATTTGAGTTTGTTATTTATTATCTCTTATTTTAGGTCCAATAACTTGTTTATAGACTGTTCTTTTAGCTAGTAGCATGTGCTTTCATTAAAAGTCACATGACTTAGTTTTTGCTTAATAAGCCTATCCGTCCGTCTTTGTATGTTTGGGTATTTTGAGACTTATTTAATTTTTATAGGAGTGTTTTAATGTGTTTAGCCCATTTTTAAAAAGAACTTGGATCAGATTATATTCAATAGGCTAGATGCTCCTAGATTTGTTAGGATTAGCCTAGTTTTCATTAAATGAGCTTACAAAACCATTCTTATTAGGGTTAGGACTTGGCAAGAGTATTTATACCTTATTATATCCTTGTAATCTTAGATTGGATGATTAATAAAATTTCAGAGTTAAATTCTTCGAGTGAGGCGTGAATGTCTTCATAGTTACTTTAAGTAATTGATTTGCATCAATAAGTAAACATTTGCAACATAAATTAATTTATGATTTCTTTGAGATTGAGTCTCAAACTTAAGCTTTGGGGTTTGATCTAGTATGTTTAATTGAATAGAAAGATTGAAGTTTTGATTCAATAAAATTAGGGAATTTCAAGAATTTTGTTTTTTCAGGGAGTTCCGTATTACGTTAATAATTCATCTCATTTTATGAGAGAGATCAAGATTATAAAAATGTATTCAATACTATTAAGTATATTTATTTATATGATTGATCAATAAAATTTATATTACATTTAAGACGTGAACAGGTGAGCTGAAAAGCTGACAAACTGTGGGGGGTTACATTTCAGGAATTACACTTTCAGTTCACATGAAAATTCTACAAAGCTTTGCTCATTCTGGGAAATTTGACAGTGACTTTGTGCCATCACCATGCCACTGTCTCTTTTTGTTGCACAGGCTCATATGTTCTAGAGCCTTATAGCTTAAAAAGGCCATGTATCTCCAAAAGATGGTCAAAAGTTTTCTTTGCTATACTTCTGAAAGGTTGCTGTTATTTCTGTCAAATTCATCAGAGCTTGAAGAGAAGGGTTGGGGTACCCTTTTGCTGGAATCAAATGGCTCTAAAGAAAACTTCAGAAATATACAGACAAGCATCATCTTCCACCAATTACAATACAATTCACTAATTACCAAAAGAGAGGACAAACATGGAAATACTATTGTTTTTTCACAAAATAAATTATTAATAAACTCAAATTAGATTTTCTTTTCTCCTAATTTGCCAACAATTGAACATTTCTTCAGGGGATCGATTTGCTGTTGCTTTTCCATTTTTCAACTTTTATCAAACGGTAAAACAAAAGTAGATAAAAGAAAACAAAGATCCCGAGAAGATTTATACGGTCCAGACAAGCCAGGAATGGGTCGGTTAGATGAGTGTATATCTTTCTCGGATATTGACTTCTCCATCCAATATCTTGTTCCTGTCACAATCTCTATACCCATTATTACGTAATGTATATTTTTCTTCTTGATTTACACCTCACACAGGGATCGGAAATATGATATTTACATTTTGTTCTTAATTATTATTTTATTAAAATTAAATATTAATAAAATAAAAATATTATATGTTAAATTATTTAGAAAATTGCTTCTCTTAAATTTACGTTAAGAATATAATAACAAAAATCGCATGTCATAAGTAATATATATGAACAAATTATTCGTATAAGAATTTAAATAGTCAACTCTTAAACATAATATAAATCTATTAGATTCAATTTTAAATAATAATAATAATAAATTATTAATTTAAATCATATTTAACTAAAAAATAAATCCCTTATTATTGTGAAAAGAATACAAAGTAATTTTTAAATAATATCTCACGAGTCGAAGAATTTTTTTGATTCATAGATATAAATAATGTTACGTGAGTTGATTATATTATTTCTCTAATCATGAATAGTGTGATGTTGTAGATACCTCTGCAACGTAAGGGGGAAAGTAAAAAGATAGTCTTTCTTCCTATATTAAATTCTTTGTTTTACTTATTTTGTTATAATCTTATTTTATTAAATCTTATCCATATATTTAAGTAAAGTTTTTTTAAATGTGTGGATAAGATTTAATATAACACGATAAATCTCAAGCCTTCTTTTTCTAAATAAAGAAACTGTATTAGAGTGTAACATCTACGAGAAAGATTCCCAAACTTACAAATAAACTGAGTGGAATCAAGATATTTTTGTTAAATTCTTGGTCCTTTCTGTCTTTTTTAGTTTTTTGTTTTACGGTCTTAATCCAATGAATGTGCAACAAAAGACACTGCCTGTGACTGAGTGGTGGCAACTCACAGCCTGAAATCTGAAGCATTCATGACGAGAATAAAATAATAACAAATTTTTTTTGATTTCAATTTTATGAAAATTAAGACCACTTAAATTTTATAAAATAATTAGTACATTATCCGAAGTTCGATCATCTTCTTATCGTTTACATATAATCATTTTTAAACTTACTCATTTTAACCTCTGTAGTTACATAAGTATTCGGTTTCTAGAGTGTTGAGAGAATCTACAACTATTGCATAAATGTTTAGACAATGATTTATAGCTCATTAAGTCTATTCGTAATAAGTTTTTGATATTTTAGTAATTTAATTATAAATTAGTTTTAATTTAATTTAATTTTAATTAGAATTAGAAGTAATTCTAACTAAATAGAAATTATACTCGTAGAAGATCTAATTTCTTATATTGATTTTTATTTATTAACTATCTCATATTCAATCGTAAAGTTTCTCAAACTTTACAATCATGTCTAACGTAATAAAAATATCTTTGCTCTTTTCGACTCGATTTTTGTATATAATTCATTAGGTTTCCAAATATATTAACAATGAATATAAATTATAACTCGAAATCATATTTATAATTAGATAAATTAAGCACATCTAATTTATTTTTAATTCTCTAATTAAATAATTTATATTCATATATCAAGATTAATGTTTAATAACACATCATGATCATTCAAATATTAAAGAGCGTAAAAGCAGTTTTAACTAACTTTTTAGTGTATAATTTTTTTTTTACAATTCATTCATTTCATCATATAATATTCCAATTAGACATAAAATATGAAATTAATATATACTTGATTCAAGTCTCATTATGTTAGTTCTCCATCGTTAGTAATTGATTCAATCAGTGATGTGTATAAACTATTTTATAAAATGTCATTTTACTTTGGCCAAAAATTTCTCGAATCAATATTAATATAGAAAAATGAAACATTCATAACATTCATATTCCCTTTAATTATTTTAGGATGATGAATCTTATATTGATCACTTCACTACCTATATAAAATTTATGCAACATTGAATGATTATCGACTAATTTGCCTTTAACTATAATAGCTCATTAGTAGTATCAAAATTTTATAAACGTACAAGTAATGATCTAAATGAATTTCTATTGTGGCATTAGTTAGTGCACTTGTTTTCTAATAAGCATCTACACGTTCGTTTAAGTATTTTATACTTTAGTCTAAAATACCAACCACTTCTATTGTAAGAAATAAGCAAAACACATACTTATTTTTTTATGATCTATTAATGTCACGTCTTAATAGAACAATGACTGGTAACAATTTACGAATAATACATGAATGTTATATGAATCATAGTTATAATCTCATCGTAAATTTATTTGTAATATATATTTATTCTATAAATTTTATTATATATATTTGAACATGTATAAAATAAATAATTCTTTTAAATAAGTATATCGATAAACTAAAACTAACCGATTCACTGTAAGGTATTAACTACCAAGATCTTGCTATTTGTTTTTCTGTTTTTTGTTTGCCAACAACAAAACAATTAAAGGCCATTGGACTAACCAAATATGGTTGGTGTGAGTGATTTAATACTATCATCTCTTAATCAGAGGTCTCGAGTTTGAGTCCTAAGAATCGAGAGACCTGTTTGGCCAGCATTTTACCCCTTAGGGACTGACCTGATGCGAGCGAAAATTAGTCTGAGTGTGGATAGCTTAAAGGTGTCTTCTCATAATTGAGACCCTTCTATGACACCTCGTGGGCTAATTAAAAAAAAAAAAGGCCATCAGACCTCTTTTATCAACTTAGGGATAACTTATGGATAATAAAAGATCAGGCAAAACTTGACATGGATTTTTTTTATTTGAGTTAGTTAATTTAAAGATTAATTAAATTGAAAATAAAAAATTTAATTTAATTGAATCAATTTCTTTTTTTAACTAGAATTCAATTCAATTTTAAGTAATTTAAAATTAGATTTTTATAACCTTTATATTAACTTGGTGATTATGATGATTGGGTATGCAATTGATTGTTTTTCCCGACCATAACACTTGCTTGATCCAAGAGGGCTGTATTATCTACGTGCACTTTTAGCTATAATTTAAACTTTGAAACGGAGAGATATGCATATATTATGGTCTTGAGTGCTTCGGCTTGTTGCTTTTTCGATTATAGACTAAACAAGCTTTTTAATCGATTGTTAGTTAGAAACTGTGAAGATTGCGGTAAAAGAGGAGGTTAGAGGGTAGCTATTATTGTTAGATTAGCAGGACATGGATGATTAGACTTCAAAATTGGACAAGACACAGGAGGAGGTCATATGAAGCCCCATTTTTAAGAAAAAAGCCTCCAAGCTTTCCTTGTCGCTATGATATGAATTATGATTCCTTGCTTAGACCAACAAAACACAGAAACTTTAAACTGGCTGCTAAACCTAAACACATGAATTTTCTCAAAATTATTCTCAATACTGCCAAATCACTTTGGATTCCAGTAAGGACAAAGCCATTAACATCTCATTATTCATTAAAAAGTTAATAGAAACCATCTTTCTTTAATCCTCTCGGTGGCTAGAACAAGAGTGGCAAATTACCACCTTTACTTACGCGACGAAAATTATAATCCAAGTCTGAAACAGTAATCTTCTTTTAGTTATGTTTGGTTGAACGTAATATTTTAAATATAATGGAATACAATAATTTATAATGGAACGTAATATTAAAAAAATTGTTATTTGTGAGGGATGAAAGAATTTATAATGTAATGAAGTGAAATGCTGTTTAGATAAAAGGTTTATAATGTAATATGGTGTAAAATTATTTATCATTTTACATTCCATCTTAAACTTCCTAAATAAGAGATTTTTTATTTTTCTGTTTAGAATAAAATGAGATGTAATATAAAACTCTCCTCTTCTATCTCATTCTATTATAAAATTTCTTCTCAAACGATAGAATAATTTTTCATTTCATTAATAAAATCTTAACTAAACACAGCCTTAGTAATTCTTCCCAAAAATTAATAATCGAATTCAAACATGTATCTATCTACTTGGTGCTACGTAATATTCCTCGGAAACTTCTTGGAGCCAACTTCTTTATTTAACTTTCTTCAACTTGAAGAAGCCTTATTCTCATATCATATGTCATACTAATTTCTCAACATTTTTTTTAACTAAAAGAAGGTAAAAGGAGCTTCTTGATCCATAGTTGCAACAACTCATAAAACCCATGATTCATTTGGATGCATGTAATAGATGAAGCAATTATTTTTTTTTTCACTTCTAAATAGTAAATAACGTCTCTATTAGTTAAGAGTAAGGCGACGTATTATTGAGACTCTCTAAATTTTATGTGTCAGCAAAATTTTTACTATATTATCGTTGTTCTAAATATTAAAAATGAGTGAAAGATAAAAAATAATCTTTTATGATTTAAATTCAAATTAAATTAGTCTAATAAAATTATAATTATAATCAAAATAGAACAGCTATACTAAACTTACGAGTCAATAACATAATAATATATTTAAAACAACTTGATAAATATTTAACTCAAATGTTATTTTTAAAGAATTTAAAATCATAAGAATAAGTGAAAGAGAGTAACGGGATTAGATCCAAAAGTCTATGAAAGACAAATTATGCCCACCTCAGCAAACACCTAAATAAAAGAGGAGTAGTTCAAGTTCATCCACTCTCTTCTTTTTCTTTATTTTGATTGTCTTTTATCCAATTTAATTTAATTTCAGCTTTTCATTTCTTCGTTGTCCTTTCGCTACACAACAAAGAT